>JARPRG010000622.1:6321-155763 GCA_031001745.1 Hartigia nigra | reverse complement strand
GCTGGTGAGACGGTCCTTTGTCTGCGGTTAAGGGTGGCATTTAAATGCGTGGGTTTTTAGGGAAAATGAGATGAAGGTGGAGGAAGGAATGGTGGTTATATCTCGAAAATCAAATTTCTAGAAATCCCATGAGGTTATAGTCAAGAACAACAGTTGAAACGCTATTTATATATATATATATATATAGGGACATCCTACATGAGTATGATTCTTCTCGATCGCGTCGTTTAGCTTTAGGATCATATCAAACTAATGTAATAGTGCAAAAAAGATGAGGAAAAGAGAAAATATAATGAAAAACGAATACATATCATTAGCTATTACACGAAACGCAGCATAGTCCCTAACGATACGGAATAACAATAATAAAAAATAATAATAACGATAATGATAATTTATTATACATTTACCGATATATATATGCATATATTATATACTGTATAAATTGATATATTGTATATACATATATTATACATACATACAAATATAAGTTTTACTAAAAAATATATATATATATATTATAAAGCAAGTATGAGAAACAATGCGTGTGCTAGTGTACGTACAGTAAAATTAATGAATGAGCCAAGAGTAAGCGCGAGTGCTTGTAGTGTGTGATGCAAGATATGCGCGTGCGTGAATATGAATGAAAATGAAAAAAAAAATGAATGAACGAACTATTATCGAGAGTTTCGAAACGAGACGAGATATATCGACAAAGATACAGACAGTATTTTAAAGAATAAAAAGCACATAGGCGTAGCCAGAGTTTAACGCGAAAATAATGAAAGTGACGTTATTCGTTGCGTTGAAATAAAAAAATTTTACGTGTAAAGTCTTTTGAAGCATTTAGAATTAGATTCTCGTGACGTGAATAGATGTATTAAAGAATGATATTCGGGAAAGGGGAAAAGAAAGGAGGAATAATGGAGAGAATGGGAGAAAACAAACAAGAAACGCAAGAGTCCCTCGAAACATAGGGATTCTGCACGTAAATCAACAACACCGAGAACACTACGGAGTCAGGTTTGATTATACATATATTAGGACAATTTATTATTTTTATAAATAGTCTTACCTTATTAGATCTTTATGCGTGTGTCTCTACCCGTTGTAATGTCCCAGAAGAAAAACTAATGATAACGTTAATAGACACTTACTTAACCCCACGTACGGAATCGCTTTCGATCTTACTGACTTCAAAACGTTATTCAAATACGACGTGTCTCTTTGAATAAAGCTTTTATTACCCTAATATGTTTCGAACTTTGAATCGTAGCTGTATAAAGCACGTACGATCTGACAATTATTTAACTGCATATACTGTCACGCATAATAATTCTGATCTGCGTGTAGAGCTTAGGTGCGCATGCGCGCGCGCTCTTGTTCATGTCAGCGGGTAATTCAAAAACTACGTGTCCTAGAAGACGATGCTAGTCATACATAAATAATAATAATTAACCATGCGTAGAACGAATGCGGCAATACAGAAAGCAATGAGTGAATGATAATTTATTGTAATCCTTGAAGAGATCTCGAAAAGGAGGATTATTACATGTAAACGAAGAGAGGAAATGGCGATTTGAACTACAGCGACAGTGAAGTCTTATTTTATTCGTATTGGATGCCAATCGACAAAGTGATGTTACGTAACAAAAAGCAATAATTCCCATTTACGTTCTAAAAACAATGGAACACGTGCGACTGATAGTTTATAGTGATGGAGTATGACAACAATGTCAATGGCGTCCGCCATCTTTCTCAATATTTCCCTTTTGTTCTGTCGTCATTCCAAGCTGTCCACGAACAATATTCTGCTACTTACGTAAACTGTACACTGCTTTTCATATTTTCGGTTTGAACGTTGTATCAGATAGAAAATGTCAGAAGCAATGTCACTGACTCGCGTAGCACTTACGCATGCGCATCAGAAAAAGAAAGGACAACAAAATGGTTCCACTGCCGCATGGAATTTATGCAGCCTATTCGAATTACCGCTCTGCAGTCAGAATTTCTTATAATAAATTAATCTTATTAACATTAAAACGTCACGCACGCGTACCTGTAAATCGTTAACTCGCTGGCGCGCACGCAACGTTTGGATACCTACAAAGAGTACACCATATGGCGGGAAATTTAAATTTGAATCAAAGAAACGACACGAGAACTATTATCCTATTTAATTAAATCAACAATCAATGAATTATGTTTCACTTAATGCTCGACTATTTTCAACAAAGGAATCCTCTTATCTGTAATACTGTTAAACTCTTTGCTAACTCATACCTTCTTGTTACCAAGTATTTCCTGACGTCTACAACTATACGTTTATACTGTACTGTGTGTCCCTTTAATTTCTCTCAAAGCATAGGTGTAACAAAAGGAATTATTGCAAAACCTGCCAGAAGAAACGTTCTCGCGTAGATTTGCGAACAGGAATTTTTATTGTTCGCAAAATTACCTTTGCAGCGCATATAATTCGCGAGGCGCATTGCTTACGATAGGATTGACTATAAAAGCGATACAAGATCTATTAGATAATTTAATAATAATAATGCGAATTAAGAATAGTCAATCAATCGTTTATCGTGCACCGGCGTCAAAAACATTCGCTATTCGCTCTTATCGCGCCGATCATATTGCGCGGACATATTGTTGATTGGCGAAGTTTACGATTTATTATTAATTATTAAATCTTTTTGTATGTTTATATGCAGTTGAATGATGTATCATCGATGTTGTCGAGTTATCTGATTGTAATACGAACGTCGTTAGTGAAAGCACGTCGCTTTTAAATTATCCTGTAATTTCGTAAACTAATTAAATGAAATTGTGCAAAATCCATCGAGTACATTAATGTACACATTTATTTTATTACTCCATTTTATCACAATCGAACATTAATAACAGTCGACTTGATTATCATATCCTCCAATTAATCGGCGTTACGTCAAAAATTCGTATAATTATTATAATCAAACCTTCTCTATCCTTTTCTTAAAGAGATGTATGCCTGTACTCTTATTATAGACAATATGTCAACCAGATAATTTCCAATTATTGTTATCCTCAAGCACGTACCAAGAATCTCCTCGTAGAAATGTTTCCTATCTGTATTACCGGTACCGCCATTGCTCCTTATTAATTCCATTGGGATTAGAGAGAAGGTACACGATAATAGCAATAATAACTAGCATCGTTATCATGTTGTCTCTCAGCCATAGTCTAAATGCATGAATCCATAAATTGTTGATTGGTGATATCCTGAAATTACCAATATTACTTTTCTTTGTGAGAAAGAGAGAGAAAAAGTATTTCTTCCCATAACAGAGTTGCCATATGAGCTTAAGGGAAAACCAATTGATGGATTAGACTTACTCCGTCCCATTGGGAATTTTTCTACGATATTCAGACTCTTATTAAGCTTTCGATAAATGCTTTTTGTCTGGGGACTCGTACTCGGTATGATGCCAAAAACCTTATTCTCCTGCTACAGTTTGTAAGGTTAGGTATTATATTGTGTTGCTACTGCATCAAATTCGATTGAGCGTCTATTCGTAAAAAAGGCGCATGCGTCTGCCTTGGCGCTCCTTCAAATTTTCCCAGAACTGTGGCAGCCTCTTAGCAGTGCCACCTGGCGAGAGGTCTTTTTTTTTTTAATTAAGAACATATTTTTCCAACAAATGACTCGTAAATAGTGATAACTCTTAGATCCAGAATGAATTGAGTTTCTGATCACTTTGAAATGTCATTATAACTTCTAGACTCCTACGGTGATAACATTTTGATATAATCCATGCAAAAGGAATTGACGTCAATTTGTAACAAGATAATCATAAGTTCTCCATACTAAGGTTTTGAATTATTAAGTATCCATAACGTGATCCTCTATGATTATCATCTATGTGAATCAACGTATATTAACTATTAATTCAGATCTATTATATCAGGGTATTGATAATATAATTAAATCAGATACAGACAATCAAATTATTCGAAAGTGTGTATAATATTTATTATCAATATTCTGAAATATGTTACATAACGATCTTCTATGTATATACAGATAATAGTCTTGATCAAACGTGTAGGTACATTTTTGTCAGCTTTTCATAATTTCACCAAAAAACAAACAAAGAAAAAAAAAACAGATTAACGTAGAAGAATCAATGGAGCTGTCAAATTTATTTACAAGCCCAAACGACCAGGAGTCTTTCGATAAGGAGCAGGCGTACCCGGTTCCCTAGATCCAGGAGTCAAGATTTCTTTTCTGTAACAAAAGAAATAATATTTCTATTAACCTCGCCCACAGTCATACGATCAAATTAATCATAAGTAAAGTCCACTACTTACTTTCTAACTGAAGCTTGCTCCCTCTCTAACTGTTCTTGAGCCCTAGCGCGCATCTCCTCTTCCGCTTCCTTCATCTGTCCTTCCATCTCATGAAGGTGCTGCATGGCTTGTTTCCTTTTGGCTCGACCACTACGTCCAGTCTCTTTTACACTGAAGAACATTGGTCCCAATTCAGCTAACCAGTGACCGTCGACAGCAGTAACACACTGCATATACTCTTTGGCAGTCATCACCAGCTCGTGGTACACTACGTAATCCGGTGTGAAACCCATGCCAAAGAGAGCACTAGTGGGATGAAGATGACAGGGCATCCCCGTTCTGCAATTCACATACTCTCCTATTCCCTTGAGACGAGCTGCTTGGTGAAAGTATGCAGAGCAGATACATTTCCTGACGACATCCCAATCAGTACCGCAACTGATGACTTCCATTTTTTGTTGCTTTAAAATTTCCTCAAGCTGCTGACGCACCTCTCGCACCTTCCGCATTGCTTTTGCGTGAATGAAGTGATCATTGCACCAGGAACTGGAATAACCATTCGATTTCCACTGATTGTAAACGTTGAGGAATGTCAGGTGATCCGACTCAGGAACTTGAAACTTTTCTCGGGCAGAATCAGAGTCCTCTTCACGGCCTTTTGGACGGTAAAATATTGACGGCACTGACAGCATCGATACTGAAATGAAATACCACAATGTAGCTTCTATCAGAGATGATAATAGTTATTAGATAAATGTTACTAAATCTAATCATAGTCATTCAATTTTTCATTCATTCAGCTAATAAGTAATGATGCGCACAACGAGTACGTGTCGTAAATTGTATTCCGATACGACAGCGCAACTATCATTTTGATAAAATTCAAAGATTAATATCAAATTCCATATAGTACAATCATGCACACTTCGACGTATTACTTTCTGATATCAGATATTTGTTTAGACTGGAATTCTTCCTTTTACCAGTAACAAAGAA
This sequence comes from Hartigia nigra, assembly GCA_031001745.1. Classification (NCBI taxonomy): domain Eukaryota; kingdom Metazoa; phylum Arthropoda; class Insecta; order Hymenoptera; family Cephidae; genus Hartigia; species Hartigia nigra. The sequence goes on along the minus strand of JARPRG010000622.1, from coordinate 150,438 downwards.
CCTATGACTATTATCTTACCTATGATCAGAATGTCTGCCGTGCAACCCAGCTGTGATGCAACTATCAACATCTGACATTGTGGAGGATCAAGAGGGAACTCAGCCATCTGACGACCCAATGGAGTGAGTCGTCCCGTGTGATCCAAAGCACCAAGGATCCACAGTTGATAAAGAGAATTCAATATATTATCCTGAGGTGGTGGATCCATAAAATGAAAGGCAAGTAAATCTTGAACACCCAAAGATTTCAACAGGAGTACAGTATTGGCAAGATTAGTACGCTGAATCTCAGGAACTCCCGTAGGCAGAAGTTCATCCAAATATTGTCTTCTAGTATACAACCGATAACAATGTCCAGGTCCAGTTCTTCCAGCTCTACCGGCTCTCTGATCAGCATTGGCTCTAGAGACTGGATAAACCTGTAGAGCATCCATACCAATTCTAGGATTGTACACCTTAAGTTTGCAGTATCCAGAATCCACCACGAATACAATTCCATCCACGGTCAACGAAGTCTCAGCAATATTCGTAGCTACCACGCATTTCCGTAAACCACCTTCGGAACGCTGAAAGATCTTCGCCTGGAGATCTGACGGAAGCTGAGAGTAAATAGGTAAAATAGACAGAGGTGGTGCCGAATCAATTTCAGCTAATCTCTCCTTCAACGCTTCACAGGTGACCTCGATATCCTCTTGACCTGGCATAAAGACAAGTACGTCTCCACTTCTTGGTTGCAGATGAATCTGGAGGACCTGCTTAACTGCGGCATCTACATAATCTTCGACTGGATTCTTTGCGTGAAGTATCTCGACCGGGAAGGTTCTTCCTGGTATCTCAAACGTCGCAGCATTCCCAAAGAATGCTGAGAACTTACTGGAGTCCATAGTAGCCGAGGTCACGATGAGCTTGAGATCATGTCGTCGTGCGACAACCTGTGACATCAAAGAGTTTGGTCTACTGATAGGATAATCATAAATCGCGAATTGGCTGACAGCTGTTAGATTATCGACTGATGATAATCTATGATCTTGACTAGATAAAAATTCGGACGTGACGTTTACGTCGTATTAACTGGCAGTATACATTGAAGCTTCGTCGTAGGATCATGGCTGCGTGGCTCTTTAAGTCGCGACAGTTACTCGCCAGAAGTAATAGTGAAAATGGAAAAGGATTTGCTAGCACAAGACTCTTTGCCCTACGTCAGTCAAGATGGTTTAATCAGGACGAATCTAATTTATTCAAAAATGTTTTAGACTCGGGCTATATATTGGAATTACGTATTCCAAAGAATACGGACGCTCGTAACGTAGACAAGGATGCTGCGGCAAGCTTGGAATACGGCATTGTGCTTTGGATCGATAAACCAGGTGAGTTTAGTACAGCAATTTCATAGTGTAGTGCTCTATTATTATTGATGATCGTCAAGTAAAAGCGTTTTCTCTGCTTCCTAATAGATGGTGAAGATAAGGAAGCAATGGTCGTCTACCTTGCTCCCCATAGTGGCAAGTCCGAGAAGAAAGGTCGTGAAATAAAGTACGTTCCACTTCATGAATTCTGGTCGAACGGCATTGAGATAAGGATTAACAATATGGGCGACCGAGAAAAGAAGCCTAATAGCCCAGAGGAAATTGTCGATCAGGTAAATCGTGCTTTGCGCGAATCGTCCAAATGGCAAGACAGTCAACGATTTGTGTATTGGTGTCGTTACGGAAGTCGTCCCCCTACAGCCGTTCAGGAAAATAGCAGAAGGAGACAATTGAGTGACGCAGCCATTCGCTGGGGAAGCATCTCTGCCAGTGCCGGTGCTCTATTCTATACGTCAAGACGTCAACGCAGACACTCTGAACGATCTGGTTAAAAATATCGTAAAACGGCAATCCGCAAATCTTTCAATTAGAGAGTATTTAATTCCTTACTTTATTACCGTGTGATAAGATACGCCTACGATAGCTTTCGACCTGCAGTATTTTGTAGTACTTAATGTAGTCGTTAGATTTTTTAAAATATATCCTTGACAATATTATTACTATCGCGCTCTTGTAAGAGATTAATTGTACTTCTGAGAATAACATTTATTCGTATCAATAAATAAGATGTACTCTTACCTCACGTAGTAGTCCAAATAATACGTCCGTCGATAAAGAACGTTCGTGAGCCTCATCCATGATGACTACACTGTATCTGTCCAAGTCGCCTTCGCGTAAGCTTTCTCTCAATAAAATACCATCCGTCATGTATTTGATGACGGTCTCCTTCGAAGTACAATCCTCGAAACGTATTGCGTAACCGACTTTATCTCCAAGTGCAGTAGCCATCTCGTCAGATACTCTTTTAGCTACCGACATGGCCGCCACTCTTCTTGGTTGTGTACAGCCAATAATACCGTAACGACTGTATCCGTCTTCGTGAAGATATTGCGTTAACTGAGTTGTTTTACCACTGCCAGTTTCTCCCACGATAACGACAACACTATTTTCACGAATAACGTTCAGCAATTCCTGCCTAACGGCGAACACGGGAAGGCTTCTTCTCTGTTGCTGAATCGAACGCTGTCTTGCTTCGCCAGTTACTTCGCCAGCTCCGATATGACGTGCGTACTTCTGTCCAGCCTTGAAATCCGTCTCTTGACCCTGCTGATCACCGTCCTCACCTTTTTGTCCGTCCTTACGAACTCCCATGATATTTCCAATGTGAGTTCCTGCCAGTTCCCAATGTTTACGCTGTGCTCGGCGTCGTTCTTTCTGTTCCCGATATGCACGCACCAGTGCGGAACCTTTTCTTGCTACTAGAGCCATGTCGGACCCGGGATCCCGCACTGGTACCACTGGTTCTGGCTGCTTCGTGAACACGATTCGACCTAATTAAGCTCATATCATTATTTCGTCGTAGGATACGTTAGATGGTAATATTATTACTTTTCACTAATTACAGCCTTTCTGCTGCGATATATTGCTCAGCGAAAGATGATAATGGAGGTTGACTATATATGACTTACCGTCTAAGAATGGAGGAACTACGTTGTGTACTAAGAGATGGACCCTGGCTTCACCCTCGTCGTCGGGATCGTCGTCATGGTCGAGAGAACTGACCACTCCTGATGTCAACATTCTGTTACGTTCCCATAACTCATTGTCTTTGTTTATCTGTCGTTGTTGCGCAGAGACGCGACGCTCTCTTCTTGCTTCTAGTTCCATTTCTTTTTTACGTGTATACTCCTCGGAGACGTCATTAAACTGACGGTTTTCACCATCGTCCAATGCATACCATTCTCTGTCAAGTCTGTAATAAAATATTGTTAAAGTCGACGTAACATTATTGATTATTGGATATACGGATGCATATAAATAATGCAAAAATTAATTTACCGTTTCTGTTCCTCCTCCCAAAGTTCCTTCTGCTCCCCATCTAACATTGGTGTCGCACCTGAGGCTTTACGCTCTTTAACCCATGAGTTAAATTTGTACGATGGTGTAAATTCACTCCGAGCACTTTCTCTGGGATCTCTACTATTATACAATTTTGGGGTTGGATGATCCCAACTTGACCTCCTAGGCTCTTCGTCCTCATCGTCATCCCAGTTACTCCGGGAGGTAGGATCCTTAAATCAAAATTGAAATATATATATATAAAACTATTCAATTCATAAAAAGGAAATAAGGTTATATTTTCAATAATATACCCTTGTTCTAAATTTTGGAGTTTGAGGTTCATCTTTAAATCTAAGAGGAGTTTGTCTTGAACTATCTCTACTACGACTTCTTTCACGATGCCTATCCGAGTCCCTTCTTCTGTCATAATCATAGTCTCGATCTCGATCTCTATGACGATCTCTATATTCTTGATCACGAGCATCCAATCTCTGACGTTTCAATCTTGATTCTAATCTTCGTTGAGCTTCTGAATTGACTCCTCCAGTGTGCGTTGGAGTTTCTTCTTCATAAGACCGATACCTCCTATCCTTAGACTCTGACTTGGAAGAACTTGGTGCAGCCTTCGATCCGCTAGGTTCTTGAGAATTTTCACGTCTTTTACGCTCAGCGAGTTTATCCAAACCAAAAATTGAAGTCTGTGGCTTTTTAAACATGTGATCAGAAGCTTTTTTTCGAATAATTAGTCCACCAGCCTCATTGTTGTCAGAACCTTGCAATTGGTATAAGTCAGCGTCCTCCGACATTTTCGTTTGTTCTTAATAGAATTTCGATCTATCCTTTCAAAGAAAACTACACTATATATGCGTGCTATTTACAAATTTCCATTAATCAATTACAGAATACCGTAACGTGAAATAACGTGGAAACTGAACACAATTGTTGTCACAAACTTTAAAGAATTCTCAGACTGCACCATGCAAAGCATGAATCACATAAATATATATGCTCCAACTCAACTACCAATTTTGCGTATTAGAATTGACTATTAGCGCCATCTCGAATGAGTTTAATATTACTAAGAGAAGTTAGACCATCAAGACCAGCCGGTCGTGGATCATTGATTAACAAGTATATTTCATAATGAAGTAGATTAATAATTACCAATACCTAAAATAACTGTAGACGCGAATAAAATAAAAGTTCCACTCAAACTCCAGGGGACTACGTTCCCGCTGTAAGTGACTAATTAACCCTTCATCTAAATCAAGAATATTACTGCAATTCTAATGTGAGGAAAAAACATCACCCTCTTCTAACTCTATCAAATTACGGTCAGTATTATTGTAATGACACTTCTAGTGAATCTAACATAATAATAAATCACATACGGATAAGTCTAAATATGTCCCCTCAGCTATATCTTCGTATTCCCTTAAAGCAACCAGTAGATTCAAATCAACTGCTTACCTGAGAGCTATTTGCCTATTTCATATACACGTTTTATTTGGGATAAAGCTTAAATATTCATTTACAATACTAATTACCATAAAGTAAGATTTTGAAAATTCAATACTAGTCAAATATTATTGGTATTGATGACTTTGTAATAGATGATTTACATTTACTTTTGTTTGCATTAATACGTATTTGGTAGATCCGTATAATTATTTCGCGGCGAAGTGTTAAAGAGTATTGAAGAATACAAGAGATATAATCACAAGCAAGTAAATAAATTTTATTTAAGAAACATTCGTATAAATAGACATTAAATAATATAGAGTTATGATAGTCAGACCAGAGAGTTTCGCTAATATTATTAAACAATAATTTACATTTAAATAAAAAAAAAAGGAGTGTCAGTCGAACATGTATTTACAAAGTAACATCGATCTCTTCAATGGTCGAAATTAAGTTGTCCAGTCCAAAGAGGAAACCTTCTTCGTGATTCCCCTGTTCCCACGGTCTTCTGTGAGTTAAAGTCTTTCCCTCGGGAACTTCGTAGGTCTTCGCGAAGTCAATCAACCAGACACCGACCTTCTCATTGTCGTAAATCATGAAAATACTGCTGCCTATTACCTGCCAAGAAAACAATACCATTAACGAGCAGTTCCAATATTTAGAAACAAGAATAATCGTCAGATGAACATGACGTTTGCGATACAGAAAAAATAATAACTGATGACTGGGAATGACCGTACCTCATGAGTCTGGAAGTACGTAGACTCTTCGAATTTGGTGCGCAATTTCTTAAGACGTTCCAATAACTTTTTCCTGATGTCTTCGCGACCAGCGAGGAAGCGGACCATGGTACTGAGTACTTCCTTGTGAGATTTGACCTTCTTCAGATCAGTAATTGGTGGTGCCCCAGGTAACTTCATAGCTTCAATTCGAAATCCATGACTGCAGGTGGAACTTTGCTGTTCTCTGAATTGCATATAACGTAATTTCGTAACAGCACGCTGCTCGTGTTCCTGGGTAGTCGGCGCACTGGGATCAACGGCGACCATCTTCTGGTAGAGGTCAGGCCTTGCGACAGTCTTAGACACTTCAGACTCAAGAAACGTCCTAGTTCCCATTTTAATATCCATGACGTGAGGGTCGATGAAGCCAAAGAGAAGATCCTGAAGCTCGATGAAGGTATCACCCTTGTACTCAACTTCTCGGTAATACCTTGGAACGCAGTCAAACATTGTCTCATCCTTGCTAAGAGCTTCATAAACTATCCTCTCGGTATTTTCCGAGCCACCAGCACGTCTCTTCCAGACGGTACCAGGACCAGCTGGCGCGAAACCATCAGGATGTCCAGAGAGTTGAAACCAAGACTTGAGTCTGTTCTTAAGTAGAACATCACTAGCAGGAGCGGTCAAGTCCAATGCATTCTATAAAGAAACGTATGTTCTAATTATTCAATCAATTCTAACAGTGGAATTCTTGTACTTAGAATAAAATCTTTGAATCAAACTACAATCCAATTAAATCAATTCAACTCTACATCAATCAATTAATGAAAATCTAATAAAAGCCTCTGCTGAACATGTATACTAATGATCATCTCTTAAAAAAATAACTTCTTTAGTGGGTAATCATTGTATCTTCTCCGTGGATACCCACCAGAGCAAGAAACTTCAAAGAGAGATCTTCATCAGGCATCGAGGTATCCGAAAGAACAAGAGGAAATTGTTCCAGCCTCCGTACCGTAGCCGGGTCACTAGGAAGTTTAGTGACAATAGTAGATCCAACTCCCGCGTTGTTATTATTGGATCGATTTCCGGCGGAAGTGCTTCTTCGCCACTGACGGAATGCGTTGACGGCTGAGTAGTTACCGGAAGCAGCATCCTTCTGTCGTCTCTGCTCCTTGTGCAGACTGGACTCGTGGCTGAGGCGCGATTGCTCCTTATTAGAGGATGGCTGTAACCAGAAAAACCTACTAAGAATTTAATGGAACCGAGAATATAACTGACTCCCAGTCTATAAGGTTATCAGCTTTATGACTACAAAATAAACTGTTCTATCAATCACTGCTATCAATTCAGCAACTTTTGTCAAAGTTACTGAATTTATTTACATTTTTATACCATGTAAACAGGTACATAAAGCTACCTATACAAGTGCATAGAGCTACCTGTTTACCTTAGACATACGTTTCTTATCTGTACATTAAAGCGCAAACGCTGTTAGGAAGATAAAGCCATTTGAATAGATTAGCTGAATAGCATACAAGTTCTGATTGAAGTTACGTACTGAAAGCTCTAATTGTTTACATGCTTGTAAGCATTACTGTCATACCTATTTTAGTAATTAATATTCAACAAAATTATACAGAGGCGTGTGATCTATGAGTGTCGTTTACTACAGTCGATAGAGCTTATCGATATTTCTCCCATGTTCCATATATTAAATAATAAATCATTTTATCGCCAACAAGAATGGCACAATTGAACAAAAAATATTCTGTAAAAAAGCATCCAGGAAATATGCACAGATGACTGACGAGACGAATATAAGCCGATGAAGAAACGCTGCGTATTTATTTAATAAGACAAAAATGGTATTTGATCGTTCCATTAGGAAATTGACAAAATACAGCTGCGCGTAAGCAAAAACGTCAGACCGACGCACGCCAGGGAGAATTACATTGAACACGTTCTTGTTCATTTGTGTATGTATATATATATATATATATATAGAATTCTTTCTTCTGATTTGCAAAGCCGTTCAAACTGTTAATAGATAGACGTCGAAATTGGCATACAAGTGCTGTACACTTCTATTTTAAGAATAAATACAAAACAAAACAAGCATTTTAATGATTGCCGATGCTCTCATGAAAATACTTTTTCTTTTATTTAACAAATAATCCTTACATTCCGTCTAAGTGAATAAGTTGGTGTTACCGGACAAATTATGCCAAGTCAACATTGGGAAAGAAACATTTTTTGAAACGATCCATTATTGCTGATCTCAATTAAGAGAGTGTACATTAACCTTTACAAGACCGGAAGCCACTATAGTGGCGCGAATCCGCATTTTCAACATTCAACCCAATGAGATTGTTAAAAAAGTTCTATCACTAAAAACAACAAATTCGGTCAAAAACATGCCAGTCTTGCGAAGGTTAATGACTGTGATAATAATAATCAGTTATGATTACAAAAAAATCTACTGGTCAATCTAACGATACCAATTAATATCGACGGTCTTAAATAGCTTTGTTCTACCTAATATAGAAAATAGCTAACGGACCTAACTAATAACAAGCCTACCAATTAGAAACGACTGCCGATAGCTTATAACGTTGTATGAGTCTTGTATCGATTTTGATATATGGAATCGAACAGGCTTTAGCTTATTTCTTGACCGAAAACAATGACCTCGTATGCCGTTAACGTAGCCTAAGTAAAATTCACACCACGCGAACAGTATGAGCCATCGTTAGTTATTTTCGGAACAAAATGCGAGCGTTGTCCAACATTGGCAAAGTCCTGTAGTACGAGGTTTATTAAATAGTAGACTCATGTAGCGAGTTTTGTTTCTATTAGCAATGGCTTCGTGATGACTGTTCGATCACCGATCCATTATTGGCAATGTAACGTACAAGTCACACATGCGTAAGATTGTCGCAACGGTTTGAAAGAATGGCAGGGAGTGTTTGAGAATTCGCACGTCACGAGTATCAATTTAATCTAAAATTCATTTGCAGTGTAAACATCATTGTGTTTTTGATCGTATGTTTATTGTGTTAACGTCGAATGATAATACGAATCCTTAATGACACGATAAAAATCCCCGAGACGTTTATTGCCAATGTTTCGATTCAAAAACTCGCGCTCAAAAACTTCGCAATGACCCACCAGAGTTATTCGTGGCGTCAAGCGTCGGATCGCAAAGCACTTATTTATCGCACGGTAAAAACTAAATTTTAACATTCGTCGGATTTAATGATTGTTGTATCGATAACAATAGATCCGAGTGACTGCGACCTTCTCTGATTATATTTCATAAATTCACAAGACAAGCCCACAACAATATATATCTTGACAGAGTTCGGTATTCGCTTTCGCTGATATATTATTCGAATCGCACCTATTTCATTACCATCCGTTTGTCTATGGACCTTCGGATTATACAGAATGCGAAGAGTTACGCAGTCGTCAATTGATAATCCTGAATACGACGTCAGAGGGAAGATAAAGATCCATACCGAGAAGAGCACTGAAATTTCCATCGATCGACAAGAACACGCCATAACAGTTTTACATCAGCCTTGGGATCAGTAACCTCCAATATAAAGTCTAAAGCGTTCCGCTTGACGTACAACGTGCACGTTACAACTACGATTTAAATCTAACATCAAATCATCTGTATTGTTTGTGTGTACATCTTAATTCAACGTACCAGACATGGTTGTGACAGAAGAAGATCATAAAGTGTTGTATACAATTGTAAGTACGCAATGACATCATTTTATCAGACATGTACGCATTTCTATAGGATGTTAAAAATAGATTTGATGTAACGCGTTGTGTTTCTCCATAATGTACAAGATCAATGAAACGGTTGTGCATTAGCTCGAATAATACAACAAGCAAGCACGCAATACATATGTGCATCTGGTCCGTTCACAAGAATGGCGTCGTTCAGCAGCGAGAAAACTATGTATGTTACGCAAACATTCGGAACTCGATTGAAAGCATTACCAAGCACTTCGCATTGTGACGGGAATAATACACAATACGGAATTAGGACGAGCAGGATATCAAGACGATTGTTTCAAGGATAAATGAATTAAAACCAAATCACGAAAAACTGATAAGATATCACGAAAAGAGCTTATGTATCGTCACGAGGGAATTGATAGTGATTTTCGTGCGACCGTGCGTGCTGTGCGTGACAGTTGATACATTCAGTAGAATCGTAATGTCGATTCCAGTCGTGCAATTATGAATTACGTAGGTTTCGGATTGATTTCGCGATATGTCATTAATTTTAATCTTCGTTGTACCAAGGACTTATTCTCGAGGACAAGGAAATTCTTTGCACAAATTGTTTTTGGCACGTCCGAGGTTCATTGACACTCTCATTATATGCTACACGAAAACAGATATAAGGGGATGCGATTGACGGACTTCCTTGAGGAAATTCGAGGACAAGACAGGATACGTCATTGAAAAGACTTCGCGGAAAGACTAGCCACATTTGTTGGAAGCTTATCGATGATTCGATACACGAATTACTTGTTTACGTGTTATTTTTTTATTCATCTTTTTTTAATATACGTACACACTGCAGAGGCGACAGTACACTGCTTACGGCGTCAATGTAATCTTTATTTCATGATATCTATACTACATACGAAAGCTCAGACAAACATGAAAGAAATAGAAAACAAGAAAAACTATTCTTCGTTGTTAATGCTAACGGGACTTTTAAACTTCCTCATTTCTTAATCAGTATGATGTATCTACAATACTCCTATAGAATTTCAGGTCGCATAATGGTTAATTCTACTGGCACGACAATATTGGATTCGCTACAAGTGGGACAACGCCAGGTTAATCCTTTGCACTTGGAGGCCGTTTCGCACGGATTCACTGAGGCTCTTGCCGGTGTCTCAGAGTGGGGGCAAACGAGCATAAAGAATTAAAAAATAATAGGAATTGGCAATTCGATGTAAAACCATATGCATTAGTTCCACGAATGACTACAAAGGTGTTGCCAAAGAACGAATAGGTATAACTTCCGCTGACAATGCAAGACTAGTTCCGCATGACACCGTGGTCCAATACAGTTCGTTCGATTACGCAAACATCGTCCATGCGAAATGTCACTTGAAAAAGTAGTATCGAAATATTACAAAGAAAACAAGCACGAATGAAATATAAAAAGAGGTACTATTATTTCTTTACATGCGTATTACACATTATACCGAATTTAATACGCTCTATTTCATATCACTTGTAGCAATTCGTCACCATCTCACGCGATCAATCCACAAGAAATCACGGCTATTACTTTTATCATGGTCGCTATTGTTTCTCGAGCGTGTCGCAGAGTCACTCAACGACGTTCCAGTTAAAGTTTTAAATAGTTCGTATCCGATAAGAGATACATATTTCGTACAGCACCTTGAAATTGATAAGCAGCTTAACGACAGTTACCTCTGCACGCCGCAAGTTCCTTTTACTGTTCGTTTAATTCCCGGACAATATTTAATTTCGTTAGTGCCTCTTGTGTGCATACTGATATATCATGTGTCACGCTGTGCGATATCACGCTCATACTTGACAATTTCAACAGGAAATATCGTCACGGCGAATCGCTCGACTGCCAAGAATCAAGCGTCGTTGGACACACGTTGACGTAACGACGACGCGCGTAAACATACCGGAACCACAAGATTATGAATGAAATTATTTTCTACCATGACGCGTAATTTCAATCCACTTATAGCGTTATATTTATAACTCGTGATAGGCCACACCGAGAAATTCAACGAAAGTGGCAAATGGTAAATGGGTCGTGCAATGTGTTGTACAAGCAACAGGCATTGTTAGAGTGTGTAGTTAAGCCATTTTTTTATATTTACCTACGGCAGGTTTGCACACGATAATTTTATAATGGACGAACCACTATAAGACGGGGATTTTTATCATATTGATAAAAGGGTATCGTCCCAACAGATAATTTTATCATTGATTCTACAGTTCAGGTTGGAATCCACTGAATAGTACGGGCATTATTTATAGAGGACATGATTTTTTTTTAAATTTTTGTGACTTTTGTGATCTTGGTCCAATCTAGCGTGTCATCTGATACGATCATAAGATCTGGAGAAAAATCATTTTCATGTTTACTTGAAGGAAAAAGAAGACAGAAAGAAGAACGACATGCAGCTGTAGGCGTCTTTAATGGCGATTACGGCAACGGGGAAATATATGTATGTGTATCTTCGATGAAGAAATCCTGATGGTTTATCATCAACTTTGTAACCTAAATCTAACAGTGTAAATTCGTATTTTATTAGAATGAAATTTCGTTTGATTCATTTGTAACGACTTAAAAATGTAAAGCACAGCTGTTGCGTACGTGGCATTTGTCATGTAAGATATTTCAAATGTAATGATAATGATTCAGGAAATTATTTAAGGTATCGATTTAATCGACACAATAATTCTCTGACCTGACTCTTCTAATAATTATTATTTAACATTCTGAGATCATCGAACAGAACTGTTTTTCTTGTCCTTTATTTCCTCGAGGGTAACAAAGATATTTAAAGCAACGAACGTAACGTTAATGTATCACGAGTATCATATTTTAATTGGTAAATAGTATGAATATTCAGAGCTACTTGAATTAGCAGATACAGCTGTTATAGCGATTATGACGACACGAGATAGTAAGATACTGGATTTTGTGACAATTTAGCAAACGGATAATGGAATGATTCAACGTCCAATCTGTACGTATAAATTTACGATCCAAATCTGTAATATTAAAATTTGTAAATATTGTTTCCGATTAATTTATGAGAAATAGATTTAATAAATTTTTCGCATAGCATACGCTCAAGATAAGATGTCGATTTGATGTCAATGCTAATCAGCGAATTCGGAGATGTTAATGATATACGTCTTCGCGAGTAATGCGTGACGTTCCGTTTGGAAATAAAAGTATTTTTGACGCATTGAAAGATGTTTCGTTGTCATGGATGACCCCACAGGAAGAGACAATTTATATGTCACGGCCAGATTTCAATATTCATACAGACGACTGATAAACGATCATACGATTTAACTAGAGGATAGAAGTAATAATAGAGGAGGAGAAAGAATTAATAATAAAAGGAAGATCAGGCAAGGGGGTCATGACATTGATGCTAAAAGCCAAATGGCAAATCATTTTAAAAGCCATTATCGGTTACTTGGACAAGAGTCATCGAAGTGAGAATTATTTAAAGGAAAAAAAAAACGAATGATAATAACACTAATGACGATAGTAAATAAGAAAATATGAAAGAGCCTGTTGCGCTTATGAGGAGTGATGCAAAAAGATGGTACGAGCAAAATTTTTAATCGGAACTGCGTCAAAGGTTTGCCGAAGAACAGTGTATTTTTGGATTTTATCTGTCTCGATATTCTTGACCCGTACTGACGTTAAAAAGTTGTTGTTTTGCTTTAACGAAATGACGCGCTTGTAACGAACATTACATGTACCTTATATTTTATTTACACAACTCGTAGTGTAATACATGGCGCCTTATTTGAATGTCTGATTGTATTGCGTTCCCCTTCATATTTTTTTATCATCTTCTCGCGTCGATATAAAATCGAACTTTTTGCAGACCATAATAATATTTATCTCAGACAATCTCGTAAGTTGTACACTATACTCATCATTCGGAGGAACCCTCACAATGTTTACGCTCGATACGGTCGAAGCTTAAGAATATAAATCTTGTTCGAGTTCATAATAAAGAGCCTAGCAGATCCCGAAGTACCGAGAATAATTACAATAACATCCAGGACTCGATAAAAGACATGGCGTCTCCTGTGCTCCATATAACGAAATTATGAACATAGGACTTCAGAGCAAAAGTATTAATTTCAACGTGACGCACCATGAAAGAAGACTGGTTATATACTTGCCATGTTTTTTTATAACGTTATTAACGAGAAAGCCAATTTACTCTCTTATCTAAATCGCATGCAGGATACGCGAAGGATGGAAAAAGAGTTATGGTCAGAAGAAAAAAAGGACTGAACGAGGCCGCACGCGTCGCGTCGATCAATAATTCCGCTCGAAAGTTTCGGAAGCCTTGATTATCGCGTGTATTCGATATGGTAGTACACGTGCACTAAATCTACAGCGAGACTGACAATATTAGATCTAAAATAGAACATTCATGTCGACGCGAGAAAAATGAATTTATATTGTCATAAATACGAGTCTATATAACCGAGTATTTTATCTTTACTCGTTTTATCCCTTTTTTCTCTACCATTAGGTTTAACGATGCGAATTACACATTTGGTCAAAATTTATTAATATTATTGATTGTTCGCGGTATATCATGTTTAAATACTAGGTTTTTATGCTTCTTCTTTCAGCGTTACGTCTTGTAAATTATCGAATATTGAAAAAACACTTTGTCCGATGTTCTGTTTAGAGAAGCCTTTTTTGACGATGATAATTTATCGTTCTCTTTCTCTGTTATATATATGATCCCACGATAATTTCAATAGCGGTACATGAGAATCGAGAACTCTATCAAATAATTTGTCTAGACTGTCCTCAACCTTGATAATATTCTCATTATGGCCTAGGAAGTCCGTAAACCTTGAGGTGTGTCTACCTTCAAAGGCTTTCCCAACCGTGCCGAAACCCGTGCACCGTGAGAATCATCCAATTGTACGGAGAATATTATTTACGAATGTTGAATGGGAGCACGAAAAATGTTTCAACAGAAAAAAAATAGCAAGTGCGACGATTACGAAAGCAACAGGTGTGCATGACGCATGATAAGGCTGTTAACATTTGAATGCATCTAAAAACTCGAAGAAACCGCAACGAAAATTCAAACGATAACGCAATGCAGCCGGAAATGGAGAATAGCGCACAATATCTACTAACCCTTATGGCGTCATGATTTTCTTGAGGAAAAAGAAAGGGAATAATCACTGATAATATTCATGAACGTTGTATGTTTTATGTACAGTTTGGATGTCACGTATCTCTCACGAGCTGATACGTGTTTCTTGTACGAAACTTAGTGTGCAACGTACTGTAATAAAAGATACAAACAGTGTTTAAAATGCATCGCCCAGGTACGCGAGGATTTCACTGATTAAATGAATAAAAGAAAGAGAATTTCAGTTAAGAAAACACATACTGCACACGTAAGAAGCGTGCAGGTTTGACCGCGCCCTTTTTTGCAATCCACCATAACAGTAAGTAGGTTTAGAGGCTGAGGTGAGGTTAGTTTCACGGTGACAATGCTTACAGGATGCAAGAAGGCCAACTCTCTGCTGATAATACTTTTAAAAAAACGCCAATCTCGTAGAATTCTCGTACCTTATTGAAGTGTGCCTGCAGAAGCCGCTCATACTGATCGACAGCGCGTAAACAGAGTCTGGTAGTAAATGCTTCCATCCGAGTGGGCAGGGGTGCGTGGCAGACACTGCTGGACATTATTCCGTAAGGAAAAGTCTGTTTATATATCTTGATAAATAAGCACTCTTATAAAAGCGAAGTGTATCGTATCACAGTTTATCACGCAAGCACTCAATAACAATATACTAAACGGAGTATATACGCGTGTGAAATCCGCAAGAAAGCAACGTTCCTTTCAGGTCGACTGATGGGTTGAATGAAACCAGAAGTCAGGTTAACCTCGTTCGAGCACGAGTTCACGAGTTCATTGTAGCACGAGAGCGTCGTGACGCCAGAGTATCACAGGATTCTTCCCAATGAGTTTCTACTATTAATTTTCACCGATGGACCTATCCGTGCGCTTCTCTCTTCTCGATTTTCACTCTAACGTATTTGCTTTCATACAAGTTGTAATAGCGTTTAATGTTATAACAGTATATCTTCTAGCGTTCCGTACGATGCTCAAGTTGGAGCCGATTTGACGATAATGCGGCATGCGCCGTTTGCTGCTTCGCTATACTGAATAGAGGAGAGAGCACGAACGTCATTTTATCGCCTTACGTGCGCACCCGACTCTCTCGTCTCCCACTCCTTCCCAACCGGTGTATACGAGACCCTAAAGCCACTGTCAGACCCGGGGAGTATATTCGTGGACCGGATAACTCTCAACCTATTGCAGCTCGATCTTCTGTTTCAGAGAAATGGTAATGGCTTTTGCAGTGTGCTATCTTTAGTTATCACATTTTTTATTCTTATTGTACTATTTTATAACGTGCTATTCATTTCATCAGACGACCCATTACGGCGGTTGCGTGATTTTAATTACTTTGAAAGCAATTGGACAAGGAAGAAGTTAATCACCCTTACGAGATTATTGGACTCTTACTTGGAGACTTTTTTTACGTTGTTTTTATTACTTTATAAAAAAACTCTTCTAAGGCTTCTTATGCGTAATAAGCATGCATGCTTTGCATACACGTACGTATGTGGATTTCATTTTAATTTTTTACCAGGTACATTGTGATATTGATCACAGGCCAACATAGAGTGATTCTTAAGATGAAAATTAATAAACGTCTCTCGTTTGCACTTCACAATCTGTGTGAAAGAGTACGTTATACTGGTAACCTTGTAACGTCTAGGATCTCCATGTTCGATTTAGGTATGGATAGAGCGTAATAGACGAAGACTAGTTTTCTCAAAGTACGCCTCCTTTCTCTCCGGATCTGTATACCTTTGTATGATAAACAATTGAGGAAAAAAATGGAAGAAAAAACTACAAACAACTTATTCGTCATTCCGTAGGTGTTTGGAATTGAACACAAAGTTGCCTAATAGAATCCGGGATAGAAGGGATGCTCTGAAATCGCTAGATGATAATCGGCAAACACTGATGACAGAATTTCCGTTGTTTGCACAATTTTTTTTCGTGATCTCATCGCGGATTCCACGATTATACTGTAAGTTCTGCGACTGTGTTCTATGAATCATGTAAATTCACGTCATAGAAACCAACGTGAACCATCGTTTCTGAACAACTCCCTTCGAAATAATCATGCACGTTATTGAACAGGAATAGAAACCAAAAGATAAATCATTATTGGAGTTTCGTGAGTTATAAAAATCAAGTGACTCTATCGATTCAAGGAAGTTATTGGTTTGTGGTCTTATAATGAAAATTACACGATTACCATTTCTCAATTTATCCATAAAAAATATGACATCTCGTATAAGAATATCATCATCAAAGAAAACATTTGCATTGACATACTTCACAAACTGATGTTCATTTTTATATGAAGGTGTCTTGAAAAAATGTTTGATCAGTTATAAAAAAAGTATGTATCTCTTACAGAGCTCTTATCAAGGAAGAGTATTTGTATCTGGTAGGATAACGAGAGCAAATATAGATTACTGGAAAAACATGGCCTTGTTAAAACACGAGAATACGACGTGACGTGAGTCCAGGTCCTTACGTTCGCAGAGGTACAAGAAGGAATGGATCAAGAATGAGGAAGATCTAAATTATATGAAACAGTCGCCATACATTTTTCTAATACAGTAAATATCTTATTGAACAACAATTCTATTGGTTTTTACGAAGAAACATCTTTAGCTTGATCATCCGTAGTTTGAAAGGTTCACTTTTAAATTATTTCCAAATTTTTCTAGTGACAAGATGAACCAAACGGGTCTCGCTTCTTGAGCATCAAGAGAAACGTATTAACCGGGGACCTTTTCTGTGTCTTACACCGACAGAATCTGTTGCCTTTCCTGCTCCGGCGGTGCTGAAATAATGGCCTACTTGTGAAAACGACGAGAGAATCCACGACTCTATACAATTGGCCCACATTTCTCAGTTCCTGTTCTGACGTTGTATGCGATAAACGTCACGTAGCTGTAATTGTGGCCCTGATACTTACAGTGCCTGAAGGGCCGATGACATGGTTTTAGGTACCGTTTTCATTCATGTAATTTTACTTGGAAGAAACTCGACTCATTCCGTGTGACGTAGTTACTTGAAATATAAATATTTAAAATCATCGTGCCTCTCCCTTTCGCTTTTCTCTAATACGAACTGGTTTTATGATAGAATTTTCGTATAAACACTTTAGCTTACTCTAGTGATTAATTGCTCTAACGACCAGTTTCATTAAAGGATATCTCGATATCTGAAGATTTTTCACTTAACCGTAAATTGATGTTTGCGAATGTTTAACCTCGAGGATACGCTCCTGGCTCGTGAAGGCTGCCTTATCGTGGGAAGTATACTTTACAGCATGTTTCTCAACTGCATCGTACAGGCTGCGCAACGCATACGTACGTACGTACCGCATCGTTATGCACGCAAGAACATGCATCGCTCCACATGGTGGTAACACGCGTCAGGTTCCTTTTTCATTTTTATGAACTTCCAGAAGTGCAGAATTTATCACCGGTAACAATGATCGATTTCGAATACCGTAAACAAGTTTTATTATAATTACATTGTCTGAAAAACAAATACACTGTTAATCGTGTTATATTGTATTACTGTATATACATGTATTTTTCAATTTTAGTTGCAAGGAGTAGTGTGCAGCATACAAGGATAAAATATTTCCGTGGTACGAAAACCAGGTAGTCATAATATCTACGAGAGACAGAGATTAGATGGAACATTAGCATCTGATTATGTCTTGTGGTGAAATATTTATCCATAACCATCGTCGCGACGCAATTATCTACGCTTAAAAGACGATATTAACTTCAATCAGAAGACTAGCAAAAATTTCGCGACTGTAGACTCTTATAAATTTGCGTATAGAAATCAGGATGTTCGTATACTACGTTTCACATATACACGTGTATACATATGTGATTAAGAAAAAAAGGAAAAAAAATCTGTCACGGTTCATCAAGACTTACCGATTACGTTTATCGAATTAAATTATGCAATTGTTCAGCGAAGGAATACATGTCGGTTCAGGGTGACTGAATATAAACGAAATGTAGTCACGAAATCGCCGGGTTTCAAATGTAAATTCGTGTAAAAATATATCAGCGACGTCCATTACCAACGATTGAATAGGCTATTGACGTAGACAAAATATTACACTCTAGTTACTCAGCTATTAAATAACATTAATCATTCGCATCTCTTGAAATACTTTATATTTAAAATCCTAATTATTCCAGTACCTAGTGAATATAGATGGTCCTAACTGGTACAAGGTATTCAGGTTTATTAAAGCCATTCCGTACGTGTATACCTGACATAAAATGGAAAAACTATGTCTCCATAAGTAATCGCATTGCGTAATTAATATTGCCGTTTACTCTTAGTACAGTTATTTCAAGTCCACGAACTCAATTGTTTACATTAACTTTCCTACTGTATTTTAGAATGTGCGACTTAGTCCAAATCATTTAATGCATGCAATGCGCGCGTAAATAGCAGTGCGAGGAATAGCATTTATCGTAGAATCATACGCACAAAATGATTTCGCTATACCTTCGTTGTAATGCATTATTTACAACGGATGGCGATTGCGCCAAGACGTAATGCCAAGAAGGAAGCTTTCGTAATATCGAACAATTAAACTGCCGGATATCGCTTGTTAAAGGCCAGTATCTCGCTTGTACACGAAAGAATGAATTGCATGAGCAGATTTTTTGGAAGGTGTTTAGAGGTCCTTTGTGTTCACTCAAATGAACACTAATCTGTGTCAACATATACAGGAATAAGATCCGTTTGGAACGTATGAATTAGGTTATATATAGATACGAGGAATTGAAAAAGGAAAAAAAGCGCTTAAAAAATTATGAAAAACATGACGACACTTGCTAACTTATTGTTTGTGACATGGTAGATGTATAAAGAATTCTTGATGGAGGAAAAAAAAAGATTACCTCGACGAATTCGTTCAGGAAAACTGGATCTTTGCGTCATTGGCCTTCGTTCGATTCCGCGTGACATCGTCAAAATATGCCGGTCCACCCATCAATTCTTTCAGGAAACATATTTCCATCGTCGTGAGTATCAAACATTCAATGTTTACAGACTGTAATTATTGTTCAGTGCTAAAATCGATCGTAAAATCATCTATTGTTTCACGTGGTATACATTCGAAGGTTAGGAATAGTCGAGATAAATTTCTGCGCGTTGATTCTTATCAAAGCAAATAAAGTTGAGGATATATCACTGATCCCAGCTGTCGCACGTTCATTTGCAAATATATCATACTACTGGTATTTGCTTTTTTTAAATCTATAACGAAGTTGATCAATAGTTATACGCACGTATGGCTTACGCACGCAAGCCGGTCTCTTGATATTGCAGGTCAAATCGACTAAAGCAGAGTACAATTTTCGAAAGTTAGTCATACGCACCGTAAACAAATATCTTAATTTATATAACGAGAATGTAGATTCAACACAATATACGAACTTCTGCCTTGCAAAAATAGACATTAATTTAAAGAAAACTGATTTTTGCTCGAGCATGTCCAACGCATTTTTACGAGTACGTTAGACTAATGTAGACACAGTTCGACGTCAGGAGACCAGATGGTACGTTTGGTTTCAATTTTATAGCAAGAATTGTAATAATAAGGCCAACACCAGGTTCATTTTGGTATCATCCTATGACGTGCATTCGTACTCTGAGTGATGAGGTTAGTTGCTAATTCATTTTTCACTGCGCATGCTCATTCTACGGATAAAAGAATGCTCCCTTATTGGCGGGAAATATCGTACGATCATAAGATTGAAGTGAGTAAAGTAATTGACAAACGTTTGAATAATCCTCTTGATTGAGTATACACGTTACTGATAAGAAGCTTAATAACATCATTCATCGCGGTATTACGATTAATGATTCTTCGCTTCGTATATATGTATACATGCCCTCAATTTTCCTATGAGTCTTCTTATTTACTAATGCGTAATGGCGTCCATATATAGCGCGTGGGAACACAGCTCATCGTCTTTGAAAACTTGGAAAATGGCGAGACGCTTTATAGACTTGGTTATGCAATAATACACTTATTTTTCATGCAACGAATGCCATTCATTGATATCGTCAATGTCGTTATATCTTGAAGATAAATATGACAAAAGTATTTAAGTGTCATTGAACTTATAAATTTTATATTATAAAATACACATTAGACGACGTGTACATATAGGTATTCTTAATTTTGTCGTACCAGATGACGATTCTTCGTTTTAAAGAAAAAAATCTTATCGCAAGAAGGTTCGCAACGTGAACTTGTTAAGTTTAAATGAAATCATTATCGGCCTTCTTATTCTTAGGTAGGAAGAACATGTAAAGGAATGCAGGGGACAAATCTTCGTTCTTATTTATAATACATGGCCTAAAGCCGGCACCTGACGACGGAATATATATTAAGTTAAACACTCGATTAAGAAAAATATTCCACTCTTCTAACAAGCGAGACGGAGAACCCGGATCGAATTTGGCATTCATAAAGAAAGCAATGCTAAACTATCGCAGTGATGATTAGAGGAACCATGGTTAATGCTTGGTGACAATGTGACCAGGTATTATCCGGATATCATGCAGTAGGTATAACATATTGATAACGTGTAATAAAAGTTGCCTTGTTATTTTAGTGATCGTTAAGATATTTTTTCACTTTTCTTTCTCTTTAGACGTTTTGTATTTTGTAATTCTTTTATCTGCTTTTGCCTTTTTCTTATTTTTATCAGGCCATACTTATACACTTTACGTCACCGTTTATTTAATATATATTAATACAAATGGCCGCTACTAGTACACGACCTGTCTTCTATGTCACTCACTTTACGTAACTATACTTAATTACAATGTTTACTTTTATATGAGACGATTGTTGGTCGGCTTTGCTACTTAGATAATTAAACGAACCTCTTCGCGTTATCTTAGAGACAAATTTCCCTGATTAATATAATTAGCTTGTGTAATTTTCCTTTGAGATACTGTGTTGTGGCTTTGGAAGTACGAGATGTTTTATTATTGATCTTGGTTCATTTTGCAAATTTATTCTTGATGAGATACAAAATTATTCAAATTGTTTTTTTATCCGTCAGCTTTCGTACCACTAGTAGTCGCGGGGGGCATAAAGACTCCATTTTGTTAATGCGATACGTTGATGACTAATGCAAAAATATTATTCTGCACTGGGAATCAGTGTGGTTTATATATATGGCTAGAAGAATTTGTTTCGCCACTAAAATTCATTAGCAATTAATAAACTATATTGAAACAAAATTGTTTTAGTTCTGATGCAACAAATGAAAGGTCTGGACTGTTTTTCAGAACGCTATGCGAGCGTTGCAGGGTTAAGATAAAGATGGTTTGACAAGTCAAGACTCATATAATACATTCCTTGCATTCGGTGTTTACTCAAAGTCCGACGATCCTGACTAAAGCTGAATAATGCATATCAACGGGTGAGAAATGTTCTAGTTATCATACGTACTTGCATATGCGTAAGAAATATATAATTCACTGTATACATTGATTCTATCAATTTTTAGTTGAGAATATTTGCAAAAACTTATTTATTCCTACAGTTTGGACAATAAGAACCCGGATTATTTCACTGTTTTTAGTCGTTTATAAATACTTCTGTTTTTTATTTCGTGATATGTAGATTTGTCCTAGACTCGACGGTTTCTACGCTGTACTATTCGTATAAAATGTACGAGATGCATTGACGCAAAAATGTAATCCTCCGATTACTTGTGTGAGAGCCTAAAAGACCCCATATATTTCATTTTTCGTGCCACTACTAGAATCATTTTTCGTCAGTATCATTTATTTGTTAATTGGCCATAAATTTGAGCGGTAGAATAAATTAATTTTCCTGCATTTATCTCCAGACTGTGAATCGTTTAATTCCTGTCTTTTGAAAAAAAAAAATGTTAATCAACATCCATATATCACCGTGTTGTTATTGTAAGAGCGAACGAACGTGTCGATTTTCTAGCGTATAATTTTTCAATGAAATTTCAACCTGTCCCTCGCGAACTCCGATCACGTTCCATCGCCTAGTAAAGCGGTACGTACGCTCTACTAGCTTTGCCTCTTCGTGCAAAACGAGCTGTGACGAAACAGGATGCAGGATTGCGAAATTTGGTATAACCTCAACCTGTACGGTATGTACGATAGCGTAGAATTTACTCGTATAACGGTGAAGTATGAATTAAATAAAATTACACCTTGGCCGGTACTACCGAGGGAAATAGGACTCTGAAAATTCTCAAAGGTTGTACAACGTATCACGCCATCTTGAATTTTCATTACTCTTATGCCAATTCAATAATGGCGGCTATATTTAAATCAGATAACATCTCTAAGTACTTCTTACAATATTAGTCAGACTTACAGTAGTATTCTGCTTATTTTTCTTAATTGACACCGTTTTAAACGCTCCTATTAACGTGACGTGTTTACATTACGATCGTGTTAGCCAGTCAGTTAAGTGTTGACGATACGGTGACACGGAAATGAATCAGCTGAACAACAATAATAACGAAATTTTCGATAAATTCCTCTGGTTAGTAAATAAAATAGAGTATAACGTTTCTATACTTATCCATCGGCATTTTTTCATATGGGTCAAGGATCTTTACAGGTGGACCTCCTTTGCATGGTTAACAAACCCATGGACGACATTGAACAACTGGCGAATATGATTAGCCTTGCGAATCTAATATTCTGTTCGTCTGTATTTATTTGTCTTTGTTACCAACTGCAGACTCAAGGGTAGATTAAATACTTCGTAATAAATTTCATCAGACTAAATTTTCGCTTAACCTTAGGTCCGTGGCGATTTGAAGAAGAGGGTCTTACTTTCTATGAACATATTAATATCTATTTTCAAAGAATAATTGTACCCCCGATTATATATATAATCAAAAACAGACTGAAATCCTCGGGCGTAAATGCACATATATAATTAACGTCGTCACGACGTAATAAAATATATAAATGAAAAATCATATCCAAATCAAAGACACGACACCAGGAGAAATGTATTCTCCAATAAAAAATAACGACAATCTCCAATGACGAAATAGAATATATTGCCAGTCTCTCGAGAAAGTGTTAAACAGTAAATTAAATAAGATATCGTAACAAGCAAGCAAAACATTCCATGGAAAGTTACACTTATTATCAGAGCATTTTCTTCGCTCCTGTAAATGATTAAGAAAAATCATTAAAATATTATGCTCCAGGTTGCAGCTACGTATGTGCAAGGTACAGCTATGAGGATGGCACGCGAGGTTTTAGCAACATGGCGGATATGGAACGATGCGCCACGCGAGGACAATGCAAATAGCCTACGAGAGGCAAGAGAACTCGAGTGCTCTGGAGAAAATGTTAATGCGAGAAGAAGAGTTAGAGCGAGAGGAAGTGACAAGAAAAGACACGTAAGACCCTAAGCAACGATCAGGACTTGAAATCAGAAGTCGTGGTCGAAAGAATAGCGGAGAAACTTTAAAACACTTAAGACCAGGAAGGCACGCCTCCTAGCCTCGTTAGTCGGGATCGTAGCAGCGGCCGCTCGCTCGTTCGCCCGTATGGTATGCGTGGACAGAACTCCGGAGGTCACCATTGACGCAAATCCATCCGATGTCACGTGACTTGGCTCAACACAATACTTACTCGTGGCTACCACCGTCGCTATGAAACCACCTTTCATTAAATCCATGCCTATATTTATTAATAGAGGGCCCACCCACGCTTTAATAATGGCCAATTAACACCACTTGCTGACTGAATTTCAATATTGCTTTATAACAATGTAGAATGATTTTCTTTTCAATGTTCTTTACAAGCTTTCTTCTCTGGTGGCACTTTCTTTGAATATATATATATATATATATATATATATATATATATATATATCTATATAGATTCATATCTATTTATATCAGATAGCGACTAATCATTTTATCTTAGTCGATTTCAAGAATCTCAAAAATGCTACCAAGGGCTATTGGTTTTTTCGTTTAATAATCTTATTTAGTCAGACAAGCATTTTGGGCGTGATGTGACTTTTACATGAACGTCAGTACAAAGGTAGCTGTGAGTCACATTTTGAGTCAGAGCATAATTCTTATTGATTAATTTTACTTGTACATATAAATCGTTTTTTTTATTCTTGGCTATCTGAATTATTGTTTCGTTGTACCCAAATGGCTCGTTAAAAAGCGTGCTTTTTGTCGTTATGACGATGGGTTATCTTTCTTCTATTCTTCTTTCATCCCCACCGCCCAATCTCGTATCGTACGATAAGTCAAAGTGAGGAAATTCATTTCCATAAGTGTCTCATTCATCTCAGGATTTACGTAAAAAGTCACGTGAAGAAAGTTGCGTTATAGGAGTGGATGATCTTGTGACACTCAATTATCGTGCGTATAATTTATGAATGGTTTAATGGCTATTCGTCTATGACAGATAACACAAAATTGTATGAATTGTTACGATTTTCAGTGGCATTATTGACCGAGATCGTTGCCACGTGCAGGTGTGGCTGCAGTTGCTCAGAAACGATTGATTTAATTCTGGAAGATCTTTTTGTTTAGAATCGATAATATGGTTCCTACATTATTATACCGAAATTGCGTGTTTTGAATGTCGAATATGTATAACGTAAACGTATCGCTGCATGCGCTTGATAAGCAAAACGCAACTGCGACTTTGCAATGAAAAAAGGAAGGGGAACGTAACGGAGAAGTATCACTTTGCATAGCAGCAATTAATCGCACTTCTATGATAATGTATGATTCTATGGTAATAATGCCATGCTGCTGCACCAACGCGACATCTTCGTTAACGGGAGATAACAATTTACGATTCGGTATATCTTCTTTGTAGGTGCCAAAAGACAAAAAAAAGATGAAGGTTAATCTGAATTGATAGAAGACTCTATAACCTTTATATCAATTAAACATTTATTAGTTTCCAAAGATGCTTAAAGTCTTCTATAATCACCTGTGATATACGTATACAAGTCGTAGCAGCTTTTTTATCGCAGACACGCCGGTTTTAAAGGACTGCACGACGCGTCGAGTGGGCGTCGGCGTCTTCACTTCGATCGAAACAGAAGAATCACGAAGGAAGCGACAGTTGGTGTTGAAGAAAGTTATCGATTAACATTTCGATGCTTTCATGTAAATTATCGATCGAATCTTACGATTATATCGATGTTCCTATACCTTTCGTATCGTAACATTTTTTTTACCATTGCTACCTGTGAGAATGCTGGACATATGCGTGCCTTATCGAAATCATTTGTGATCGCTGAAAAGGAATAAGAAATTTTTGCTATAGAACATAAGAAACAATAGAATGCGATGGATCTTGAAATAGTTTTCAAATATTCGTGCTGATTTTTTAAAAGAGAATATTCCATTAATCCTCCTTGGTCAGGGTAGTTTATTTCCATACAAAACTCAGTCCGACCTTCATCTAAAATAATTTTTATGTCCCTCATGTTTTAAGTAGTTGTCAAGTATTGACAGAAAAGATTTTTTTTTCCGGTAAACTCATGTATAATGATGATAATGAGTGCCCAATGTCAAGTGACTTTAACCTATTTAAACTTAATTAAAATTAATTATTGTGGATTATAATAGCAGAATGTACCATTCACGATGAAAGCTTTGTTTCTGTACAATTTATTGAAACAAATTCCTAATATATAATTAACGTTTTTCTCTGTTCAGATAAGTTTTCCGCTCCAAGACGAAGTCATGGGAATTGAACTAAAATATAGTAAAATATATCATTTCTTGTGCTCTTCTGTTTTTGAGTATTTTTCCAAAGTCAATAATATAATCAGCCTCTCGCTCGTATAAACTTTCCAGTTTACGAGCATTCATGACTAGTTGGTCCTGTTTTTCTGTAGATCGTTATTACGGCTTTCAGATGGGTCTTCTACTACACTATTAAATACGCTATTGGACGGGAGGACATTAGCGAATGAATATTCAAATTCTCGATGGGGAACAAGTGTCGATACTAGAATATAGAAATAAACTATCTACTCTATAATATTTTAAGGTACCAATAGCCCTGGTCAGAAATTTTTGGATAAAACAAATAATGCTTGTTCCAAAGGTAAATGTTTTTCAGTTGGTAAGGATAATTCAATCCATTTTTTTTGGAATTGCTAAACGATGGTCTTCATGAAAAATATCAACACACATAAGACTCATAGACAAGGAGTTTAGGCTACGATGCCTTGGACCAAATCGATACGTTTGATCTTGACTTCAAGAATGAGATGAGTGATGGAGACTCGTATTTTTCAAAATACATATTTTTGAAATTCTACAAAATGATTCCGACTAGTCTCCTATAATCGATAGATGTAGTCTTGCTGTATACTTATGAAATTTTATCGAAGAGTCAATCTCTTGTATACAGTAGTTAGTCTTGTAATATAGTAGTACAGTACCCTGAAATATATCTATACGTGTTTAGAGAGATAGAGACGTTGTCAATTCATCCATACGCATTTCCGCAGATCGTATATAACGTACATGTAAATTAATACCAAACACATGCCGAATACGTGATTGAGTGACTGTATAATTAAGTATTATCCCGTTTCTCGCGTGTCCGTATGTTTAATCCGAGGGCGGATGATGTTGACGCTTCCGCAAAAAAAATCATTTTTACACAAGCGCCATCAGCATCATAGCAAATAATCAAGGCTCTCCAAACCTCTAAAGAAACTTGAAATATATTCTCACGTTGCTTCCTTCGCAAGCATCACTTATTCCTTTCTTACTCATCGTACAGGAAACGGCAGAATTTATAATTACCTAGTCATTGACATCACTATCATATAAAATTCAAAGCAACAATCATGCATATTGAGCGAATAGATTCTCAATGATCCGACACCAACAATAATTTTGTCTGCAACAGGCTTTTTAAATAAATAATAATAAAAATTGATTTTATAAGGTATTTATGGATAGTACCTGTATATTTCAGTAGCGTTATTGATGTCTCAAAACAATGAAATTAGGGCTAATCATTGAATAAAAACAAGATAAGAAGCAATATCATGGGACATCGTAAAAATTAATTGGCAGTGTGCCTCAAAATGATTCCTTACTTTACATTATAATTGAAACTATAAAATTGCTCTTCGTTATGTATTGTATGTAATAGAATGACTGTCTAAGAGCCGATTAAAACGACATTGATGGAGTTTAAACTCTAGTTATCTTATCTTAAAACTATATAAAAAAAATAAACCAGGTTTAAACCATGTCAGTGGAAACGGGCGTAAAGGTTTCGACTAATGTAAAGGTCAAGTGTCGTCGAACGAATTTCTATTAATGCCAGTTAACTTTTGTGAAGCATAAACATTCTTTGCATTGCATGGGAAAGCTATTGCGTCGGCGTGATTTTTGTTTGTGTGACGTAACGACCTGTTTGTAAAATTAAATTACAACTCCACTTCCAGTTGTTCATCTGCTGAAGTCAAAACTAGCCACGTCCTCCAATAGTTTATCTATTTATCTATTGATGAAGCAAACACACTTGCTATATGTATTCCTTTCTCTATTTTTCGTCGGCTAACTTCCAGACATTTCAAATACGCCCATTGCTCGATTGCTCAAAAACTTGTATTTTCACTACGAGAGCATAATTCTTACACATCAGACGCGAGACAAGACAGTTACTACATAGACTGTATGACTAGCCTTTCTTTTCTCACGAAGTACCAGTCCATTCTTGAAAGTTTTTAATTATTCGTTAGAAAGAGGCTGAAAGCAAATGAAACATCTCTGTAGTAGATTCAGCCTGTGACGAGTTCCTAATATAAAATCATTTCAATTGATATTTAGTTAAGACCGGTTTGAAGCGATTTCTTTCAGTCACTCATAATTGATCTGTCGACTTATTCTTAGAGAACTAAAGCGATTGTATTCTATGCTATCGCATAAAGGATAAATAAATAATGCTCGAAACGTATTATACTTTTTTATCACAAAACTCCGTATTTTAAATTAATAAATTGTGTATGAGATATATAAAGATCTTTAGATAAACAGTAACATGAGAGATGCATGTAAGTTATGAAGAATGAGGACTTGCAGGAAAAATCTTGTGAAATCTTGGAAAAATAAATTATCTTCTCGGTACACGATGAAGCGAGAGTTTAATGGTGTTTATACAAAGAGGTTATACAATTTGGTGTTACGTAAGATTCAATGAGTTGTATTATTGAAAATAATCAAAGAACCTCTGTTCCATACAACTATATTGTTTATTTTAACAGCGAGATAAACTATACGATATGAATAAACATTTCGAGTTATGTTTTCGTTTACACGGCTTTGTCTTTCCTGCACTAAATTTCGTTTGTTTATTGTAAGAGTAGAGAAGCGGTAGGTGGTCAGTTTTCTCAACGATTCCCGCCCAGTAGAAACGTATTTTAGAAGCGTAGTAAAAGTATTCAGATAGTTTGAGCGTCACGCGACGCGTAATAAAAAAGTTACTGATCGAATTGTTATTCGTTTGCTTTTCCCTTTATTCCTTCTCTTTTTCATTCATGCTTTAGCGAACTTCGTGCGACGCGAGCGCGGAGTTATTTTGAGATAGTATAATTAAAAAAAATATAATCAGTCGTAGTAATTTAAATTATTTACAAATTGATTGTCACCTTTGACCGATTATCTCCCAAGTTTGCTTACACTGAACCGTCATTGTTTTTACTTTCGGAAGTGCTTAAAATCCTCATGACGTATTGTAACATTTTCACCAATTCCCGTTCTTGTTTCGCGTCAGCGATTGTTAGCAATGTCAGCCGTCCGAGTACTTCCTGGATGCTCTGCGGAAAGCCGGCACTACGCGCTATCAATTTGCCCTTCTGATTGTTGCTGACCAAGGACCAGAGTGTAGAACCGGCTACTCCAATTTCTGCAAGGGTGCCATTTTTCAAGGTATTGTGCAGAAGATTGATAAAGTCCACTGAAACAGAGAAGCATGGTTACCGTTGAAATGGGATGTATAAATGCGCATAATGCAACATTATTATTACTAGATAAGATAACGATAGAAAAGGCATGCATCATACGATATTAAAACATTGAATGCTCCTATAAAAGACATCGATGTTCAGTGATTCGCACAAAGAGAAAAAAAAGAATTATGAGATTCAAAATAAATTTCGTCTCGCTATCTAATCGTGCTTATTTGAACGTGAAATCCTTATTTACCTGAACTCAGCAGTCGCGGTCTATTCACTACATTGAATGCCAAATTACGCAATGTTGAAATCGCTAAAATTCTAGTTGAGAGAGATGAACATTTTGCCAAATGTATTAGTACATCTAAGCCGTCCACAGCCTGAAATAAAAGTTTATATAACTTCGCAAATTGTTAATTAACAAAAATTACTTCTATACGCCTGGACTGTTTTCATTGAAGAATCTTTGGATAATCTATGTTCAATAGAAAGAGCGCTCAGGCTGGTTGACTCGGTAAATAAAAAGAATCCAGAATGTTAAAATTCAAATTAGGTTTTGGGTTAATACCTTGGGCACGCATAACTGCCCCTCCTCGTAGTACGTGAAATCAATGAGGAATTCAAGGCAGTACATTTCCACTAGAGGCCAAGGTTTTACTCGTTTCGTAGTGATCGGATGTATCTTGGAGAAAAATTGCAGGAGATTACTCTGTAATTAAATAAATTGAATTGAAATATATTTGTGTATGCTATATTTAAGAACATCATTATGTACACTTCCATTCATTTTATCTCACCTTCGATATGGACACACGACACTCGTGCGTGTGTACAGCGTTTCGCAAAATATGGAATGCAAAGTGTAGTTTCTGATTATCAAACTTCTGTCCCGCTTTCTCAATCTCTTTAGAAACAACATGAACAGTGACGTGTATCAATGCTACAGTGTTGGGGGTTTTTCTGAGACCGACACCTGGCAGTGTCGTTGTTAATGTCAGAGACTGATTGCCTGGAAAAACAAAAACAAGAAAACAATAGAAAAAATTAAAACCACGTAACTTCAACCGGATTAGAAGAGGAAAAGTCAGAGCTGTGAATGCAAATCATTAAAGGAAAAAAATCTGATGCATAAATCTACTTAGTGACCATAACAATATCAATGTAAAAGAATGATAAATACTTTCCAAAAGTAATTATGGTAATAATATTCTAATTACCTTCTGGACAATTAGTAGTGAATGTTGCCAAGAGTTTCAATGCAGAAATTAAAACAACTTGATTAAGTGATATCCAAGCCCATAGCTTATGAAGAACATCAGCCAAACCATCCCTAGCCAGAGTTTCCTTAACTTGCACGTTGCCATACATAAAGTTCATAAGAAGTGTGAAAATACAATTGACGTCGTGCAGCAGTGGATGGACCTTGAACATGAAAATACGCTAAGATAATTTTTGAACGTTCAGTTGCATAATCTGAGTAAAACGTGCGTAGAGTCAATTGGTCGGAAATCCCAATACTCAACGAGCAGCTCAATGTACGCTTGGTTATAAAATGAGTAAAAAAAAATGGAGAAAAAAATTTCCTTGAGCATGCAAACAGTTTTATGTTAATTCTCTGTACAGTCAGCTGCTACAGAATAATTAACACATTCTTATCCGACATTTTGTGGGATGGTCATGTGAACGTTTGTACAAAATTCAAATGTAACATATACGTTTTTGCCTATAATTTTTTCTGTCCGTTGCCTCTTTGCGAATTCAAAAACTTTTCATCTTTAGATTCTCTACAAAGTACTAGGATGCAGAATATCATAGTAAGTGTGCGAAGGTCCATACGGAATGGCGTATTAATAAATTAAATATATAAGACCAAAAATTAGATATTTGTATTATTATTATACATTGAAAGTCATTTACCTTTCGTTCACGATCCGAATGATTTCTATAGAGTTCGTACGGCTGTAAATTCAATTTGACATAAAGCTCTTTGAGTTGCATTAACGTTGTCTCTGAAAGATTTTCATCCAATGCCGTTCTCTTAGCTTCGGCTGAGATGCATAGTAAATTGGTTAAAGCACCAACAATAAGATCTTTATTCTCCGACTGTTTGTGATTCCTTTTAGTCCTCGCATAGCTGTGCGCAATGTAAAGTTGTAATAAAATCTTGAAAATCTCAGAACCAATTGCGATGCATTTTTCATTGGACAATTTTCGACAATCGGTAATCGTTTTCATGTGATTCTTTTCATTGGATCTTCTTGTATGAGTGTTTGCATTCTTAATTGACAATTTATTAACGTTCGATAAGACTTCGCCAATCGCGTGATTCTTAAGATTATCAACTGTAGATGACATACATGTATCCAATACAGACTTTAAAGAGATTTCGTTCCTTGAAGAAGTCTCCCTCTGTATTTCCTGCGAGAGTAAAGATGCAAGCGCACCGATAGCACTCATCTGCAATTCTGAGTTTGAATTTTTTATTGCTATGCACATTGATCTCACAATTGCTTCCGTGCCACACAGTTCCAATGCAGTTTCCACCGATTCATAATGTTGACTATCGGTAATCGATAGTACTGATAGTAAATTGAAAATTTCAGTCCACACTCTGTTGCGCAAGTATAGCAGTCTGGGTGTGTTAATATCTGATGGGATTAAAGTATTGCATTATAAGTATCATTGTTATGTACGCAGAACTAGGAGCATTTGATATTTCGTAAAATATTATTTGAACTCACGATATAATTCGGTATTCAGAAGACTCAGCAGAGAATAAAGAGAGTCTGGTGAAAATGTTGCTGTCAGCATGAAGTCATTGCTATGCGTGATGCAGTTTGTTAGTACAGTGCAAAGAGCAGTGTACATTTCCAAAATGTCACAATAGTGAAGAAAATTACGTCTGTTATCGATGCTTTTAGGAATCCCATTAAAACACCTGAGGAAATACGTCACGTTGTCACTTTATACTTCCTTTAGTCTGATACCGAAACTACTGGAAAATTTATCAAGATACCCAAGAAAATATTTGTCCAACGAATGCTCGTAGAACAGTCTTATAACTTCATGTTGACCGACTGCTATTAGATTGTTCAATAAAGTACAAATAGCTGTAATTAATGAGGGCGTTGCTATAAATAGCGGATAATTTTCATCCTCAGTTATTTCGGAGTCCTTGACCGATACTGAAAGTACGTGAATTGCGCACGGTGAAAGTGAATCATACAAGATAACAAGGTTCCTTAAAAATATATAAAATATAACACGTTATTCGACTTACGTAGTTGTAACTCATCCTGACAATTATATAAATAGGATACAGTTCTTGGAACTAAAGAAATATAATCGGATACTCTACTGTGCTCCGATTGGATCTTTCCACTTTCATCGTTATCACTATCAGACGCATTTGGATCTAATGTCGGCAGCATATAGAGATTCGAGCATAAAACACTAATTTCATAATAAATATTGCTTTGTTCGACGTATATTAATATAGCATTTGCCTTTAACGAGTCAGCCTATATGTAGGAAAACACGTTTTGATTAGTGACTGTTTCGCTTTTGAACATAAACATGTTGACGCTAATCTTAATACGTATTTCCAAAACTCACATATTGAAACGTCACGGACTTGCAATTCTGTATCATGTTGCTAAATGCAACTGACGCTTGTTCCCGGACTATACAGGATTCTTCTCGATTTGCTATACAGTTAATCAGAGTATGGCACAACTCACTCGGCGCCAATGATATTGCATGCAAAAGTTGTGATGCTGTATGCGGTGCATTTGTTAATCCAGCCAGTAATTGCAGTGCTGATGCACGTACCAATGGATCTCTATTTTTCCAAAGCATTGGTAACCAACTGAGGCAACGACCTTCTTCGTACCAAAATGCAGTCCACATCTATATAAAAATAAAAAATGTATGTTAACACTAGGAGATTTAAAAGGAATTAAAAATGCTGGGAAGAACTTACATTTTTGTCCAAATTTCTTTGCATTTGATGGAGTAAGTGATTCAGACAGATTATTGAATTTCTTGTGATTGATAGACCCATGTAACTGACTGTACCGGCTCCGTGGAATGATATGATAAGTTCCATTAAAGCATTCCCTAATGATATTAACAAATTTTTGTGACTACTCCATTGACATTTTCCAGTCAAGTATGTTAAGCATGTCAAAAGCCAATCGAGGTAAGCTGTAATTATTAAGGGTAATCAGGTCATTAATTAATCAAACTATGGAATTTTGTAATGATAATGTGGTACAGTATTCAAACCTAAATTATAGAAGTGTTGCTGATCTCCGAAACAAAGATTCGATACGACAAGTTCTATAAAATTGATCCACGTGTCTTTCGAATCTTTAGAATTAGTTTCTTCCTCTTGTTCTATTGCTGAACAAGCCCTTGCAAGCCTTAATACTGATTGGTGGACATCTTGGTTATTCGTATCTAAACTTCTAAGTAAATCAGCCAATGATTTTGTCATGTTCTTCATTATCTTACAGAGCCACATATTCTTTTCTGAAATAAACAACATACATCGTAATACTATTATCAGACGGTGCCTATCACGTCTATTGGAAGTATTCTTACCATTCCTTGTAACGTTAATAAATATATAAAGAAATGATAAAACATTGACGAATAAATCACAATCTTCTTTGCTAGTTGGATGCGATAATAAAAATCTTTCGAATGACTGTTCCCATGGTAAAGAGCTTATAGCATCCATTTGCTCGCACTTTAACATATTATACAATCTCAAGTACCTGCAAGAGATAAAACAATTAAATCTTTGATAACAATAGCATTGGTATCACAATAACTATGATACTAATAATGCAATATTTACATTGTAAGATAATCAAGCGCACAAGAAACACCATCGTGCGTGGTTGAATTTTGAATATTATAAAGTTGCCGCTGACAGTAATAATGAGGTAAGGTATACTGAAGAGTAGCAAATTCCTGTTCGCGTATCATAAGTTTTTCTGTAATATCTGAATTGTTAAGGCTCTCCCAAGATTGCCACAGTATATTAACACCACCATTCCATTCCCATGCCCAGAACAGTCTGACGAATGTTAAGGCAACGGGATTGCTACTATGAAGGACTAAAAATGTTGATTAAAATATAGAACATTGCTTCTCGTCTTTTTGTTCTAGATCAATAAACGCAATTTACCTGATACGTCAGAGCGTCTGTGAATACTAGTTTTCCAGTGAGATTTACAAAGGAATGGTAATCTCATTCGTGAGACAATAATATGAGGGAGAGAAATATTTAATTGATTCGACGAATCTACGTGTTTCTCTCCAAGTCTCATGATATATTCGTTATACAATAGTAAACATAGTAGATGCGATGCATCCATTCTAACGCACTCCTTATTAGGAAATAAAAAGAGACCTGGAAAAAAGAACATGAGATATTTAAACAAATCAATAATTACTGAAGATCATTATAAGCCGGTGATTGAATACAACTCTTTTTTGTGTGAAGGTTATAAAATGTTTAAGGAATTTCCAATTGCTCAACCAATCAACTACTTTGTGTGGTTGTAACGTCAGGGAGGATTGAGTAAATAAAAATTTATCCCATTCAAATAATCCCCCACGTCATTGAGTCGCAGTATCTCCGTAGATTTCAAGTACATATATGAATTGTAAAGCAAATGAAAATGTTTGATTAACTTTAGCATTATTTTCTAATGGCGACAAATATCTTTGACTGGATATTGCATCTATTTCTATACGTACTTCTGAGAATGTTTAGAAACACATCGATTCTCATTGATAGATCATGCCTCACTGTATTATCCGTGGATGAGATTAATTTCAATATAGTTAGTATAGGTATTACCGAATCAGGATAGTTAACGTATTCCTTTTCGACCTGGAAAAACCCAGAATTATTTATCAGTAAGTACCTTTTACATGACGCGCTTAGTTAAGTCCAGACTCTGCATGAAATTAAAATGTTAAACAGTAAATCAGAAAAAACATACCAGAGCACTTGTAAATATTTTTAAAATCAACAGCAGACCATTTTCGGCAATAAAGAGTTTGTGTAATGACGTGTCAGTAAGCATAACGCTAATTTGCACAAGAGCTGATTTTCGCATTTTTGGTTCAACACCAGGAGCACTGAGCATTTCAAGGACAGACAGTAAGCTGCTTCTCTAAAAGTAAAATTATTTCTAAAGGATATTTTTATGCTTACTTAAAAGCCTGTATATCATTTTTATAATGATCTTTTTTGTGATAAAATTTCGACAGATACGTAAATAGGTAACCTGATAGTTGCCTTGTGATTGCTTGATGGAATTCTGTCGCTCAAAGATACAAAGTGAACTAAGGGGAAGGCCGTGTAAGGAGGACAATCTCGGTAATTTCTGAGTAGAATCCTTTTCCTTTCCAAGAAGCCAGATCAGTCGGCACACAGCCTCCTCTCTGATGTCATAGTCAGGCGCGTATAAGAGCCTTATGTTTCCTTTTAAAACCTTTCGATATCAAAAATCAATTAGTTTTTCTAGATGAACTATTTTTTTAATTAAAGTTTGAAATCATTCATTTCACCTTGAGTGATGTATTACTCACCTCTATATATGGAAGCTGTATGCTAGTGGATAGATCAGGATCTAGCATTTTTGTTATGCATTTTCCAAGCGCGGTAGATGAATGAGCAAGACATTGCAACAGACCCAGTACTGGTACGATGGCTTCTAAAAATTGTATCCATCCATTTTCTCCTAGTTGTAACTTTCCTTTTAA
This sequence comes from Hartigia nigra, assembly GCA_031001745.1. Lineage (NCBI taxonomy): Eukaryota > Metazoa > Arthropoda > Insecta > Hymenoptera > Cephidae > Hartigia > Hartigia nigra. Next base: position 114,140 of record JARPRG010000622.1, on the reverse strand, counting down.
CATGTAGACTAATATCTCCTCTGCCATATTCCTAATCTGTGATGATAACAAGTGAACTAAGGGTTTCCTTTAACAATTTGAAATGAGAGATTTTGGTATAAGTACCTTCTCGTCTTCACTTGTTACTCCATGGCAGATTATTTCTGTGAGTATGCTTTGCTCGAATAAGAACTTAATATTTTCCCAAGTGCATCTTTCTCTAGCGTATGAGACACCTAATATTGTCTTGACTAATTCTTGACATTCGGTATACATTGCACACTGGATATTAGCATCCCCATTTGCTAGTAAGCCAAGAGTTAATTTGGTCGCAGTAGCTTTACTTTCTTCATCCAGATCATTACTTGAAATGCACAATACATCTTAATTTTGTTATTTAGTACAATCTCGAAATCAAAAACCTCAATTTTACTTACTGGTTGACAAGTTGTAAAAATTTTACAGCTTTCTTAACAATGATTAAATTTTTATGATAAGACAGACTTAGTTTTGATGCATATATCGTTTTTAACAGATCTGGATGAGAACGATCAGTCGAATCTTTTAATAGAGAAATAGCAGCTTTCATTGATTTTATAATTTGACGAGTCTCGTCGAATAATTTCACACAATCAGTCTCATCCTTTCCTTGAAATTGCTGCAAGTCAATAACAGTTCTTCGTTAAGAATAGGAAAGAATCAATTTCGCTATTCATAGTACATCATAAAGCTAGAATTTAGGATCATTTCGCAAGTCAAAGTAATAAGATACTCACGCGTGCATATTCCTGCAGATTAGAATTTAACGCTGGATAAAACAGATAAATTGGAGCATCCATAATGGCATTTGAGATTGACATTTTCAAAGATTTTGGCAATACCAAATCCGCCAATTCTAGTGGCACGATATTAGAAAGCATTTTGGTAACAATGCACACGAGATGCAGGTACGTTATTCTGCAATGATCCACGCTATTGTAATTCCCAAAATATTCCATTACTTCGCCGAATAATTGCATTAATGATTTTAGATCCTCGTGAATCTTTAATGCCACCCCATCGCTGCACAGCCAAATAGTTGGCGTAACACTAGTAATAAGTAGTTGAACGAGTTCATAAGTCAAGTCCATGACGTATTTAACATTTTTCAATGGGAATGTAGAATCAATTGGAATGCTTAATAATGTGATAACGTGCTTCAAAGATTCTATGCAGTACATAGGAATTGTCATCTGTTGCAACTGTAATACAGACTCGTCAACGTTATCCATAATGCTTTGACTTCGATCGCTCGTTCCCTATAGAAATTTACAATCGTTAAATAGAATCCATACTGATAAAAATATTTTAATAATTGGAATTAATAGATGATAATTATATACCGCTGATTGGTATGCCTGATAATTAGCTTCTGGTAAGCCACCCTCAGGACTATCTCTATCCTCGGAAGACGGATAAGCGATGCTTTCTATATTTCCTGCTAACAACTGATTGAAAATGTACAGTAAATTAGCTTGGGGCAGTGAAAATTAATTTAGAGGGCATTATTTTAGCCTCTTTTTTCAGAGTCTTATATGAGAGTGTAATAAAAACTGTATTACCTTTTGCTTTTTGTTTGCCACACAGGGATCGCAGTAGTAGTATATACGAAATCTTAAAGAACGTGTTAGTTTATATAAAGTTTTTAATACTGTGGATACGACATTTCTCATAGTCATTTCTAAACTGTTTTCACTGGAATTAATTAGTGTGTGTAATACCTACAGGAAAGAATATGATTTGACTTTGTAAAATAAAAAAGTATGTCGATTGTTTATATTGTTAACTTTATATTGTTAGGTAGTTTACCAAAACTATGGCTGGTCTTTGGAGAAACACTTCCGCAGGGAAATCTTGTAGCATTACATTAGTTATGAACTGACAAGTATGCAATATCAGACTAGTATCCGTAGTATTACTTAATGCTTCTTCTACTGCTGATAAGACTCCTTTGTCGGATGTAACTAATAATTGCCATGGCATTACTAACCATTTGATTCCACCATCTGTTTTCTTAGAGATGTGTGTTCCATCTCCACATTGTAGCGTTAAATCAAATGGTATTGTACTGTTCGTTGAAATAAATGATGCATTGTAAGAATATTTATATTTATTAAACTATATCAATTGTATATAGTCTCAATGCTTTACCTGTCGGAATATGCATGAATATTAGAACTGTTAGGATACTGTGATTGAAAGTCTCCATCTCCAATTTGATGATCATACGTTCTTCCTGTACATTGCTCATGGTACCTGCTTGGAGAGCCTGGAGTCTATAAAATAAACATGTAATTCAATTAATAGAAAATGTCACTTCTTATCTTATGATTATGCATTAAGTAAAAATACCTTTGACTGTGTTGCAGCAGAGTCAATGGAACGTTGCTGTTTTGAATTAAGGACAGCTTCTTCGATAAGATTTAACTTGTCATGCAAAGTAGAATCAAGTTTTGACCTTAATTCATGGCATTCGTTTTGAAATCTAAGTTTGCCAAATGCATTTAAAAAGTTTCTCTCGTTCGTCTGATAAAATATTATAAGCCAAATAAGTATGATATTAATTACAACTACGTAAACATTAAATTTTCATAAATGACTCAAGACTTCGAAAGATATAAATTTCATGGGATTATCTGTAATACTTACCTTAACTAATCTGTACAGTAAGTCTAATACTTTTTCAGGCTGCGGTACTGTCTCGAAAGAGAACCAATTGAACAGCTTTGTTACAAGTTCTTTTTTAACAGCATCACAATCACAACCAAAACCATGATCGAATTTGGAAATGATATTATTCAAAGCTCTTGAGCGTATTTCATCAATTGCATGGCCTAAAAATAAATACAAGAAAAACTCGTTAGAGAGATCATACATAATATAATAGTTGCGTTTTACTAACAAATTCTCATCATACACCAAACATAATTTAGAGTAACAAAATTAAAATATAATACCTAATTTTTTAATATGCACAGGAGTTATTGCATTAGAATGCGTCATTTTATACAACGTAGGACTGTCATAGTATTTTAGGTTAATGCTTCTTTAAATTCTTAACCGCCAAACAATTGAAAACAGGTGCGCATGCACGTTCATAAAGTGGCTTTTTTAATACTAGAATAACTTTTTTCAAGACAGTAGAGTCGGTCAGCAGCAATTGTTAAATGTACGCATATAATTGGATATGGAGCAGTTGGACTTTTTTAAGAACCAATAAAATGCTATCAATTCCTATTTATGAGAAGCAAGCTTAACATCGTTCTAATGTAAAAGACGTGGTTTTATAACCCTAAAGTCAAAGGTGTCGTGCCGGTGACAGCAATATAGGAATCTAAAGAGAAATTAAAACCTTTTTTTCTGTAATATTAGTAATTTGCGTAAGCACTTATTTCGTCTTGATGAATATCATAATATTTATCTTAAAGATCGAATCGAATTAAAAGAAATTTTAATAAGACTCATTATGAAGATTAGAAATTTTTTAAAATATTTCGATTATTACTATTACTTACTATTTGCATATGATTTTATTAATAATTTAGGCTCCCGGTATAATCCCTACAGTGTTACTTCTATAAATGAAATCTTGAATTTGTTACAGAAAAATGGTTGTCAGGCAGTATCAAGAAGAACTGAAATATTTAGAAAAAATTAATGACTACAGCTGGAGAATCAAAAAGGGGTTTCAGCCAAATATGAATGTAAATAGTTTAATATATACTGCAAGCATTCTTCCTATCATTGTTTAAAACATTTATTATCATTTTTTGTGTTGTCAAAGGTTGAAGGTATATTTTACGTTAATAATACATTAGAGAAACTAATGTTGGAAGAACTACGTAATTCATGCAGACCTGGTGGAGTTGGTGGGTTTCTTCCTGGTGTTAAGCAAATTGCAAATGTTGCTGCCTTACCTGGAATAGTCGGAAAATCTGTAGGCCTTCCTGATGTGCATTCTGGTTATGGTTTTGCTATTGGTAAGATAGTGTTTATTTTATACAATCGACAGTTTAATGTCACACATTATGGTCTACAGGGAACATGGCTGCCTTTGATATGAATGATCCAAAGTCCATAGTTTCTCCAGGTGGAGTAGGATTTGATATTAATTGTGGTGTTCGTCTTCTTCGAACAAACTTATTTGAAAAAGATGTAGCACCTGTTAAGGTACCTTCATTAATATGATATATGTTTGTGGTATTATATATTGCTTAAAAATGTACATCAATGTGACTTTTACAGGAGCAAATTGCCCAGAGTCTGTTTGACCATATTCCAGTTGGTGTTGGCTCAAAAGGAATTATACCAATGACTGCCCGTGATTTAGAAGAAGCGTTAGAAATGGGTATGGATTGGTCCCTCCGAGAAGGTAAGCACAAAATGTATATTAAAAGATAATGTTTATTCCATGGCAAATTTTTCTATAGGATATATCTGGGCTGAGGATAAAGAGCATTGCGAAGAATATGGTAGAATGTTAAATGCAGACCCTTCTAAGGTTTCTACCAGAGCTAAGAAACGTGGTCTTCCACAGGTACTATACAAATTTTTTAAATTTTTGTATTGGTATATCTTGATACTTACGTTAAATTCTATTTTAGCTGGGAACTCTTGGTGCCGGTAATCATTATGCTGAGATACAAGTAGTGGATGAAATTTATAATAAATCGGCTGCTAATAAAATGGGTATCGAAGAAAAAGGACAAATTTGTATCATGATCCACTCTGGTAGTCGAGGATTTGGTCACCAGGTTGCAACAGATGCACTGGTACAAATGGAGAAGGCCATGAAACGGGATAACATTGAAACAAATGACAGGCAATTAGCATGTGCACATATTAAATCACAAGAAGGACAGGATTATTTAAAATCAATGGCTGCAGCTGCTAACTTTGCCTGGGTCAATCGCAGCTCCATGACTTTCCTTAGTCGCCAAGTACGTATTCACATGTATTATCCTAAGATTCAGCGTTTCTGGCACGAGAAAAATATCTAATTCGTATTTCTTTTTTTTTTCAGGCCTTCGCTAAACAATTTCACATGACCCCTGATGATTTAGATATGCATGTTATTTATGATGTATCTCATAACATAGCTAAAATTGAGGAACACATAGTTGACGGGAAGCAGAAGACTCTTCTAGTGCACAGAAAAGTAATTATGCAAGAATATTGATTAAATACTTTTTTTTTTACAAGTCTCTAATTAATGATAAAATCTGATAGGGTTCAACTCGCGCTTTTCCACCACATCATCCATTAATTCCTGTTGATTACCAATTAACTGGTCAACCAGTCCTAATTGGTGGTACGATGGGAACTTGCAGTTACGTACTCACAGGCACTGAACAGGGTATGCAAGAAACTTTTGGATCGACTTGCCATGGAGCTGTAAGTGCATAATCAAATTCATTTATTAATCTGTTTCATTATCTATAAACATTAATTTGGATACCTTGCATCCATTTAGGGTCGATCTTTATCTAGAGCTAAATCACGGCGTAACATAGACTACAAAGAAGTATTAGATAAACTTCAGGAACTTGGAATATCCATCAGAGTGGCTTCGCCTAAGCTTGTTATGGAGGAAGCGCCAGAATCTTATAAGAATGTTACTGATGTAGTAAATACATGTCACGCAGCTGGAATTTCTCATAAGTGTATCAAGTTAAGACCCATCGCAGTGATCAAAGGATAATCTATAGAATTTTTGACTGGTAAATATATCTGCATAATCGTTATACAGTTATTAAAACTGAAAGTCTGATTATTTGAAAATTATACACTTTTTATGTTGTACTGCAGATACTCATTAGATACTAACGAACTGTGCTCGGTAGCTATTTTAGAATTATAAAGAAAACTAATTTATTGCTTATATTAGTTAGGCATATCGAATATCAGCTGAGTCTTCTGATTATGTACAGAATCAGTACTACTATAGTCATCACCAACTTAAAAAATCTACGTTTCTGAAATTGAAATAATTTATTAATCAAAAATACTACATAGTTTGTAAAATAATTACATTTTCTAATGTAATAATAAGACTTGTCAAAGAAACTGGTGAAACAATTCTTTTTACATTTAGCTAATTAAAATTATTGGAACATGACAAAAACAATCAATAATTTGTTCTTCTTATATTTACTTTATTTCAGAATAATATACATATTTCTATAAACATAAGTATAAACAATTTTCATGGTAATGTTCAACTTAAGATTACTTTAGTTCCTTTTCCTCGTTCAACTTTGATGGTGATCCTGGTGAATTCAGTTTGGTATGTTCAGGAGACATGCGAAATGTTGTTCCATGTCGACTGAAGTCCTCAATTTCACCCACAGGAGGTTCCTGAGAGATTTCCCGTACTTCCGCCTTGCATTGACCCTATAAGAAAAATGTCAGTCCCCATTTTCCTACAAACAGTCAAAGTTCTCACGAGCATGTTAGTACCTGGAGAGTACGAAGCGCAGCGACACGAAAATCAGTACTGCACGCAAGATAAAGAAGAAATTTCAGTGCAAAATTACTGATCTCCGCCAAATTAGCAAGAGCCCGCAACCTTTGGTAACTTAAATCCTTTGCCAATTTTATTGGATATAACAAAGTAACACATACAGCCGGAGTAGTGGTTAAGAAGAAGAAAATAACAATAGTAGTTAATAAAATGACCAGCTGTTGCTCTTCCCTGTAAAAAAAAAACACACAAAATTACTTTAACCTTAGAAAACGAATCTCAAAATCATGATTATTATAATGTTACCTGTATCCACGATTTCGCATCAGGGACGATGTTTCCGCAACGTGCGTCGCTCTATATTTATCAGATACCGCATGGAATCTACGTCGTTTGGCAGTGAGTTGAAGGAAGCGTTTGATGACCAATGTATTAAGAAAGACAAAGACTAGGGATGGTCCAAAACGTACAAGACTTTCTAATCCCCATAGATAAGCCATCCACAATTCGCTCCGGGTGATAAAGGTATTCTCTTGCAATATAAATACCACGTCAGGACCATCCTGCTGCTCGTATACGAGTCTCATGGCTCCTAGCGGTATACTGACCTATGCAAAGAAACCTTATATGTTTTTAGATCAATTTAGTTTTTCAAAAAAAAAAATCGAGCGTCATAACTACCATAAAACCCAGAAGGAAAGATGCAAGCATCAGCAAATTAGCATTGCGCCGTATATTTCCAGATCTCAAACGTGCTGGAAAGAAGACTGAGACGTATCGGTCCACGGTAAGCGAAGCCATTATGAAAATACTGGCGGCCATGAAAGTATGTAGCAGGACGAGCTCTATGTGAGCGTGATAAAGTGCAGCTAGATAGAATTTATTCATCCCATAGCCTAGTCTGATGGCTGGAAAGTTAAGAAGTGTTTTATGAAGAGGGGTGATCCTTTATAGCGCTACTGTATATTTGGATGATAAATCGATACGATGGAATGTCTGAGGGGTTGAAATCAAATACATGATAACATTGTATGCATGAATGTAATATTTATAGAGGTATGCGAACCGACTGGTATCCAGAAGACTAGGGCACCAATATCAGCTACAGCCAAACCCATGAGGTATAAATATGTCACTCCGCGGAATGACGGCCCTGATAATGCAGCCAGAGTCAAAATATTTCCCAGGAGTCCAAAAGTCAAAATTGCTGGGGTGGCTATTCTGTGCACTGCCCATTCCATGTAAAGGAGTTCCTTCCTAATAGCTTCCTCATCATCTCCGAATGGCTCGTCTCTCTCGTTGGAGTAGTTACTGTCGCAGCAGGAGAATGCTCTAGGAAATTTGAGACGAATCGATTACGTAAGTTTGATGATAAAGTGCTTTTTAGAAATATATTCAAATGCTCTCCTATTACGCACCCATCGATCAATCCTGTTAGCATGACCTGAAATTATTAAGAAAACTTTGTGAGGGGAATCTAATTTAGTTTTAGATAGGTAGATTTAATTAAGCGAAGTAAACATTCTTTGAAACCGTGATTACGTTCCATTTGGAAAATTGATTCATGAATTTCAATTTAAACAATGCCTTAACAGTTAATGACGATTTCTATGAAAATTGTTAAGGCTACGGGTCTCGTTCATTAAGAAAAAATATTTTGAATGTTACAATGGGGTTGTTAGATCATTGTATTCCCTTCAATGTCGTAAAATTAAACCTGTCCATTTCGTCCTATCTAATTTTAATTTATTCTATAGATAGGAGATCGTTATCTACCCCTTAAGGGATACCGTGTATTATTATCCATGGTTTTTGTCCTGATTGTTAGATTATATGTATAGCAAACAAGTTTTAATATACCTTTTGTGATTTACTTTGCAATACCTTTATTCTTTCTAGCTACAAAAAAAAAAGTAAATTCCTTTTAAGAGCCTTCCAATTTTTCTACATAATCCCATTTGTATATACCCACCGCACATTCGTGAATATAAAAATTGTATTGTTTGTAACAAAGGACTCTGAAGAAAAATTTTCAAGCGCACAGATTTAAGAATTTAACATTTTTAATAAATTTACTGGCATTTCCGTAATCTCTTGTCATTTTAATCTTTTTACCTTTTGCAATTCTCGGTATTCCCAGTCGTTTAAATTACACCGCGGGGAATTATGTATTTGACAAAAACATATTATTAGAGTCAAGACTTTAAATCAGGGATCCTCTCAGTTATTAGCATCCGGGTAAATTCTTTCAAATATATCTATCTCCCCTATAACAAACATTGATCTATATTTATTACTTATTCAATTTTTTTCTCTGGTCCAAAAGCGAAGTCACTTATCTATTAAATGACTTAATATTTGTGAAGTCTTTCACCAAATGATAAATTCTTTTAGTCTCATCTTCAGCACCGACAATCCGGTATATCCTGTATACATTACAGTTCAACGTATAGAGCCCTGAATAAATGAATATTCATAAATTCAGTACTGCCAGTGGACTACTTAAAATGTAAGGAACAATTTTCGTGCGAACGTCTCAACAAGTAAAATCACCTTTTTCTTTCGATCCAGCAGGCCGCAGTTACACGATTCAATTAAAACCTCTAATATAAACTCATGACCCGTTCAATGTTGACGGCGCGAAACGTCGTAGCGAACTTCATCCCTTGAACCTGTGTAGCTCTGTGGCATCCCTTAAAAATGGGAGGTCGGTCAATGCGCAAACTCTAACCCAGGTAGACCATTCCACGTGTAGGATGCACGTTACTCCTCCTGTTCATGACTAAGTTCTCGGCGTTTTAAGCGAAATTATTATATAGATAGGTACATAACTTTTTTTTCCATTTCATTATAAAACTTCAAACGAACCTCGTCTAGACGTTTAGCTCCTAAAATTCAGCCGCCATTTAATTTATCCTAGCTAGAGAATAGCCAGGACTCCTGTTAGATAAATAATAAAATATCACTGTACAGAGAGAGAGAGAGAGAGAGAGAGCAAAAGAATTTAACCGAACAGAAACGATAGAGTGAAAATTCTTGATTTGATCATTTATAATATTATCAAAATATTTCTAGCGAATTACATGCACATATAAATATAACGTACAATGGGAGACGTACTTTAATATAATTTCTTTTGCACTGTTGAATATAGTCTGCAATAATTAGTTTTCTCAATAGACAGCAATTAGCTGCTAACCAAGTTACGTTTTAATATGGCATTTATAAGGATCGGTACGGCTCTCTCATTACATTCTAGTCTTCAAAATCAAATCTCTACTGTTGTACGAAATCTTCGATATTTTTCATAATGGTTTTTTAACGACTTATTCTCACCATAAGTACATTAATTAAAGATTCACGTTTCATGCCTGATGGAACACTCTACCGACGCGTAATTAACATTCTTAGATTCCTGTGTATATGCGATCCTCTATTGCTTCAGAACCCTAGAACAATTAGTCATTATTCCGAGCGTGCTACTTTGCTGCATTACATTGAAAAGTATTCGAAAGTAATAGAAACGTGACACAGTTAACGCTCTTAAGTGTATAGATAAGGGAAATTAAAGAATTTGTCAAAACTTTCAATGTTCTATATATGTTCTATAAATGCGTTTTCGCAATACATTATAAAAGTTAAAGTTCACTTTGTCATATGGAACTAATTCAGGAAGCCTCTAACCAATTTTGAAAATCGATACTTGTACACTCCAGTCTTACCAACTTGGGCAAAATCAAAAGTTTTCAGTATCTACAGCAATTCCATGTAAACGTCGAAAGAAAATATTCTGAGTGAATACTTTCTTAACTACTTTGGAAACTAAGCTCGCGGCTTCGCGAGATAGTAGCGTATCTCCACGAGTATTGTGAATTATAGAAGACTGCCAGCAATTCTCATGGGATGGACTTACCTTTTTTTTCGTAGATAAAACGTAGAAAATTTGGGAAAGGTGAAATTAAGTATGTATTATCAAAATAGGAAAATAAATCAAGCACCATGGTAGGCGTCATGAAATTAATTATTAACCATGGCTTTAGACACTCTTTAATAGAAAGTAAGAAAGGGGTTTCCTGCTTGCCGATTAGAACAAAGTAAAATATTATTCTTACGATGAAACTTCAAGGAGAGAAAAAAAAACTATTGATAACAAGTTTTTCCAGATTTGAACGGCTGTTGGTTATTACCATTTTTGTCTCCTTTATGCTTACGTGATTACGGATGATAATGTACGTTATCATCGATAATGCGCCTTTCGTTGCTTGAAATATGTGAAATTTTTCGTTCGATAAAATTCAAATTATTTGGACTATAAAGAGACACGTGGTTTTGGAGTGAAATGCAGTTTTCTACAAAACTATAGCCGGGCGTCGTATACGACGCGTTCACTTTCTCTGTATGGCCTGGGGGTTATAAGATTTCCAAGGGATGAGAGAAAAGCAGGTGGGGTGCGACTACCAAATTTGGTGACAGAAGGTGGGGCGGTACAACATAAAGGGAATGTAATAGAACGCACGCGAGTTATTGGGAAAATTTGTGTGATCTATTCACTTGGTTGCGTCGCGACGTTCGTTCGACCCGAAAATGGGGTCTTTGACGTTGCATAAAACTATACGGTACGTAGCGAGAATTTATTTTGACAGTGATAAACAATAACAATATTTATGGAGCATAGTACTTCTGATCAAGTTAATATATTACAATATATTTCCTGATTTAAGGAATCTTACAGAAATTTTAATTTATATACTTATATATAATATTTATCGTTAAACGTGGGTTCGGCTTTTCAATATTTTTTTACCCATATATACAGACTCAGATTGGATGGGATACTGGGTTGTAGGATGTAAGGAAAGCTTTTTTTTTTTGCAATTTCCATTAAGTGATACGAAAGAGGGAAATATAAACTGTGCTGTATCTATGCTCCGATTTCATTGAATATTCAGACATTGGTTTTTTAATTTAAAAATGACTCTTATAGTGGTACTTATATTTTCTTTTTTTTTCACACAGATTCATTCAATTAATCGGCCTTAGCCAGGCGGTGTTTTGGTCTGCACCATCCCTTTCACAAAACAACCAGGGATTAAAGTTTCCGGATGCTGTCTGTCCTTGTATATCCATTCAAGAATGTCCAAAGATATTTGGTTCTGTACCGGAAGACAAAGATCTAGGTACGTTTCCGCCGTGTCAACTGGATGGATATATTAGATGCTGTGGTCTCTCTTCACGTCGGGATGCTAGAGCATTAAATGAACATTCTGAAAAGGAACCTCTCGTAACGTCGTCTACTACCTATAGAGAAAAGTATCAGCTTCCACCTGGTATAGTGTTTCCAGTGCCATTTGTATATCCGGAATATGTTGATTCACGTAAAACAGTGAAAGTTTCGAATCCGGAAGTGCCTGCACCATTGGTATCACGAGCACCATTAGCACCTTTGGCACCATTGCAACCATTGGCACCACCACCAAAGCTTCGTCCCGCACTAGTCAGTGTTGCTAGACCGGAAGTAACGAGCACTACAAATAAATTCTTGGCGGAAATAACACGTCCCCCGGTGCAGAAGTTGCCAGTTGGTATTCATGCACCGCCGGTAGGATTCATATATCCGGAATACTTGGAGGAAATAAAACGGAAGGAAGCAAAGGATCGAGAGGAGGAGATCAGCAGGAAGAAAGCAACTCTTCAAGATCACTCTACGAAATTTGAATTCAATGCTTTCCCAATATCCACGACGAATTCACAGAGAAATTTCAATAGGCCGGATCTTGATAATATTCGACAATCTTCTGTGAGTTTGCAGGATCATTCGCAAAAAGAAACGCCCAAGGATTTCTCAGGAACTGTTCGTGACTCTGAGAAGTTTTCGAGGGATCAAGATATAAATAACAATCAAGCATCTAATGTAAATACTCAAGATCTATTTACGGAAAAGACTCCAGCAACATTTCCAATTGTATCTGCCAGTTTTGAAATCCATTCAAAAAATGAGCCAGTTGATGCTTCTCAAGGATTCAGTGTTAAAAATACAGATGTGACGGGCCTCTCCCAGAAACCAAGTATCAGTTCTGAAAATGAAGACTTTGGTGTGGCTTCTTTGGATACTGTGAGAGAGATTATAGCATCGGAAAATGCTCTTACGAAACCGGACAGGATACCGGAAGTAGCACCGTTCAGTCCGAGAAGATTTCCGCCGGGAGTAACACCGCCGCCATTAAATTTCATGTATCCGGAATACGTAGATTTGAGAAACACAAAGCAAGAGAATCAAAATTTACGTAATTTTGAAAATACCCGAATTCCGATCGATCACGATGAACCTGAGAATGTTGAAATTCAACAAGAAGAAATAACGCCTCCGCCATTCGAATTTGTAAAATCTAAAAATGTCAAATCCAAACACTTTGACGTCCCTGTTAAAAGTATAGAACCACTTAGAATACTGCCAGTGGACATTAGAAAGCCACTTCTATTCCAAAAACAAAATCACTTCAATACATTCCAAAATTCTCAACCAGACAAGAAAGTAACCATAGAAACAACACCAACTGAAAATAAAACTTCAACGTTCTCAACTTTGATTTTAAACACGCTAGATAATTTACGCAGTTCAGTGTCTCAATTGACTTCTGGCATTTCCATGAATTCCACAACAACGACCACCACCGTAACAAGTATTCCACCCACAATCACAAGGTCGCAGAAGCCGTTAACGAATAGCGTTGAAATACGAAATGTTAGGCCGCCTCAAGCGGCGTTTAGCAATCACGGAGAATCGGAAGTCAAAACTTTTGCACCGTTGATCGTCCGAAAGATTCCAGTAAGACTACAAACGGTAAAACAACGTGAGAACTTCACACCGACTACGAGAGCCTCCATCTTGGAGCAGGAATTAAGTGAGATTCCTCAAGAGAAAGGGTTTAAGAATGTCGTCGTTCAAGCGGAAGATGTGGCATTGATTTCAGGGAAAATAATTCAACGAAATCCAATCATGGATATTCGTCTAAACGCTCCAACGACTCGGCCCAAGGAGAGGTTACCGCATCGACAGGGACAAAGTTTTGTAAGGAATCGTGGAAACGTGAAACACGCTACGTCAACTATTTCAGAGGGTTACTCAAAGGCGAGAGTCATTCCGCAACGTCAAGGTGTCAACGTAGGTCATGTCCGAGATTCTCAGAAAAATGTTCAACCACGTCTAAGATTACCAGCCAGAAGTTTCGAGAGCTTGAGATCCAGCCAGGTAGCATCTTCCGATGAACATTTTTCAAAGTTTAATAATGACAATATTCCTAAAAGACTTGAAAGACCGCCACCATCTTTGGAAATGCCTTCTCAGGCTGATGCAAAGGTTCCACTATTGTTCCATAAGCATACTTTACATCATTCAGATGATGGTACTACAGATAAACCTCAAAGAGATGAGAATTCGGAGCATAATTCTCAAACAGAAAATAATAATCACGAGGGAGCAGGTAGACTCAAAGTTACCATGACGATTGGAAATCCTCCGGAAACTTTTGATCGATTACCAGTTGCACCAACTGTACCAGTTACTGTAGAAATCATTCCGTCTACAGCTGACGTTATATCAAGTTCTGTTGCTACTGTTGCAACCACAACTACTACAAATCCATTGGCTCCTGTAGAAACGTCTAAAGCTGTAACTTCTACGAGGACACGTCCTCCAGGTTCTCAGTCTATGAAAAATATTTTAATTCGTAGACGACCTCAATACTTTTCCAAGAAGCACGGATCTGTTCGTCAAGATTCAATAATGCCGGTACCCACTTTGGAATCAAAGGTAGAACATTTAGCTGGTGTGAATAGGCACGAAGTCGATGATCCGGAAGTACAGAAATCTCTGACGTTCCTGGAAGACAATAAAGTGAACTTTGGTTCCCGCGTATCGGCTCATCAGCCGACTAGGTTTACGTCAGAAGGGTCCGGAACGACGAGGAATGATTTTCCGAGACAGAGATTTCCGTCAGAGACGTTCACGCATGACGAGAGAGTCACCCATCCGAACGGTAGCGGTCTAACGAAGTCAGTTGATGATAATAACGTACCAGTAGTCGATGCTCCGTTGAATAATAAAATAAGAAATAACGGCGAGGGTCCAAGGCGTAAGTTCCGTAGAATGATGCTCAGGAGGCGTCCCAACTTCCCAAGGGATTCAAATAGAGGATTTCCTACGGATTCCACCAAAATCGAACCACAATCCGGGACGGATTTATCAAAGGAAAATAATTCTGCCGCAAGCTTAAAGGAAGAAAAGATACAGACCAATGAAGGAGCTCATTTTCCTGATACTCCCACCTTGAATAGACCTTCGTTAAAGGCGGAAGCAGTTACATTACTTCCGACTCTGAAGATAGAAAATAATTTACAAGTAGAAGAATCATCTTCGAAGCAACCTGCTTCAGAGGAATCAGCTGTTTTGCCACCTGTATCTTCTAATATCGAGGAAGATCGTCCCCGTTTTAAAAATATCCTTAGAAATCCTATGATTGTTAAAGAAGAAACTACAGCAGCGAGTATTGAAAATATTTCTAATAGTCTTTCTGACAATGACGTGAAATACTTTATTCGTAGAAGGCCAAAACCAGGTAGACGTACTACCACGTCGGAATCTCCTGTGGAAGCTTCTAAGGAATCATTTGCAATAGGAAGAAGAATTGCACGTAGACGTCCTGGCGTAGCAAGTAGACGCAGAACGCTTCAGGATGAGGAAAATGAAAATATTAATGTCCACGAGGAGCATGTTCAACATGGGATTAGTGAATCTGTACGAGAGAGAAACTCGAGGAAGATTAAAGCTGATGAAATTTCTGTTCGAGACATGGAGGAATCTGAAACTGGGACTTCTTTGACAGCACCGGAAACGGGAGTATTGAAAATCAATAATACCGCAGCCTCTACGGGGCCGTATTTAAACTCATCATCGCACGAGGAGTTAATCAATGTGCAACAAGAGGAACGTATGGAAATGTCGCGTAACGATAAGGATATGAATGTCAATTTACTTAAAATTAAAGAGAAGGAGGCGGGAAAATCAAGTAACAAGGAAAGCGTCGTTTACGAAACTGCTACTAGCATTTCGGTTGTTACAAACGGAAGAGTCTTGACATTGGATGAAGTGAAACTTTTAAATGAGTCAAAGAAACAGCGAGAACTCGAAGATCATGTAGATATATCTGAAGCTGAACCTTCGACTTTAATCTCATTTGATTCTGTACCTTTGGCATTTTCGAAATTGACTTCTGCGGAAGACCATAGTGACTCTTTGAAAACTCAGGATAGCGGGAACGACCGACACCAAATTTCCAAACCAACAACTCCGGCTTCTGGTACAATGAACGATGAAATATTGGAAACGACCGATAAAGGCTCAAACGAATCAGGACCGATAGAAGGGGATGATTCTGCATCAAAAAAGACACAAAAATCCGAGGAGACTACAAAAGAGTATCATGAAAATCTAGTAAACCAAGAAAGTATCAACAGTTTGGAGAAGACGTCAAAGACGCCTGATGACCCAAATGTGGATTTAGATTCCGTTAAACCGGAAGTCCTTAGAGAGGATGGTTCCAAGAAGGATATGGAGGAAGATGTCAGTGACGTAAGTATAAAAACTTTTAAAAAACTTCATAAGCAGTTAGCAGATGTAAAAGATGATGAAAAAATCATATCTAAACTTGAAGAAACCAGAGGAGATGAGAAGCAGTTAAGCAGCTGGGATCAGAATCATAAGAATAGTGGGACAGCAGTGATGCGAGTAGTCAGAACTACGATCCAGGATTTTCACCAGCTGCCTATATTCGAGTCCAAAGGTTTTACTGATGGCTCTCCTCAAGAGCACAATTTACGGATGAATGATTTAACGGCAGTTAATGTTAAAAAGATGGAGAGCGTTACGATATCTCCTGACGATATTGCCAGGCCAGGACGTATCAGTATAATTGGTCCTATTCCTCCAGGATTTAAGGACATAGCTATTTCGCCAGAGGAAGAACTTAGTCTCGACTTACCCAATTTGGACGGTGTTGAAAATTTTAGATCCTTTTCAGAACCATGGAAATCTACTCCTATTCCATTTAAGATGGCGGTACCTTCCAGAATAGAACCCTTAAGGCCAGTTGCTAAAAATCTTTCATCCTTCAAGGCTTCTCCTTTAGATCCCTTCAAATGGTTATGAAAGAGTTATAGCTTCATTCATTTAGATTCTATTAATGTAGACATTTTCAAAAATTCTTTTTATCGTAAATTTGTGTATCAATGTGATTGAAAGACGACGAACCGCTTAATTTCCACAGCGATATATAGAATTTGGTTATTTATTATTTTAGATAATAGATACGTTTTTAACATTTGTAAATAAATTGTGTTTCGTTATTTGTTCTATGCAAAAATACACGGTGTACTTATTTTTTTCTACTAATTACCTTTACTTCAGGTTCGTAATTCTACGGCTGCTCCAATTCATTTCTCTCCAAAGTAATACCAACTGCAGGAACAGGAGTTGTAGAGATTTCATTACATATATTTTGTCTAATTATCATAAATCAGAAACATTCTTATTGCAGCTTAGATTTAAAAGGGGCAGAAGATTATAATTCTAATAAATATATTTAGCCAAAGGCGAATAATCGTTCGGGGTATACAACATTTTGTTGGCACACTTGTAGCGTTGTTACCAATTAATTTAAATGCCAGTAAACCGTCGAATTGCAAGTCGTCAGTGAAATTTCAAATCTTTTAGAGCGACAAGAATATTATTAACACGTTATTATAACATTATACAGTATTATGGCAGAATTTAGAACTCCTACTACAAAGAAATGTCGAAGTAGATTACTGGATAATCCGGACTTGCAAACACCAATAAAGATTCCACCATCACCGTATCTGGAGAAGATAGGTTACGGCACGCGTAAGCAACAGTATAATATCCATTATAATATCCATTATGCAACCATAATTAATTCTGATATTAATATTATATGGATTCCTCATTAGGCGTTAATGTATTTACTTTGGAAAGATCACCAAAAGTTGGTTTCGTTAGATCGCCTTGGGCCGTGAAGAAAGTCAATCGTAAAATCTCTGACAACAAAGTTTATGACAAACGTATCTGCCTTGAAGCAGAAATACTTTGCAAACTTAATCATCCAAATATTGTCGGATTTCGGGCTTTTACAAAAGCCTCCCATGGAGAGGCATGTCTTGCTATGGAGAAATTAGAAGTGTCTTTAGGTATCTGCTTAATAAAAGTAATAGCGTAAGATTTCAAAAAAGTTTTTAATGATCTTTGAATGATTAATCATTGATGTGCTTCTTTTGAATAGGCGATATGATTGAAGGAATGGTAGAAGACGACATGAATTCATTCTCAGCAAATGATATATTAAAAATTGGCTTTGAAATAGCCAAAGGTTTGGAATATTTACATCATACAGTGTACATTCTACATGGCGATGTGAAAAGTTATAATGTGCTGGTATCTGATAACTGTAAAGTCATAAAACTGTGTGATTTTGGAGTTTCTCTACCATTGACAAAGTCTCTAGAATTGGACAGATCGAAGGGAAAATTTGAATATGTAGGAACAGAGTGTTGGAGTGCTCCTGAAATCATAGACAGTAAGTTATTTAGGATGTCTTTTTTTCTATATTAAAGTTTAGTAATTTATTATTTAAATATTGGATTGTAATATATATTTTAATGTTTCTTAGTGGAGGGACCAGTTACAAATAAAGCAGATATCTGGGCTTATGGTCTTGTAATTTGGGAAATGATAGCTCTATCTCCACCATACGTAGAACGTGATGACTCAATACTTGAAACTTCGTTTGATGATTCATTTACTGTTAATGAAACCACTAATAGTAAAGAAAATAATGATCCAAACCTGGATGAAAGTATAGAAATTATTAAGGAAGTAATGCGTAAAAAATTTGGTATGTCACATGCAACCTTCTGCATTCAAATTGTCAGTATATACGTGTATAAAATTTCGTACATTATTTATATCAAATTTTATTTTAATTGTTTAAGGTATGCGACCATCTTTACCTGCTATCGAATTAGGCTCAGAGTATAAAAAAGTCTTGGAATTGTTTTACACGTGTACTGACGCAGATTACAAATCAAGACCTAGTGCTAAGGGTGTTGTCATGTTTTTCAAAAACTATGTTTACCCGAAATCGGAAAAAGAAACGGAGTGCGACATGGATTGTGAAATCTAAATCATATTACGGTATGAAGAGTTATTAATTTTTAAATACTTTATAAGCTTTTCTTTATGTAATAACCATAGTTTATTTGCATGTAATAGCATATAAATAAGGCTTCTAATTTTACAAGAAAATAGCTATTAACAACAGAATGACAATAATTGTAACGATAATTATAATAAATTTGATTTTCCGCTAGAAACAAAGTTTGTCAATTAGTAACAGTATATTCAGTTTACGTACGTATTCAAAAACAGTGTTAGTTACCTTTCTGTACTTGTGACTTTTCTTTTCTGCTTGATTGATCTCAATACGGCCACCGTCAATATTATCTGTAGCTCTGCCAGCAAAATATTCAACACAATTTAACTGATCACCCTAAAATATTTAATTACATTATTATTATTCTTATTCAGATACTAATAACTAATTGCAATATATACAGACTTGCTTTTCCACTAGAAATGCCATTTCCGTGAACATATCGCGTACTTCTGTGAGAGATTTCTCCAGTTTAATAATATCGTTGTGTCTCGACTGTATATCCGAAAGCTGTTGTCTAACTATTCTACTATCTTCAAGAATCTAAAGACATAAAATCACCAATCACGTGTTCTGAATTCCTGAATAAAAACTTAGGAGCATTAGATACTTGCATTATCCACAAATAAATTTGTTTCCTGCGTATCCATCATCTCATGTAATTCCTTACTAGTGATATCTTTTTTCGCTGTGAATTAGTCAAACATTATATTAGGTTTTGCAGTTTTTAAACTATTCACAACTATTTTTACATACTCAGCGACCCTTGACGTTGTAAAAGGGATGAACACTTATCATGATATTTCATAAGAGACTCATTATATTCTTGCATAACTTCACTGAATAGTCGAGTCATTGTTGTATATTGTAAAACTCTAATTCTTGCATGAGCTGGTCCTTCTCTCGCACTTTCCACATTAAGATCATCAATTGCCGAAATATCTTTTCCCATGTCTGGAAAAGAAATGAAAGAAAAATATTTTAATATGTTCATAATAGTTGCTGATCCAATGTATATTTCAAAGATTACCGCCACATGGCAGCACTGTTTTATTTTCTATGAGATGTTTGGTGTTATGTTGTGAATAAAAACATTATCAAAGACAATTATTATTATAATAATTGTCAGTTTAAATTAACACAAGGAAATATATTATATTAAGTTGAGGTAACATGATCATTCATTGAATTCTATACGGTAATAATTGTAACACTATGTTATTATGTTAAGTAGGGTTATGTATCTGTTGTTTTAGAGTGGCAGAAAATCCTGTTAATCCATGAATTAACCACACGTTGTTTAAATCGTAATTATGGAACCCCTCCAGGTATTTGATAGCTTTAAGTTAAATGCTTTAGATGAAGAATGGGTGAAATCTGTATGGAATGGGGAATTCTTAATGGTGGAGGATCTCCCTGACGAATACCTTCTTCACATAAGCAGTGAGGACATGGGAGCATTATTAACAGAAACTTATACAGTTGTGAAGACTTGGATGTCCGAGAGCTTAGATTCAAATCAGTTTGGAACATGCCAGAGACCAGAGGTATCTTGGCAAACTCTTACAGCTCTGAATATAAACTCGCACAGCTTACTTGCTGTTTTGGCTTACATAATAAAGAGTGGTCAGTCAAGTATGGCAGATGAAGATTCCAGACTCTCTTGCTTAAAAGCCACAAGTTTATATTTTACTCTATTAGCTGTTCCAGGCAGCAATGCGTTCCATGTGTTTCATCCTAACTTGTATCATAAAGCCATGGAGACATTTAAATTATCGAAGCATTTAACAGCGAAGGCTACGAAATGTAATCAAACTACTGATTTGGATGTTTTTTATATACAAGAAGAAGAAGAAGAAAATATAAGCACATTATTAAGCATAGAAAAAATAACGTTGATCAAAGGTTTAAATAGTACCATGTATGACCTGATTATGATGCTTAAGACATTCTGCATGAGGGATCAAATCAGATCATTAGAAATTACAGTACATTGCTTACTGGAAATTACAAAATTGGAAACGAGTATAAATCATTTTGTAACTGAAAGTAAAAATATGGATGCCTCGATAACTTCGTTATCTTACAATGCTTATGCAGCACTGCAAGAATTATGCAATCCGCGGCATGGTGCAATCGATGTTACCGTTAGATTAATCTCAAAATACGTGCTTCCTCATTTTTTATTAAACTACGTGGAATTACCAGCAAAAGCATTGACGGTTATACGTGACACAACCATTGATTTTTTAAAGAATATACTTTATACGCATGAAAAACAAGCAGAGCTAGGGATAACAACATTAATTCAACATTTAATGATAAAGTGCCCAGAGAGAGTAGAAGCCCGCCAGAAACAAGCAGCAGTTATCACAAAGCTAATGAATTTGTGTAAAGGCAACATGTATAGTGGCATCATCGATGATCTCATATTGCTGGCACATCACAATAGAGTATCGTATAGAATTTTTGCACAAGAAATCATTGGAAAGTTTTTACTCGACAATGGGTCCAGCATGAATAATTGTACAGATTCAAATAAACTGCCCAAGTCAAAGGTCAAGAATTTATTGGTAGCCACTACTCTCAGTAGATGCATCGATACTTCGAACATGGTCCGGGGAAAAGCTATGGCTATATTTGCAGAGTGTATAGATGTAGAAAATAATAAAGATGGTTCAATAGTTAACGAAATTTTTAAAATATCCGACGAGGATAAACCATTCCTACCAGTCGAGAAGCTTAGGCAAGCTATATCAGAAGATATTAATCCTCTACCAGGATCAAATACAATTATGAAAATGTTGATGAATAGAGTGGAAGATGAACGTGCTTTAGTAAGACGAAGTGCTTTACAGATTCTTCAAGATCTAATTACATCCTTTCCAGTATTACTAGACAAAATGATACCAGTAACAGGTCTTCGCTGTAGAGATCCTGCACTATCTGTAAGACGTTACGCTGTACAGGTTTTAACTAATCTTCTGGAGAAGTTTTATGGTCACCCTAATCTAGTGAAAGAATGGGTGCAAGCAGTTTTACCACAGGTATTTGACATCGAAATAAAAGTCCAGGAAAAAGTATTGGAATCCTTAGGGGATCTGTTGCTCAACAAAATCACTTCATACTCTGATGACTACGAGGAAAATGCAGACTGTCTACCATGGAAAATTCTTTATTACATAACAAGAATGAAAATGAGAAAACACTTATCCAAAGCATGTAGTGTTTGGGCGCAAAGCAAAGTCATCACACAGTCATTAATAGCCAACGTCCAGTCACACCTTGGAACAGATAATAATATATCAGCATGGGTATTACTAGAAGCTTTCTCACAATATGAAAAACTACCAAACATGGATTCACATTTTGCAAATTACAAGGAGCTCGTGTCTCAGAACACTTTTTATGCAAATTTAGTACTGGAAGTCTTAAGGAATACATGGTCCTCCCTGGATAATGAGTTTCTGCAGAAACTTCAATCAGATCTACTAGACTCTCTCTGGCATTTTAAAGTTCATTTTGCATCTGTTGGCCTTTGTTTAGACATTATCGAAAAAACTATGAAACATCTTAATCCAGACAACGCTGATCAGTTGCTTCGAATGAATGGATCCCAATTAATGAAACTCTCAGAAAATCAACTAAAGAAAATTCATGAAAATAATAATACAGCTGATTTAGGAATTACATGTCTAAGAGCTATGTGTACTATTGGACATGCATCAGCTTTATGCACCGATACAATATCTTCATCGTCCCTACGTACGTTACAAGGACTATTACTAGAGTGGAATTCGTTTCCAGCAGGATTAAAAAACGCGAAGGAATTAACGGCAGCTGCTGTAACTCTTCTCGGTCAACAGGCAATGAGGAATCGTGAAATAGCTCAAGAAATTACACCGATTCTAGGGAAATTAATGTGCCAGACTACAGAAGGAAATTTTGAAGTAGAAGCGGCAATAAGAGTGAATTCTGCCAAAGCATTGGCTGATCTTTGTATCCGGTTTACGGCTCTAGTGGAACCGTATTTACCTGATATGTGTGTCAGTATGAAAGACCCTAATCCCATTGTCAGAGAAGTAATAGTTGTCTCATTCATACAGCTGCTATTAGAAGACTTTATAAAAGTCAAAGGACTCTTCTTCTTTCATATTCTAACTATGCTCTCCGACACGGACGATACCATTCGAGAGCTGACAATATTTCTCATAAAAGAGAGACTTTTGATGAAAAACAAGACATTGATATCGCAAGAATTCCTGCAGAGTATATTTCATTACAATAATTATCAGCAACTGAATAAATTTCGAACGCGGCGGATGCGCGAAAAGGAGAAAATTGCTTTGACCCTACCTGGTCAAAGAAATCAAGCAAAACGTAGGACAATATATAATTTTATGCTAGAGCACTTGGATCCGCCTGGAAAGTTGAAGTTATATGTCCGGTTAACGAATGAAGTGTTGGCTGCTGTTTTAAATGGAAGTATTGATATCAAGCAAGAGGAAGGTATATCCGTCTTAAAGGATGCATTGTATATCATTTCCAGAGAACAATTACAACCTATAGCCTCAGTAAAACATACAGATGACGAGGTACTCGATGAGAGTATTTGTTCAGGAAATAACCCTCCAAGCAATGCTTTGAATATTATTATCGAAGAGATGAAGAGACATGGCTTGGAAGTATTATTACCAATTCTAATTAAGCTAAAGAGAAAATTTAAAGATTCTCTGCCATCCTTAACAGCTGATATTACCAGGCTCTTTATCAAGGTTGTCTCAGAATATAGCAAGGATAAACTTTCTAACCTGATTATCGAGTATCCAGACTTAGAGAAACAAATAGAACATGATATAAAGTAAGCATTTCAATAATACTCTTTTGTAGAAGTAGAATCAAATAATACTGTAACGTTGTCATGCTGTTTCAGGCAATATGGTAAAAAAGCACAATCAGACGACGAGCATACGGACGAGGAAGAGTGCTCTTCCTCCTGTCAACCTAGCCCTTCAGTTATATCTTCAATAAGTTCAAAGCTATTAGATCCAAATCGCACACCCAGAATAGTATTACGTAGACTATCATCCCTGACCTATCCAGGTTTATCAAATCTACGAAGTCCGCTCCAAAACTTAAATACCAATGGACAACCAGGTTCCTCTGGAAACGTACAAATTTTTGCAACACCAACCTCTACCACAAGTGCAAACACTGTGCTATCTAATTTTGGTCCAAGTAGTAGCAGTTCACCTAAATCCTCAAGACTGGATCAATCTTTACACTTATGTAGATACAGTCCAATTTTTCCAATACAAAATAAGAAGTTATTAACTATTTTTGATGATTCATGTGTAGTCTCAGATTCAGTAAATACAGTAGTATCGCAGTCACCTGGACAACAGGTTCAAAGTGAAGATGATTCGGATTAGGTGATTCTAGTGATTTACCTTTTAAATGAGTTCGCACGCGAAATGCTGTTTGAGAAACGATGAATGTACGACTTTCCAACTCGCCCTGAATATCTAAAACATCAAAGGTCAATGTCAATGCAAAGATTAATAGAGCTACAATGCGATACTCACCCCGATTGTTATGCGTGAGAACATTGTTGTGCAAGTCCTTAATAATAGTGATATTCTCTACGATAAGCTGAATCAAACTACGTATTTCTTCGACCTGAAAAAAAAAATACGTAGAACACACTTTTCTTAGAATACTTTAACAGCGTCTGAATCACTGAAGTACATGATTAACGTAGCACATACTTCTTCAAGAACTTTGCTCAGTTTTTTATTCTGAGACATATGTATATGAACATCTTGAAGAAATCCTCGTCCAAACGAACCGCCGCTTCTCCGAGACTAAAACATTTGATAATAATTAAAAAAAAAAGACAAACAGCAAAAGTTAATGATTTTTAAAGTAGTTCGACGTCCGAAGATCAATTAGCAAAAGTCATATCCGCGTAATTGTATAAAAAGTGGATTTTCTGTCAATCAATAACGAAAAATCAAATACTAACTGCACATAAGTCTGGCATCCGATCGCGAATCATGATCGGTAGCGTATGAAAATGAACTCGAAACTAAGCATACTCCAAGCCCTGTAAAGTGTGCTCGTTGTTATCAGTCTTATCAGCACGGTGTAGATATTTGATAAAGTTAATAATGACGTACACACTTCACAGTAATCGATGATATACTCGCTAAATTAATAACAGTCGGTAAACTCTCGACCGGTGCATGAGAGAATCGTTAGCGAATTTTAAAGACCCGACACCGTTCTGCGTTAAACTCGTCCTCATTGGGCAGAAGGTGCTTTGCATCTGAAATGGAGTAGGAAATAGGCACTTAGTACCAGCTGGATAGCAAGGCCAGAGTTAAGATCATTTAGGTGTGTGCGTCTTCATTTGCTGTCATTTTTTTTTCTTAACGATTAACACGTCGGCCAAGCGTTAACTTATAAATATTGAAAGGTTACGAAATGTCACTTACCGCGTTAGGTATAAAAAAATGAATATAATAATATAAACAGGATGATGCGAAAAAAGGGGGGAAAAACGAGGATGTCTTTGGGTGATAAAATTTCTGGAGTAATGAGTACAGTACAAGCAATGAGGCGTGCAAGTTTGCACACTTTGTGGCACGAGGTCAAATAAATGTTTCAGGTATTCTGTGATATCGCGCTAAGAGAAATAAACTTATTTTTTTTACGTAGCATGTAATGAAATTACATGTAGATGTAATGTCAAGTCAGAATTAATTTGAATTTGGCCCTGTATTGCGAATAGATACCAAATTAATTCTGATACAAATGACACAGAAAACAAGGTTGTGTTCTAAATGTACAAGAGAGACATATTTTATATTTGAAATTCATTAAATTTTTGTGTATGTGTGTGTATATATATATATATATCTCAATCAACAATAACAATAATCACTACTGACTAAGTAAATATTACATTTTAGGAAGACTGACGGAATACTTAGATGATTTTACGTGACGCAGAAATTAGCTAGATCGAATACTGCGCTTTTTATTATTTTTCGAATGAAAAATATCGTATTGCATACGTATAGGGTTATTCAGGCCAATTTCACCACCTGAAGATGATTCTACTGTAGCAACTGGTAGAAACCAAATGAACGCCAACTTCTGGTGGCACGACAGTACTAAATAAGCATGTATGTGAAAGTCTATATTCAAATTTAAGTCACTTTCTAATAATGTATAGTAATAAGGGTAAATATATCTCCCAGAAAACGGAACCTTAATTCTAGATTCTTTTTTTTTTTTGAGTAACGTTCCTTGATACATACACTGTGCACGTTTTTCGCTTACAGATATTTGCCTCGTTATCATAATTTACAATGTGTTTCAAGGCAGATCAGTCAGTCTTATGTGATTGCATTCAATTGAACAATTGACAGTGTTTTTTTTTAAACCGAATTTTCTCTACTGACAGACTGCTGAATAGAATATTCTATGCTACTTATGCTACAGCTGATTATGCTGGTCGTAATTGTAATAATTAAAAATGAATTTTGACGTTCCCTATATACATTAGAGTACAATTTCCATATACAAGTACATGTTACTATTAGTACGCGCAAAGCTGTCTCTTTCAAACGGACTTAAAATAGTATTAGTTTCGTTAGTTTATCCTTTACTATTTAGGAATACCACAGTCGTTCTGCCTATTGTTACTTGAAATAGCATTTTGCTGTGTCTTATTTACAAATGAAACAAAAAGAGAAATTGCAGATGGACTTCGTAAGTGAAATTATTATAATCTTAAATATAAATAATGTTTATATTAATATAATCATCTTCGCACAGACACACAGCTGAATTTATAATTCACGTAGACAGAATCTCGCGTTAACCTACTGTCCATATAGGGTGTGCTAAAAATAGGACACTTCCTGTGCAGTACCCCTTAGCGGTATAATTAGTTAAATTAACAAGTGCCAAAGAACCAACAACAGTGAACAATCCTCAAGTTAAATACTGTACCAGGGAAGCAATACAATTCTTTCATGAGAAATTAAAGTACGATCAATCTGGTGCGCTGATCGTTTCGCACTTTACAGCTATACGAGTATCCATACAAAACTTCATAGTATACTGATACGCTTTCCTATCTTTTTTCAATAACAATTTTCAATTATTATGTAATAATAAAAATCTAGAAATATAGGACAACATTTGTCTAATGAAAATACCAATAATAATCCCATTGAGCGGTATTAGAATAAAAACTAAAATCCAACAGCTATCAGAAGTATCTCTTCTTATCAGGATAAACAAGCTCGTTAATTATGCAATGTCGAATTTCTCCAATGTAAATTTAAGTTAAGATTACAAGATGGAGGATATGTATAGTATTTTCAATGTTACAAAGTCGTCAGTATGAGACAGAAAAAAAATGTCTAACAAACCTTGTCTACCTTTGTAATCTTAACGGGAAGCCGTTCGCGCTCTAACTTTGTCCTTAAGGTAATCGGCGACCTGGGTCTGAGAGTGTCGCACTGCTACCTGAAGTGGCGTAAGTCCTTCCTGATTAACGAGTAAAGGATCAGCACCAGCACCAACAAGTTGTCTGGCTACAGTCATGTGTCCGGACAAGGCTGCCGCGTGAAGTGCACTTTCACCATTCTGAAATAACATGTAGTTTACGTCAAAGATACTTGAACACTAGTAGACCAGGAGTTAGATGATTCAAGCACAACGAAAACATGATGTCAGATACTCTCTTGAGCATTCAAGATTGACACGCCTCTTTGAGAAACGTAACCGAGTAGTCACTCACCTCCAATTCTAACGAAGGAGTACTATTGACATCCTATTATAATTTCATATACTAGAAATACAAGAATTACGTTTACTCTACTCACCGGTAGTATTCCTAAAGATGGACGGTATTTCAACAGCTCGCCAATCACTGCCGTGTGACCTTTGTGGGCAGCTTTGAAAAGAGGTGTCGCGCCATCCTGAGTACGAAAACAATTAATTTAATTAAAAATCGAAATCATCAAGTCCAGCGTCTCACTGAATTATTCCTTACGTGTCTGGTGGCATCCACTTTGACTCCAGCTTTTAGGAGTCTTCTGACAACATGATCGTGACCCATTTGAGCAGCTATCCACAAAGGTGTAGCACCATCTGTGCGTGTAGCGTCGGTCTTCGCTCCATGTTCTAATAAAACTTCTAAGATTCTCAGATGACCGTTTTGCGCCGCTATGAATAAAGCAGTAGCTCCATCCTTGAAGAAGGAAAAAAAAATGTAATCACTGATTAAAAAACAAAAACAACAAAATTTCATACAATCAATACCTTCATATGAGCGTTGACATCTGCTCCCCTTTCTAAAAGTCCTTCGACTACGTCCAAGTGTCCACACTGACAAGCAACAAATAATGGGGTACCACCGTCCTGAAACATTAACATATATTATATAATAAACAATTATAAACCTATATTATAATTCTTAAGTACAAGATTCCTACCACACTGCACGAATCCACAGCAGCTCCGTGTTCAAGCAGAAGAGCAACGATATCCATAAAGCCACCCTGAGCCGCGAAGAACAAAGCTGTGGTCCCAGTCTGAAAATGAATACACGTGAAGATTTCAGGTCCTGATTACATCAAGATCATGAATGTTCCATTTCCAAAGATGGGTGTGGACAGGTTTGTGGGAGAAGAGAAGGGATCGATTATACGAAGCCTGAAGTTTTGTATCCAAACCTACAGTAATTTCCCAAAATTTCCAAAAGATTAACCTTTCCAATTTCCCATATGCATCCTGACAGTATCATAATCTAATCCAACGTCACTGCTCCACCTAATTGGCACGCAAATCGAAGAAATAACATTTGAATGCCAGTACAAGAATTACATCCTGTAATAATTCAACATTAATGGCGACCTCCTTGAAAGGTCATCTGGAGTTCAGTGACCTATCGGTGCCGTAATACACTCGATCATCGATTCACTTTGATCTAACAAGGACTCAGTAACAAAAGCCACTATACATACAAAACTCTCGAACCAGTATACCATTTCTCAGACAGCGCTAAGGGCTTATCCAACCCTCGGCTGAGAATCGATATTAACCCTGTTCGCTTTGAGCTTCTCTGGAGATGCCTACACTCGACTCACCTCGTCCCAATCTGAAAATCGTACGTACAGTTTGCTCTAGCACGTGTGATACATACGTAAATAGTTACGACGAATACACTTTATGTGTAAACGTTATGGCGCTACATACTATTATCCACTCGTCCTTCACCTGATTCTAAGAGAGCGCCACTCATTACAGACATGAACCAGATTGCCGGGAGCGTCGTTTCTTCTCTTTGATTTTGAAAACCCAACAAGCCTCATTAATAAAAGTTGAAATTGGTAAAATTATTTGTCGTCGATCGAATCCACGAATGCTTACATATTAAAATTAAAAATCAGGTACTTTTACTACTAGATGTACTATTGCGAGTGAGCATTGTTAACTCGAGTGAAACGTACTTCCTGTATACAAAGTTCAAGTTCATCTTCGGTAGGCAAGGTTGTCATTACGAAATAATTTAAATTACCCTATAATATACAGAGGACAGAAATACATTATGTGAAATAGTTGTGTTATTTATAAGAGATGCAATTAGCCTTCGGGCTTGAATTAATACACGTAGAAGTTGAGCACACTTTCACCGAGTCTCTTATGCTGGGATATAAGAACAGGAGTGAACGTGAACCCAGAGCAAAGACGGCGTGACAGTATACTGGGTGTTTCATATATAATATTATAATCTAGTCGCAATGAAGAAATCTGAGAATATCGCAAGAATTCAAGAATAGCCAGTAGGATATTTTTCTCTAGAACAAGGATTAAGTCTAGGAGTTTATGCGTTGCAAAAAACCAATCATGGTTTCCAGGATCATTTTTTTATATTAGTTTTATATCGATAAAATAAAATCCGATTTACACCATAGAAGCTATAAGGTTACTGGCTTCGTAAACCAGAGTAGAAATGGTGATAGCTATCTATTACAAACCGCAGAAATTCTAGAACAATCCAGCGACTCTGGGTTATGCGGTCATAAAATCTCTTTTGCGGTTAAGCTTCGTCTCGTGGATCGAAGTCGTAAACAATTCACGGCGATAGACGATGGCTCTTTTTCTTATTCCCAAGCAGAAACAATTTGCCTGAAATTATTTGTCTCAATGTGTTCCATGGAACGATCAGACTCAGGATTTTACACTTTCAAGGAAGTGGTATACGACTGCGCCTTAACTGATGATAACAAAGTTTATCGCTGCCGTAAGAAGAGTTTTATCGCCGTATGATATAGCAATTTACTTTTCAAACTATCAGGAAATTCGAGCGAAAGCCATTTAGGCAGGAAGCGCTAAACGTTTTCCAACTTTAATTAACTGTAGAATATATACATACACAAAACACAGGGTGTACAATCAATGACGATGTTTCGTGATCTACAAAACGTAAATACATCACGCATTCTTTTCATTGAAAATATAATGGTATTAATTCGAGAGGATTATTAAACTAATTAGTACTGGCTAATAACATCGTAAAACCGGAACACGCAACAAGCGCTAATGACACCATCGAACGTTCACCGTTTCTCAATGAAAAAAGATATCTGCATCCTGCTAGTTAAAATGTCGTACACAGTCCCTAAGTGATAATCTCTATAACTACAACTAGACTATAATGTATACTTCCTGTCTGACCCACCTGATCGCGGTCAAGCAAAGCCGATAACGCAAAAATCGGGCCGTCGCTTCCTGCGAGGCAGAGTTACAGAATTAACAACCAGGACGTACGCACGGTTTCTGAATAATTAAGGTTACGCTATGGATGTTTCTATATGTAAATACGATATATATATATGCGACCGTACTGAGGAATGGTACTAAGAAACACTCACCTTTCTCCAGGACAAGTCCTGCCGCTCGTTGAAAATTATCTGCATGTTTCCATATTAAAGTTACTGTTCAGCTACATCTGTATGCACACGTACACGAACTGATAACTTTATAAGTGAGAAACCGTAAAATCCATTTCTCGCGTTAATTTTTAAACGATTTATCAAAATCTTTGATAAACCAGCTTCATTATACGATACGTCTGGCGGCTTTTCTCGATTGAAGAAATGTACGAGAAAAATCGATATTACGTTTTCTCGCTTCGAAAGTCATCGTTTTGCGTAGGTGTAGAGGTAGATTTTACTGAACAGGATTCTTAACCACAATTTTCAAGCGAGCTTTACTTCTCAGTATAAAGTCGGCTGATAATTTCTCACCAGACAATTTTATAGCCTTGACTATTTCTCATCTACGATATTAGCGTCTATGTAAAGACATAAACAGTCGTGCGACTCTGTTCTACGTTTACGCAAACGCTTTCGAGCTTCAATGGCGGAAAGGTCGAGCTTTAGGTAAGTCGCAGATCTATTTTTGTCATAAAAGCACGAGGTTACATCGTCGAGAAAGAAAATTCGAGCAAGGCCTCAAGTGATTGCGCAACAAGACTGATTTATAAAATCTCGTGGAATCGTTTAAATAATTCATCTCAAGTAATGTGACGACGATTAAATCTCTCGTGGAAGAGACAAGAGGGTCGATGAACCCTTGTCGCGTGCTTTCTACGTCGTTTAACAAATTGCATGAGAATATTCATCAAAAGAGATGCTTTTGTTGAAGTACTCGAGTGCGGCAAGCTCTCGAATATACTTTGTGCAAAACTGCACGGAGTGGCCCACTTGAAAATTTGCATTCTAGAACGTAGCCCAGGACGAACAATGGATTCGGTGACACGATGGATAGCGTGTTGCCTTGACAGTCCGAAGAAATCGGGTTCGATTGCTGGTCAGAACTTTCCTAATTTTCCGATAATTTCTGGCACTCAGGCATTTGAAAATTGACAAGATTGTATTACGAGAAGTAAATGTTTAATCAGTCCACTATTCTAATTTATACGCAGTAAAAAATGGTAATACTATGTATACTGGTTTAGGACTTACCAGCCTCTTCAAAGTGGGATCAGCACCTTGCTGAAGAAGCTCCGTGACGGCTTCCATGTGACCTCCGGCAGCAGCTAGTATTAACGGGGTAGTGCCATCCTGGAAGTAAATAGGAAACCTTTAACTTGCGCCCTAGACCTTCTAATCCGCTTATCTTAGGGTTTTATCAGGGTGGTACGTGCTATCTAAACAAGTGGTCCGGCTAAACAGAATGAAAGGTCTCATGAACTAATAGGATTGTTACCATTACTAGGGAAATTTGTAAAAATTTGAAAATAGAATTAGGATCATCGTGGATTTATAGATGATGAAAATACAGGAAGTGCAAGATTTGAGGTTACCTGTTTCATGCTATTTTTACAAATCTTTTGTATTATAGAATGATTAATCCAATCCATTTATTGTGTGGACACAGACGATCGACGATTAAGTCGAACTCACGTAATCCCATTCTATAATGATGACGCGACATGTTAGTTTATTTTTATTGAAACGCTGCGAAAAAAACTGACCTTATCCTTACAGTCTACGTGGACACGCCCGGAGTCCAGAAGAACTTGAAGACGTTTCGCATCGCCCCGAGCTGCTGCCAGATGCAACTCCACGTCCCAGGGTGATTCTTTCTGCGAAGAGAAATTTATTTAATATCTCTCACAATTTCAAGGATAATTCATTAAATTTCTAAGATATTACATTAGTTAATATTTAGCAGTCTCTCAGATTGAACGATTTATTTTTGTCATCTTTTTCACGCTTTTGTACATAAACTTTATGACGCCCAATTAAGCATTTTCACAGCATCCCATTCAGTACCCATAGATCCCAATCCTTTCATAATACCGTTACTGAGTGGGCGAGATTCTACAGCGATCGATGCAAATAAAGATAGGATTGTTCATCAATTTTTTAAGATCTTTTCAGCGATCGCTGTAAAGAGAATTGTGATGTAATAGAAAGTAGGTTCTTTCTCTTTGGCCAATCGTTCCAAGTATAACTATAGCTATTAGTTACCATCGTTACGCTCCGATGACTTCCTACAGTTTAGATGAGTAGAGCGAATTCGCATTAGTGCGTGAAAAGCAGCAAATATACAAAAAAAAAGCCAAATGCCAATTTTCCACGATTTAGACTCTTTCAGATATCCGATTAAAAGATCTAGACGAGATCGTTCTTATAAATAAAATCATAGTCATTTATATATATAGACAGTCGCGTTATTTTCAAAACCGAAACTGTCCAAATACCATATGAGTGACGCTCATGTTTTCAAAAATATTTAAATAAAATATCCCATTCTCTCTTATCAATGACATAATTGCGCGCACGCGGCAAGTCACGCTTACGTCAATCGCCTTTAATTATTCAAGAATAACCTGCGTACTTTTATACCGCTACAATATGTACCAAAAATTTTTACATATTCATTCTGCTTTCGAGCTAATATTCACCGTTCTCTAGAGTTTATCCTTAACATATAATCTGATAACGAAACGAGCTATATAATACAACGTTATAAATCATAATGCGTGAGCTCACCTTCATAGACATATCAATAGTAAATGAAGAATCGATTAGCGAATCAGAAAGGATATAGATCGATCATTCGGTCGGTAGTAATCGAGGCGGTTTTATAAATCCAGTAGGGTAATGCATTTCACATATGTAAGCATGTAACGTCTCTGAAAATGCTGGCTCAGTGTAACCAATATCATTGTCCAATATACACAGAAATAGTGCCTGTTCGATTTAACATTAATTAATTTATATCACGCAATCACTGGCTCTCACAATTTTCAATTATTCCCATTGGATATTCACTTCCAGTTGTACTCGCGGTACTGTGCACAACGTCATCATTCGCCCGATGACACTAGTCAACGAGTGCCCGATGCAGCACAATGTTCCTGCCTATAGATGAGCGTTAATTCTGCTTTTTTCCATGCGATGGCGCCAGTCTGCAATGGATTTAGCTTGCTGGTGATCGAGCACAGGTAGACGATAGCTCCTGTGATAATAGAAATATTGCAGAGAGTAAGTGTATCGACTTCAGTAATTATTCAAGTCAATACTATGTAATTCCATTATTCGTCTACTAGATGGAACCACATTCTGAAAATCACTGAACAAGATATGATTAGAGTGAAAAGTAACAACTCCGTATACTGATCGTAGATCAATTCTTTAAACACAATTTAATGATTGGATCATGTCGCAAATAACATCACATTAGAAGAGTCATACTGACTTTTTACGCTCTGAGTAAATATTAAATTAAAATTACTTAATGAATCTTTGATATCATTAGTAAAATATTGTATATATATTTATCAGGAAGGTTGTACAAATATTTAAATGATTTATACTGATTTGCTTGTGCTATCAGTATTTTTAGTATTTTTTTTTTCATTATCGGTTTACTAGAAATTTTTATTATTAAATCACTCTGTTTAATGACATGCAAATAACAATAAAGACAATTGTTTCTCTTGTATTGGAAGTCTCATTGTACCGAGATCATCATATTTCTTGCAGGGATAATATTTACATCTCATTATACTAGTTACTTTGCAGGGATCTCATTAAAGAGCCGGTTTGTCGCTAATTCTGTATGTATATATATCTATATGGATTATATTCCCTTTACGATGACCTTGAATAAAAAGAGCGAATCTCAAATGTCCAGTATACGAATGTCCGAGGGGCATCGCGGAATACACAGGGCAACGGCCGGCCACGAAACTCAAAGACCTCTTGCTGGCCGAGCAAGCAAGGAGGAGTACCGGTTTCTTGGCAGATAGCCACCATCACATATAGAGAGCAAGAGAATCCCATCACAGTTACCTCTGGGTCTTATTTGGAGCCAGCAGGTTTTCTTCATTTCGCCATTTTCCCCTCTTAGCCAGTGCACGCAATCAGGAAGAAACCATGTTGCTCGTCTTCGGGTTCATTATCCTTGCTTATCAGGGCCCTTCGTACAGCTACGCTGCGGTGACCTACGATCAGCGACAAACTGGAGATCTTAACGTGCAGATAGAACTAAAGGATGTGCAAATATTAGCGTTGATCAATTCAGATCTCTTTGACGATTACACGGTAATGTTTGCATAATATTTGTTTTCATACAATTATAAAAACCATTGTTTTCTGCATATACTGTATACCTAGTGAAGTTAATAACTAACAGCATCATTGTTTATCGCCTTTCTAATGTCAAGTGTCTTACTTTGTCTTGTAGGATTATGATTACGCCTATGATTATGCAGATTTTACTATACGACCTATCAATAAACCTACTACCAGTGCATCATTGTCTACGAGTTCAGTGAAGCCTTGGTATACCTGGCCTACTAATCCACCAACTACAGCATCTGTCAGTGCCTCTTCTACTGAGGAACAACCTGTTGTAAATGCTACAATGACACCATCCTTAAGCAATGAAAATATTACTGAAAACGGACCAGTGCCTGATGATAAAGAGAGTACTACAGAGAAATCGACACTGTTGCACAATGCTACTGAAGAGACAAACCCAGTGAAGATGAGAATCAATAATAAGACTGGAAGTTTATTTAGCGACAAGGATGTTATTAAGGGACCCAAGGAGACGGTACTTCCATTAATATCCGCTGATGAAACTAATTCTGAGGGGCAGAATAGAGGACGTTGTGAACCAGGATATTCAAGAGACAGAAAAGGACGTTGCCGTCGAATTATACGAAGACGTCTATCTTTTTTACCGTAAGAAACAAATCTCTTGACATTTTATATACTTAACATTGTGCACGCATTTATGTTTATGTGTTACAGAATGGCGATGAGACTAGCAAGTAGAATAGTTCCAGCAAGAGATGCTTTGAAAGAACAACTCAAATCCGAACGTCTACCTCTAGAATAGTTTACCTTGCATCGTGAGTTACGATAGCCACTTAAGATGCCACATATACGTTTATATTAAAAACCTCTTTTATTATTCACCCATGGGTCTCCGATTGATAACATTAAATCGTCTTATCTTAAATATACAACAATTCGTGATTCATAGCATATAAGTAACAGTCCCATAAGGCCAAAACTGTGTTAAAAAATAAACCAATGTATCTTTAATGCACAAAAATGAAAAGGACTCAGTGACAAGTGTAATCATTAAGAAATAAAGTGTCTCAAATATATATAATTATTATCAATATAGCAAAATTATGATATATCATTATGTATCTTCCCAGTATTAGAATGTCCAATATACATATTTGTTTTTTTTTAAATAAAAAAAATGTGTCAAGCCCGTAATTACTTTCCCATACGATTTATAAGATTTACACTGGTTCTACCCTCTCCATTAGAACTTGGACGAATCTATATACCGCATCCCGTAGCGGTTACGTCGTCGAGAAGAGTGTACAAATCCTCAGTCGTGTATCAGACTTCGTACAGTTCAGCCGATTCCATTAAAACTGAGAAGATGCTGGCTCTTATACTTGTATCGTTGACTTTAGTTGTCGCGATCAATTCTGCTCCTACGACCTACGATCAACGTCAGGATGGCACGATGAACGTCCATGCTAAACTCGACAACATCCTCATCGTCATCGCAACATCTTCTGAAGGATTGATGGACCTGGCCACACAGGCTTTGGCATTGCAGTCGTTCGCATCCAGAGAAGATAAGGATGATGCAATCTCATTGACTTACAAACCTGATGAGATTACTCTAGAAAACAATAAGGAACCTTACCGGGTGGAGATCGTCGGGATCCAGAAGGATGACAGTAAGGACAAGTCACTAATTGAAATAGAAGTTGAGAAAAAACCTGAAAATGAAAAAGAGGTTCTTATTGCTCATCATCAAGTAAATGAGGAAAAACAGGTGGATCAAAATAACAAGGATGATACTGTACCGCAAGAGATTACTGAAAGGAAGTCCAGAAATGTCCTCTGGAGTCGTCTGAATAATCCTGAGGATAACAAGAGTGGCATGTCCTTGAAGAAGGAACTTTCTAGTACGGAGGTACACACCATGAGGACGGGTTCTGGAAAATCTGGAGAGCACAATGAAGTCGACCACGCTGTACACAAACACCAGGAGTTGAAGCTACTGGGTGGCGCTATTGAGAACTGCGGACCTGGACGATACCGAAATAGTTATGGAATTTGTCAATTTGAAAAATCTGTCAATTGATACGATTTTTCCATTTATATGACACCTTGAGTATTTGTCATTGGTTTTCCTTGTCGCGTTATGACATTTTGAGAAATAATCCTTCCTACTTCTTAGTTTTATCCCACGCTTAATGAGTAACCAACGGAGATAAGAGATTGTGAATTCTATAATTAAGTTTCTACGTCATACAGCCAATTGTAATTGATATTTATGAATTTAATGCATTTTACCCAGTATTAATTGTACGAACGATATTACAAATTTTACAAATTTTTTCTGAATTTTGAGTATAGTTTATCTCTAATGAACTCTTGGTTTAGTTACTATTATGTTCTATGATTGCGTAACCTTCTACTACTTCTGAGAATCTGTTTTATAAATTATCGCATGCACGCGTCGATTAATACAAGTCAGACGGAATCATCATTTTTTATATTTTAATATGTATAGAAATGTTTATCATTATACTGCTACTTTGTTTAATTTTGTGTATCATTGCACGAAATTGCGTAATCCTATGTAAGACTATATATAGCAGCTCCTATGAATGTTAAGAAAAATCTTGTAATCGCGAGTTTTATATTGCATGCTGATTCCTTCGTATTAAATATAAAATACTATATTATATTATAGAGTATGAATATAAATTATATTTCATTGTTCAGATTTGAAGTTAAAGTGCGTTAAATAATCGAAAAGACTGTTTTTCTGTATTTTTTACGTATTATAAACAATAAATAAATAATACAGGAATAAAGAGAATTAATCTTAGATCTTATAAAACCTGTGTACACAATACATCCGTAACGTTCAGAATTTATGAAAAAAAAATTTTAAACGGAGATCCAACGCCATAATAGTATATGCACTTGGCAAATGTAAGAAATGTAAGGGCAAGCTTACCGTAATGGGAAGACAAGAACATCAGGGAAATGAACTCGATGGGGCCACTCAAGGACATTGCCCTTTACAAATCGACAGCAGCATCTGTACTCGACTATTAGAATCTTTTATTTTACCTGTTGCAAGACGCGTTGATATTAATAATAGTCTACAGGCCAAATAAATAAGAAGCTAAATTCGACACGGAAGGCAAAGACCGTTATCTCTCGTGGGATCATCCTGCTAGACTGAAAAAAGAAGAAAATACTGTAAAATTAAAACTCCAATCTAGAATCAATAAAAATTCCCATACGTAACTTGTATTTTTCTTATATCAAAATCTCGAATTGTTTTTGATTCAATTCTCTTATTTTTAATTTTTCCAATTATTTCTCTAGTATTTAAGTGACTCACGTATCAGGTTATCTTCCTATATAGAAAATACAAGCAAAAGCATCATCACGAACAAAGCGGCATGACCTTTTCTTGTTGTAAATGCACAACCGAGAAGACTCACAGGTTCTTGAACTTGGCGTGGATCGGTTTCCGTGCAGGTGGGGATCGTAGTCCGGTTGCCATGGAAAGTCACACCCTGACTGTCTTTCGGATCGTCAAGACGATCGGTTAAGAGTACCTCGAGCACCAGTAGTGATATTTGCGAAGAAATCATGTTGGCGATAAACATGAGAATATTCAAGACCGTTTTCGTCCTGGTGATACTATCTAGTCTGATTCTAGGACATCCTCTGGATCTGGGGATGTCTAATGAACATGTGCGATCATCAAAGCCTGATACTATTGAAGATCATTACGATCAGCGACAGAATGGAAGTGATAACTATCGTATTCATGTGGATGGCGTCGTCCTTGTCGTTGCTCCTATAGAAGGTTTACTTCTAGCTGGTGGATTGGGTGGTGTCGGAAATGCACCAAATCTGTCAGCGTTTGGTCTTCCGGAGCAACCAAAGCCTGATATACTGAATATCGACAAGCCAAAACCTGACGTTGAAAATATCAAACCGATCGGTGCTAAATCAGCTCACAGGTAATTTAATTTTGTTTGACCTTTCACGATATTTATTTGATATCAGTTTTCAAATCAGATTTTATATAATTCATGACTAACATCCTTTTCAGATCCAGTTTACGTCTCGTCAATCTGATCGCTCCTTTTTTGAGACGCATCCATCAGTGAAAAGTGCAGTATGTGTGAGGCTTGATGATTTTTTTTAAATTAGCATGATTCTTATTCATTTGTTCTCCTGAATCTGCTTTTTTATTTCACCTATATGATATTGAT
The DNA here is from genome assembly GCA_031001745.1 of Hartigia nigra. Taxonomy (NCBI): domain Eukaryota; kingdom Metazoa; phylum Arthropoda; class Insecta; order Hymenoptera; family Cephidae; genus Hartigia; species Hartigia nigra. Next base: position 74,983 of record JARPRG010000622.1, on the reverse strand, counting down.
TAAAATTTCGATTTGATATTACTGCGCGAGTCGAGTGAGATGAAAGTAAACATTCTGCTTAAAAAAATCTCAATAAAACTAAAACGATGTATGTTTAACGAAGTTATAATTACAGTTATCGCTAGAGACTAGATTAGATATAAATTATGTATTTAGTATCTATATTTTTAGAATTTTAGATACTGTGTAGGTTTATCATTTAAATCATTTTCAATAAATATTTATGCACTGAACGTGAGAATGCCGAAAAATAGATTTTCCTCCAAAACTACATTATAAAGTGTAAAGTGGGAAAAATAAAGCAACAAGTGATTTTACTGAAATGAAATTTATACGATTAAAAACTAAAATACATTACGTACCAGCATTTTTGGTATATCATCACAATATTGTTTTGTATAAAAATGCTTATGACTATTGATATTTCTACCTGTACAAGCACATTCGTTATTTTGCGACTCGAGTCTAATGAAGCTTAAAGAAAAATCGTATTACTGTCAGACAATAATATTTTGATGCAAATAAAATGAAAAACGGACGCCAATTGGGAAGCGTCATTTTTTGCATTAAAATATTTCTATCTCCTGCACGTTGCAATGCAATTGAAACAAGTCGCAGATGTCAGAAATAAGATAATGGGCAAAAGTCTATTATGCGCTCGATGCACTCAGTTTCATTTTCTTCTTTTACAAAATATCATCGACCGAGTGTAACACTAACTTAATTAGCAAGTATGGTTACGCTGTTAGGAGCTACAGTCGACGATCCTAGTAATTAGCTATAAATGGCCGATACACAGTTGTGTTTATTAAATTACATTGTAGAGCTAATGTACCCTGTCGATTTAGTTGGAAGTATATACGTATAACAAACAAGGTAATCTCGATTAGAATAGACTAGAATTTTATATTCATTAGGAGCATATCGAACTCCCAATTAAATTCATCAATAATTTAATTAATGCTCAACAATAAAACAACTGGCACGACCATTAAAATTCTTATGAATCTCAATGAATATATTGTTCAATCAATCTTTCACTAATTCGCTAGTTGCAAGAAATTTTTGTGAATACTGAAGAAAATCGTTTGAGAACCTTATCCTTATTACATATTGAAAATCGATTAATTTGAGATCAACATTTTTTTCCATACGTCCTTAATTACATTTAGCACATACACGAGACATAGTTGAGAGCCGATAGCTCACTAATGCTGCATCTCATTATTATAATTGGCCACTTGTTCATTTTGTAATCTCGTTACAGCTATTACTTACTTACAACTCTCTCAATATCTGAATATTATCAGGACAGTACATTAGTATTTACACGATTTGTCGTACATATTAATGCGATTTCATTATATTAATAGTTAAACGTATAATATACGTATAGTCTAAAGCAAAAGCGGACGACCTGTACAAGTATTGGTACAGCACAAGTAAAATGCAATCTAAGTAATACGCTCGAGAATAATACGTATTTGATAAACTCGAAATCTTGGTACGAGATTACGCAAATTTGACGATACACGCGCTCCCGTTTAATTAGAGCATCGAATTGACATTTAAGAATAAATTTTCACGTTAAGGGTGGGCCAAAACGGCAAGGCGTTGAAGATGAACATTTTTGGGGCAAAGTTTTACAGGTTGCGAATATCATCAGGAACTCGCTCACGACGGAAGCGATGAAGCGGAATTCACGTTCTCATGATGGTCCACCGTGTCTTCGGCATCATTCAAGCCTTCAGCTGCAGGCTCGTCAAATGTTAATTTTTCTTTATCCTCCTAAGGATGGGTATTTCTTTTTTTTTTCATACTCAAAATTCCCAAGCGGTAAGTTAACATTTGAAAAGCAGCGAGACAGACAAGTATTTCCGGAACTGCAATAAAAACCTACAGGACCTACAGGATCCTTACCTCCTTCATCGAATGTCGACAATTTTCAACGACACTGTTTCTCTGATCGGATACGCCATTAAGGACTTGCTGAGGGTCTTCAAGACTTTCTGACAATTTTCGTAGTTCCTCCAGCTCTGCAGAGTCTGTCTCCAACTTTGCTTCCAATTCCGCCCTTTCAAGTAAATTACAATTCAATAGTTAATTAAACCATAATCCCCCTTGAAGAATATGTCTCAAGTGTATTACATACTTATCCTCTCTCAATTCTTGAATACAAGTATCATTGTCCAGCTGAATGATTCGCAATACTTTCAAAAGTTTAGTGACTAAATTATCAACATCTATCACTTGATCGACGAGACTGACAGCTGGACAGTAATTAATTAACGCAACAGGACCATCGGTAATAGGTTCGGACTCGCTCACAGATTCGCATTCCTCGTCCTCTTCGTCTTCAACCTTTTAATAAGTATAGAAATGATCGCATATAAAAGTCTTCTAAGGACACAATAAATATCTAAGGTGAATACTCACTTTTCGCCGATGTAAAATAGCCTGAGTAAGACTAGTAAGACTTGTAGATTCGCCCATATATCTGGCTCTTCTAATTGTACTTTCATCGACTGGCTCTGGCACACTCATTGCTCTACGAAGTGAATCGCAACTCGATACCATATTATGTGAATAGGTGTCTGGTAAAGGCACATCTTCAAGGACACTCTCCATCATCAAGCAGGGTTCGGTTTCGAAGTCCAGTAGGTCGTTTGAAGATTCAAGACTTAATTCTATATTAGAAAAATATATAGAGTTAATTGAGAACATTGTATTGAGTGTAAATCAGGGATTGCGACTTTACCTTTGTATATTTGCTTTGTGGATTCCAATGAGGGTTTCTTATCGGTAGGTTTCGTTGCAAATGGATGCGTTGCAGCATTTCTGATAGCTCCAATTACAGCAGACACAAAAGAACCTCTTTTTGGACTGGGTGTACATTCCTTGAGGCTGTGTTTCGAACTCACAGGACTGGATTCTATACTGCTATTGCTTCTGCTGTACGCCTCGTTGTGATATATTACGTCCTAATTAAAACAAAATTATTTATTAATTCGAAAAAGAATATTCTACAGTATTAGTAAACTGATAAATTTACCTCAAGATCCTTCTCTGAGATATTATAAGAAGTTATTAGTTGATCGACTAATCCTTCCAGTCTCGTTCCCAATCCGGAAAGCGCTACAGCAGCGCCGGAAACGGCAGCACCTTGTGTCAATAATATTTCTCTGCTCCTTCGTTCAACAGCATTTAACTTCATATTCATTGATAAGTTTTCTTGCCTGTTAATCAAAGGATTTTAAGATTTACAGATATTGTAATATGGTTTAGATATTTAACATATATAATACTATTGTGTAGAATCTGATATAGACCTTCTTTGTTCGCTAATCCGCACAAGATGCTTGCATTCTTCTGTCTGCCTTTCTAATTCCGATTCACGCTGTGCCAGACTCTCATCCTTTCTCTTTAACTATATAAAAGCGTGAGACGGTTTAGTAAGTTCCGCCCGCGGAAGAATGATATTCTTAATAATAGTATTATTAATAACATACCTCGGCTTCAGCGTCTTTAAGAGCTTCAGCCATGGCAGACTTTTCCTCCTGGAGAAAATCCTGCATCTCATTGGATTCAACCTCCAGCTCTTGTTGTTGCTGTAGTAATATCTTCTGAGCAGCTAAACTTTTCTCGAGATCCTTTGACATAAAATCATTTTAATATAGAATCATTATCCTTGATTGGACCATCTATTTTATATATATGCTTACCCTGGTCAACATTCTACAAAGAGACTGTAAATCAGCAATTTCGACCTGCTGATTAGCAACGACCTGTCCTGAAGTTTGCAAATGGGATTCCAGTTCAAGAAAACTATCTCCTCCTTCTGATAATAGTAATTCATTTATTAACATATAGAGTATAGATGTATATTATTGTTTATATGAAATATTACGTACCTGGATGTTCAGACTGTGGAGTGCCTAAGATGGCAAGTATTCGCTGAGCATTTCTATCCAATTCCTGTCTTGCGAAAACATGATCTGCCCTCTCTTCTTCAAGAAGTCGTTTAACGTCCACTAATTCAGCCTTCGTCTTTTCATGTTCTATTTTCCGTATCTCAGCTTCATCCTTAATCCGCTTCAACTCGCTCTGAAGAGCTTGAATATCTTCCCAGGAACCTTCAGTTTGAGAACCCTCGTGTAATCGTTCCACCACCGTAGGATCTGGTACGACAACGAGGACACCAGCCAGAGCGTCTTCTATATCTTGTCCAGTCATGCCTGTCTGGATGCTCACTTCGTGATATATTCTAGTCTTCTCCGCGGCTTTGTTTCGTGGATAAGGCGGTAGACCTTTATGAGCAACATTTGATTCTTTTGTTGCAGTCAATTTCTTGCTAGTCAGTCTATTGAGACTAGCATCTCTACTGCCGGAACGGCTTCTACCATTCTTCTCACCTTTCTCATTACTCTTAGGAACTGAGAACTTGCTCCTATTACGTCGCGGTAACGTAGCGTAAGTATCTAAAGCTTTATTATCCAAACTAACCGCCATCTTGTCAATACGAGGAGTTTTCCCATCAGTGCGCCCACCAGTACAATACATAGTCCTTGGTGTAGACAGTGGCTTTCGTGTTTCCTCAGACGGTGTCGACCCTGGCGTTCTACCCCGAGTAATGGAACCACCTCTAGATCTTGAACTACTAGATCCCCGCCCACGTTGAGCTAGATCTTTATTGATCTCAGTAGTCAAAGCCGAAGGTAAAGAATCAGGTCTCATCCTGGTCCTTGAAATAACTGTATTTGCCGCTCCAGTGCGAAAACTCATAGACCCACGATTATTATTAGTCGGCGTAGTTTCCCTGGTGATTTCCCTAGGTAAAGATTTCTCTCTAGATCTACCTCTATCCCTTGTACCTGGTTGGGTCTTGCTTAAGATTGCTCTTGGTGTTGTTGTACGAGATTTCGATCTTGGAGTAGCTATTACGTGATTGGCATTAACTGGAGCTGGCTTGGCACGAGAAGTTTTCTGTGGCTCTGTGGTGGACACTTTCTTCTTGTTCGCATTAGATGCTATCGCAGCTCTTTTACTGTTTGTCCGTGTGGCCCTAGCAGATACGCTGCCAGCAATAGAGGAACTCTCACTACCACCTTCACTGGTACCTTCCCCGCCTGTGTTCAGTCTTAAATCATCAGGAAGTGTTGCACAAGGATCTTCATACACTGAGCAGCAACTCACTAGGCTGGAGTCGCAGGAAGCTTCGTCTAGGCCTCCGCAGCTGCTAGCATAGTCTATGCTATTGCGACTCCGTACCTGAAAATCATGAAAGAATTAAAATCATTGACAAAGACATAGTTACTTTTAAAAACATTTAATTCTCACCCTAGAAACTTCTGTCGCGCATCCTTCCACACCACTGTCACTTCCATCCTTACTGTCTTTACTCTCTCCTGCAAATTCTTTCCTCTCGTTACCAGGCATCAAGACATCGCTCTCTTTATGACTCTCGGCATCGTTCACAACGTGGATCACAGTTATGTTACAGTCGCTATCGATCGTCTCATTCGGATCATCCTCTGCCAAAGGCTTCGCTTCGATAGACGGCGATGCCAGGTCTTCCGGCACCCCGGAATCCTGCCTGGGGACGTTTTGCGGCGGTGATACTTTTAAACTATTTTCGCTGTATGTTTCCATATTTGGTATCTCCTTCGTAGAATCACTCATGATGTAATCTTCATTCTAAAAAAAAAAAAAACGACAGTGAACAATAGATTACACTAAACTCTCATGTAGGGAATCACTATAACGACCTCGACCCATTATCGTTTCAAAGCACTTTTAACTTTACTCTTACTCAATCCTTTTACGATTTCTGTCAGGTACTTGAGGAGCAGAGGAACGTGTAGATAACGTATGGAACGAAAACTCATTTCATAAAAGTATCTATCGTCACTGCCATCTGCATGAGTCAGTCTACTGCTAGTGCAGGAACAATGATAAATTATAAAAATCAATTATTATAGAAAATCAGTCATCGCGTGATAGGCATTCTTTGACTTATTAAAAAAAAAAGATAACTAATCCCATTGTTAACTTTGATTAGTTCTAAGTAACTTTTCTACTATCTTTTATCGCATATCTCAATAGCACGGAATAAGCAGAAAATTAATCGGCAAATCGATAACCGTGCAAGAAGAGCTCTTTGGTCGTACCAGGCACCAAGATCCTGTTACGGGCAGCAAACATGAATATTCTTTCTCCGTAACCTTGTATAAAAAAAAAAAAAAAGAATCAAGGTCACACCAATAAATCTCTTAATAGTAGACTAATTTCTTCCGCTTCTTCTCGCGGGACTAAAAAGAGTTATAGACTGACTCTAGGATCCTTGAAAGATCCGACGGACTAAATTTGCATAATACCACTTCAGAAAAGCAAGGTAATATTACCTGGGAAATGTATAGTACCATATTTTGCTCAAACACCTGAAGGAGCTGTTCAGGCAATAATAATTTAATTTCAAATGAAATAATGGAAAAAAAAAACACAATACATTAAAGATTCCTTGGAACTCCAAAAATAACGGAAATTATACATGCGACTGATCAATTCAGAGGATAGGATGCTTCAAATTAACAAAGCAATTTCACTGTGAATTCGTCAGGAAAGCAATCAAGTCCAGAAAATTGATCAATCACCGTATCCATGGATTCTAATATGAATTCACTGGGCATCCAAAACGAACCTTTTCCGCCTTCAGAATGACATGCAATTTAATCAAACATGATAAATAATTGTAGATAAATTAAAAATACATACATGTTTGCCTTATTAAAGAACATCTGTATTTACGTAGATACATTGCCAGGGACTTCCCTCTTTTAACACGTTATCTATTTACCTCCTACGCGTTATCATTCTGTCATAAAAACGCGAAGTAGTCATTCTCCTTCTGTACTGATGCTTAATCGTAAAAAGCAATAACCGATAATGGAGATAAGTTCAGGAACATCACAATAAACTCTGGTTTCTCACCGCTTAAAAACATTTAATGATATTCGTAAACCTTGACATAAAGATTTCCTGTCGCAAAATTACATAAGGACTCTGACGTAACACAAGTCCATAACGAGACTAGAAAATTATCCTAGATTCTAAACCGTCGTGATTAAGTGTCATGTAGTAACGAATCAAATCGTTAACATTAATTAATCGAACTATCGACACTTACTCAATGCATCTAATATTTGTATATAGCTCGTATCACATGATAAGTTTGTGACGTTTTAAAGCGATATCACTTATTTACGCATTTAGATGCTGCAAGCAAAAAAAAAACCTACTATCCCAGACAGAAGATAACCGTACACTTACATACATCAGATAGGAGAACAGTAATTTTCTGAATGACCACAAACTTCCTATTTATGTGTGAAGGCCAGGGGAAGAACCTGAAACTATGCTCGGCGATTGGACGCCACGAAGCTCAGTGGTCGCCGCTATGCGATATAGCATGTCGCGCGAGTGCTCCCGTCAGCATTTGCTATAAGCACATTGCCAAAAGCTGAATACTGTATGTTGCGGAAAGAAATTGACATACACTCTGTACAAGGTCCATATAAAGATAATAACATACGCATTTTTCATCAGTCGAGCTACCAGTTCAGTGCTATGGATATGTAATTTATAAACAAGTGGCGGGAGAGATGAGTAGTGATATTTACGAATTAGATAGCATTTAACTATTCGTACTATAAAACGTCAGTGTAGAAGAGATGCATAAGAATGATTATTAAAAATTGTTTAAATAATAATCTTTTCTGGACCAACGTAAAAAGTGACTGATACGTATTCTTTGGTACCTGTCAATGTTAAATGTTGGCATCGGTTATTCTATGTCTGCTGTACAATCATGAATGCCAGTGAAAACAGTGTAAGGAAGTTCACTGGTGATGGACTATGGGTTAATTTGGATTCCAATGAATGTGTTCTGGAGGTCACTGGTGACGGTTGCAAAATAATGCTGGCCCGTAATTACGGCAGTGTTCGCATAGTAGGCGACGGTTGCAGTCTCAAGGTGCGACAAAATACCGGAGATATAACGTACAAAGGTGACGGCGGCCATGTTTTCTTAGGGCCTGAATGCAGTCCGGAGAAAATCAAGTACTTTGGTGACGGTGGAAAAATCAGTTACGAAAAGAACTTAAAATCTTGTGGTACAACGACTACTGCTGGAACATCGCCGGAACTGGATAATCTTCTGAACGAGAGAAAAGAAGCAAGTGGAGATAGGTCCAGTCCACGTCGACTAAGCAAGACTGTAATTGTAACTAAAGTTATTACTACAAAGAGAAATGGAAAAACTGTCAAGAGATGGTTCACTAATACAGATTCTGTTGTAGGATCGTGCAATGCAAAAGTTTAACGTTAAAATACTGCATAGTGAAATATTTCTATAGGAATGTTATTTTAATAGGAGATATTTTTATTATTAGTATTTATAAAAACATGACAAATCTATGCTGTGAATCAATACGTTAATCAAGACTGATAGTCAGAGAAGAGAAAAAAATATATATATATACACTACTGCTGGCGGTTTTACGTCAACAGTAGATATATTAAAATAAATAATTAATTGTCATATTTATTCCAATGCGTCTTGCCAATATCAGTGAGATCATTTATTGCCCACTAAAAGGTTAAAAGTGGCACACAGAGAATTTTTTCAAGGATAACTTAACACATTGTACTCGTTACTATCTCCTAACCAACAGTAATAACTGTTAGGTATACGAATTAATGTATGATCCTTGGTATATGCATCACGTCTTAAATTGAAAGAGTTTTTGAAATAAGTGAAAAATATTTTAACACAGTTTATAGAGAACGTAATAAACAATCAAAGAATCAAGGTGATCTAGAAACAAAAAATTTGTACATAACGAATTAATTGAAATACCTTGATCGGTCTAGTTACAATAACACGAGATTTCCTTGTTCCCGATTAGACAAGAAAAACAGGATCTCCAGCTACCATGAATTTGCGATAATTACTGGAACTCGAACTGGGGAGAATCCCCTCTCTGATTAAATTTCAAGGATAGGTAGATTTTCTATTGGGAATTCCTTGATTTGTGTCAGCAATATCATTGGTATTGACTCACACTGTATATATTAGATAACAGACAGTGTCATCCTCAGAATGATCGTAGTTCCTATTCCCGGTAAAATTAAACGTTATTACAACATTTTCCCAGTGGAAGGTTTAACTGTAACTATTACATGAATATTTCTCGTCTCCGAATGATGACATATTAAACGAGTATTATAAAATCAGCGTGTCATTCTTCTCCTCTCCCATCAATAATTTTTGTGCAGGATCTGAAAACTCATTTTTTATTAGTAATTAGTAAGTTGATGTACGTCTTTTATCAATTTTCTTTTGTGGCAGTACTAGTAGCTCGAAGGAGGTTACGTTGTAGGGCAATTACGCGATTCCCAGTATGGTTATGGCTTCGAAGACCTACGCTGCTGGCTACGTTATGGTTAAATATGGTTATGCTTATGGCAACGTGCACCGGATGAGTGGATAAACAGAAAGAGACGGACAGAAGAGCGAAGGGACAGTCGTTAGTTCGTTAGCCGGAGGTTCGTTTAAGAAAGGTCGTTTAACTTGTAGTTCGCGCCATTAATGAAGACGCAACCGAGTCCTAGGTCGAAATTAATATGAAGGGAAGTATATTAAAGAAAAAGATAACAACATCCGGTTAAAGATTTAATTTACAAGTTCTCACGCCTCGTATCCATTTTTTCCCCCTCTAATTACAGAGCAACGAGACAGAAATGTCTTTTTTTTTTAAAGAATTTAAATTTTCGTGGGATTCGAATGACACTAGTGAAAATTAATGACTGTTTTACTAATGCGTTAAACGTATCTTTATCATCGTTTCACACTTTAGCTAGACTATGTTCTTCGACCGTGGAGAAGGTACTTGTTCGGTTCATCGTTTTGTAACATTAGGACAATTTTAACGGGTGTGTTAATTCATAAGAAGGGAAGCAGCTGTGTATACACGACAAAGACTACTTTCGTTGTACAAGATGGTTTTGAATATACAAAACGATACTTTTAGAAAGGCGCTGAAAGAAATATCAACTTGGAGTCGTTGCTAATATTCACTTTTATAAGGACACCCAATGAGTGACTATAAAAGATATAAAATTATTACAACAAGAATTTTTTTTTTAATTTCCTTTACAATCGAAAGGTAAAACCTTCGATCTCGTAATTTCCTATTTAATAACAGAACAAAATAAATAATACTGTAATTTCTACAAATGTGAGTTATCCACTCACTGATTAAAAAAAAAAAGGTCACTATATGTTTATCAAAAATATTAGACCTATTCGCAATATAAATATTTGACCATTAAAAAGTAACCGAATAAAACTTAAGCTTGAATGAATTCTCAGTAGACTAAAATAAGTAACGTAAAACGCAGTCAAGACAGTTTTTACAGCGAAGCCATATACACATACATACACTCAAATGGTAAACGGACTGAGAATTCTAACCTAAACCCAGTATAAGCGTGAGGTATAGAAATATTTTTAATTAAAAAGTCAAGCGTCAGCGTTATAAAAAGAGTCACCCAGTTTCTCCCAGTGCATCAAAGAGTCGAAGAATAAATTCATCAACAGTAAAATAAAGTATTACATTTTTCAGAGCATCCCCGTTTAAAAGTTCATAACCATAAATCTTAACTCTCACTTTATTCCTCCGCGCCTTAATTTCAGAATAAAACAATCAATAACGACTGAACGATTTCACCTTCGTTATCCTCCTAGACGCGTGAAATTCTCTCGCCACATAAATATGCACCGGTGCGAGAGGTCAGCATGCAAGCAAGTGCATTTTAGCAGGGCGGTAAATATATCCGTGCAAGCGTGAACGCCCTAGAGTTTGAGAGAGACGTAAGAGGAGCAAAATCGTCAGAGTTAGAGAGAGAGAGAGGGAGCAGCAGAAGAGTATAGCTAACTTAACGTGGACAAAACGAATAAAGAAGAAGGAGCCAACACACGTATTTGCGTATGTTATACATGAGTACGACAGTACGAGCTTGTACCCTGCATTCTGCAGCGGCCATTTACCGAGTTAGGTTAGGTTAAGTTAGATTCGGCGAACGGCGAGGCCAGCCAATACGAATTTATCTCGTGCGTTCTCCTCGTTACGGAAGTGAACTAAAAGAAATAAGATTGGCAATGGCGAAGGTAGCAATGAACGACAAAGAAACAAAAATACAAAATCCACATAACGATCACGTAACCGACCAGTTATTTGCCTGGTATACAATTAATCGACCATGGTCAAATCGAACCATAAGCTGATTTAAGTACTTATTAACCTGACCTAACCGCAGGAATTTATTGATTCATCGTTAAAGTTAACTGGCAGAATAAATGCGTTTAATGTTCTATTGCAATTCAGTGGATTTAATATATCATGCATTTACGTTTATATATAGTACCTAGAGTGTATGGAAAGATGCATGAGTGCAGTTTCCATGAATTTTGACGTGTCCGTAATCTCTCAGACGCTACAGAGGGCTCGCAGCCAATAACAATTTATTCGCCACGTTTCGCCACTGGAGAAACTAAAAGCGAACGTAGAACGTGTGCTTTGTCGACATAGGAGGGACCCCAGGACGGTTCGTGTTCGAGGGTGCGAAACGAGACTCATTGAGTCATCGATTGCATTCTGTATGGGGCAGCCACATTTATTTTGGACCATGCAATATATGCCATCCATAGAAGGATTTCGTCTGGCTACTCTGCACCGAGTATAGTGTTCATGTTTTCTTCTCTGAAGATGAAAGGGAAAAAATGACGGGCTCTTGGTTCGAGTAGCGAGTACAATGTCAAAGCATGGAGTATCGCCTCGCTGTGAATTTAAAACCGTTAATTTACCGATTTCGATTGGCCTGTACAAGCATCGAGGTTCCTTTATATAGAAAGGTATACACGGTGGGCAAATGGAAAGGAACGTTATTACGCAATAATAAAGTAACGTTAATAACACCAGGTCGTACATTTGGAATTAACTCTTTTGACACTCCTTTCGTTCGTGCGTAACAGCTGATTAACTTTCTTAACGCGTTAAGCACGAAAGTATTACCTCAATATAAGTTATTTTTGAAGGACCAACTTAAAACTGTTGGACGATAAGTACTGTGGATGTTGCGTAAGCGAATGACATTTTAATGTAATTCTTGTTATCGTTTTTCATTGGGTAGATTCCAGGTCGGAGAAAATTGCACTTGTGTATTTCGACAACGAAGTACGAAGCACCGAGATTATACAGTGTTATGGAGATTTATTCAAATTTTAAATGTCCCTCTTGAAGAATCGCGCTACTAAAACTCAATATTTCTTGAATTAGTTTTAATGACGGTGTTGCTTCGATTCAATCGATACTGGGAGAGTTAATTTGAAATATAATGACGAGATGCGTCGCTTGATTCTTATGGGCGCGTTCAGTGCGTGTGGGAAGGTGATAATATTACGAGCAATTTATGCAAGCGGATAATGGCGATGACTTCAGCTTCGTTCAATTTAACTGTCGACTATAGTCACGGCGCGAGCTTTGACGTACGAAGAGCAATCATTCAAGTAAAGATTGAGCTTCCGTGTACAAATCTCCATAAAGTATTTTGTCCATTGAGGATGGTACTAATAAAACAAGAATGAGGAAAGAAATAGTAGGTTACCAAATAAAAAATGATGTCCCGTTATTTGTTCTCAAGAAAAAGCTGATAATCATTAGATCCCATAATCTAGGTCAGAATGCACTTTCCATAAACTAATAATTTTTCTAGTCGCTCGACTGAATCTTCTCGTCAGTAATGGAGCGTGTTGGATATAATTATTTGGCCGATTGCCATTAAAACCGCCTTTAGGCATGGCTGATTAGAAAAAAGAATGAGATAATTATATATTACACCATATATAAGAAGAGTTAATAATAATAGAAGAGTTAACCCTATTTATTAGGGAATTTAATGAGCAAAAAATGAAATAAATTTACAAATGATATTCAAACCATATTTCTATTTACATTCTAATGTATGAAACAGTAAACCTATAGCTCCATCGTGCAGGACGTTACGGAAGTTAAAGGCAGAACCAACCGCATTTCCTTTACGCACAGGAGATAAACTCGTAAATTATTCCTGTCTTGCCCAAGACATTAAACGTGCCCTCTTTACCAGCTCTTTAGGAAGAAAAAAAAAAGATAAAGAAAACGCACCAAAAGGAGTCAGGCGCGCGCTCTAGTTACAAACATACATTAATACATACAGCAAAGTCGATAAAAATCACACACGCGGAGACTGGTAAAGTCACTGGATCTCACGATATAGACATTACAAGACATCTAATTAAAAAGAGAAGAATTACGAATCCAATCTAACCGCATACGATCCAGTCACTTTTGTTCTCAAGTTTCATTAGCGAAAGCATGATCCCTGCTGTGTAGCGTATGTCAATAATATTGCGACAAAAGAAACAGGAAGACAGTACTATACAAAAGATATTACAAATAACGCTCAGCTCTTTGAATTATATCATAATCCTTTATTCGAGTGGCACGATAATGGCGTCTATTCGAATTCATTCCCAAAAGGCCAGTGAAGAGTTATCGTACTCTGGAAAATGCTCAGGCTTATCTACTGCACTTCATCCGGTTGTTAGGCCCCTTCTAATACTTATAGGAACACTTAAATATTCTATAAGAATGGGAATTCAAATATCTGGTATTAATTTAATGTATCTAATGCATCTTAATGGATCTAACCCCAAATGACTGACTTGCAAGAGGACAACAGCTGTACTATTATAATAATGCCATGGGGTAACGATGTTTATGAAATACAAAGTTATTTCTTTATCTTTAGTACGCGAGTAATGCAAATAATGTTTAACTGGACATATAAACTGGATATTTTGTTGTTGTTTTGTTCTTGACCGTCGGTGAGAAAAGTTATTAGAAGTATGTATAACTTATTACTAATTTGATACATTTAATTAAAAAAGATCTATTGGGAATACTTTTATGGATATTCATGTTTTACATGAAAGGGAATAAAGCGTGGTCTGATAACAATCTTGATATTTATGTTGTCTTGTTATTCTTGATATCCCTGTAATGTAAGGATATTCCGCAATGGACATCGCGAGACGGAATATTCTTGTAGAAAGTGAAGAGCATTTGGCTGTTATTTTTTTTCTTTTTCTTGCACTTCAGAAATTCTCTCCTTTGGTAATAAAGCAATTAACACAGAGATGCTGGTAACGAGATGGTCGCGTCCTTCGAGCGTGAAACGAAAATAACCCGCGAAATGTGAGATTTCACTTTCGACGATTATGAAAGATTCATCCCCAACATGTTCCATTTGCTGATAAATAATGGCAGGATTAGATTCTTTGAGAAATGTAGGATGCCATACGAGAAATGCGAGAAACAAATACGCGAGAAAAATATCATGACTTAGGAACTTTTAAAAAATAATAAATTATATCCAGGGATCCTTGTGGGATTAGAACTTCCTAGCAAGATAGCTGTCGACTTTCGTTAGAGATAAGAAATATTTATCAGTAAAACGTACTGTGACTTGGATAGAGAATAATTGGTAGAAAAGAAATTCCAATAGATGTTATTTTATTAAATTTTAACTGAAAGCAGAGAAGTTGAATCTGCCATAGTATAAAGTTTATATCAATTATCTTGGAATTCCAGTCACGTTTTTTTTCTATTACTTAAATCTTGTTATATTCGACATGAGCATTGATAAGCAATTGATTAAAGCAAGATAAATTTTTTAAGAAAAGTGTACGTCATTGCCAACATATTCTCACTATTAGGAATCAAAGTCTTTGCATTTATTAGAAATCCAGTATCAAAGCCCTTCTTCTATCATACAAAATTGTGAAGAAAAAAAAAGATTTACTTTCTTTCTAAACCGAGGTTGCACGTGCGAATCCGTAAAATAGAACAAAACAAAAAATTGCTCTCTAAGAAAATCCTCATAAACACATCTAGAAAGTTCATTTAATTCCCCTGCACTGTGTACAATTCTATTTACAGAAACCCAAAGACTCGGTTGAATCGATAAAGATAAAACCGAGAACGATAAATCAGCCAATGAAACGCAGGAGCCATTCCTAAAAGTCAGCCAACGAAATTGGATTGATTGCAAAAGAAAAAAAAAATGAATGAGGGCAGTAGTCATGCAACCTTTTGTGACACTAACGTTTCTCTGTCTCGTTTACGCACAAGAAAAATCTATATTGACCGACCCAGAGAGAACCAGTATTCCACCCACATAAAATATCTCTCGCAGGATTCCTCTCAGGAACATACAGAGTACGGACTAGAGGGTATAGATGACATCTGTTTCCCTAAACAAACAAACAAACGGCTCCCGCTGCTCAATGATTCCGTATCCTGGTACAAAGCCAAAACAGGAATTCACCCTGATCATAGAGACCCTTTAGATCCAGGATAGAAGTGACGAGAATAATTTTAAGAGAGCTATACTCGAGGAAATATCTCCAGGATTAACATGGTTGAGAAGTCCTCGACACGAACCCATCACAGAATCGATAACCTCTACGTGAAAACTGTCTCCTTACCTTGTCATGTATCACCAGCTCCGTGGAGAATCCTGGGAAGTCCTTGCTGGCACTAGGAGTCGTCGAACAAATTAATGTAGAACACATTAACAAGCACTTTTTTGAAGAGTACGATAAGGTCCGAGGATGATTAAATTTTTTATTACACCTGGAACACTAAGCGGTCCTGATGCCGCACGCCGGACCGCCGAAATACGAATGTACGCAAAGCGCGCGACGCCCTGGTACTACTAGCACAGTGTACTGGCGTCGGTTTCCATCGTACGACAGCGACGCCAGTGCTGCCTAATGCTTATGGGAATGTTGAAGACTATAGATCAAATAATGTGGAACTGCGCGAGCTCTAGGGGGTGAAAAAAAGTTGTTCCAGGAGGGATGATGCGGTCATAGAGAATGTAGGTCGTTTAAAAATAAAATTTTACCGCATGCTGAATTTCTATTGACATGAAGGTGTTAATGGATAATACGTAGAGCGAACGGAACTGTTTATCAGGCAGAAGAAAACACTTGATGTTGATTACTGTGCTCACCCTCTTGTATGTGTCCCGCAAGGCGTGTACAGCTGGAGATAAAGCTTCGTTCACATTTATCGCTGATCATCTTTGTTATCACGATAACGTGAGATAATGCGAATCCTTAAATTTTACTGATCTTCACATCGAAATTGATTATAATCCTTTGTTTCTTTAATTTATCTAGTTTTGTTGAATGACTGTATTTGATACTAATATAGTCGAGAGGTACTTTATTAGGTGAGAGTTGTAAAGTGTTCTTGGTAACAGCTGAAAAAATAAAAAACCAAAAACTAGAAAAATCAGAGCAGATGGACAACTGAAAATAGAATCAATATTTTGAATGCCATAGTCTGTCGTAACAGTGTAAGTTTTGTGGGATAGGAATTCATTTTCTTGTAGCTAATATTTAAAAATATCTTATCGAGCCATTCATAGTTTTTCACCTTTCTACTACACAACTTTATAATACTCATTAAACTTAATAGATCAGTTAAATATTTTTATATAAAAAATTACATTATTTACAATAATTAGGTGATGTCTCATTTCATCTCGTTCATTGCAGGTGTTAATGTCATTAGTGCATCTTCCATTTTTTTTCTTTCTTGTTCGTTTCTTAAGCTGGACCACATTGATTCCAGTTTCTTACATTGAAAATTCTATAAAACAACGATTTTCATGTAATACTAATAAAAATGTACATGCTTACATAAGTTACTTATGTTTTTAATGCATTCCACTTACTTTTATAAAGTGAAAGCAATGCTTCATAGTAGCTCCTACGTATATAATACTAACTGAAACCAACTTGCCACCAATATCTGTTATGGATGGTAAAGATTTTAATACAAATCTATGAGGCCCATGACGTACTTTTATTAAGGCTATTTTTGTTCTTGTATTGCAATATTTAGCTGGAACAAAGATTAACCCTGTTAATGCTTATACATATATCTAATAATGATAAAAGTTAAACATGTATGTTATACATTTGATACGTGAACAATAATAAAGAAAATACCACTGTATCCAGCTTTAATGGCAGCTGCACCAAAATCACCATAAAACTGATGCACTTTCTGCTGTATTGCACAATGTAATGATGTACTTTTAAGCACAACAGACTTATCACTCATATCTCCTGGTGTTATTTCAACAACGATATACCTGTAAGAATAATTTCATACGTATTAGCAAAATATTACACAATAAAAAAACATTATAAGTAATCCTAGAAGAATTAGTCAATCACTCAAAACCATAATATAAAATATTCTAAACAAAATACCTGTTTTTAAATCGAACCATTTCTTAGGTTAAGCACAGTGTTTTCTTTCTCAGAACTCTGCGAATATTATTTGAAACAATACTTTTCGCACGTACAATTAAAATTTTTAATAATCTATTAAATTTCACATTACTTTCGTACATTTACAACACAATCAATAATCCTGAACAAAATAATTCATTCGGTCCAACACGTTTATAATGTTTTAGCTGGTTTCAATGTACTACATATTATGCTGCTTATGCTACGTTAGGTTGGGTACACATGAGACGGAACACGTGCATACAGTATAAAAACCACGTTTCGAATATTTTAGGTAACGACGCCTTATTTTTAATTTGAATTCCCGTTACTATTGTTACCAGAAAATGAAAATCATGATACAGTGAATATAATTAATTTCACAGTACTTAATTCTTATCGACCATTGGGGATCACTTTGATCTACAACGCGGGACGTTATAACACGTCAGAAAAACTATGCATATTTCAATGATTCACATATGCTAAATATTTCATTCATTTTCAATCACACTACAATTACGTATTACCATTAATTAGAAGACAACCTTAAAACTAGATTTTGTATGTTAAATAAATGACTTATACAATTTTAAGTAATACCCATATTATCTCGCTTATACGGGGGATATAACTTTCTTATAAAGACCTAACATTTTCAAGGTCCAGTGACGCGTTCCTGTTCCACTTCTAGCAATAACTACTTATATACATAGTTACATAACGCTCAATCCAAGTCAATTTGGTATTGCAAAAAATTTGTATTTTATTACACGCAAGATCAGGCATGAAAAGTGCATTCTATACTTCAGAACCGGATCTCAATTTTACTCTGTATATCTATTGCAGGGTTTACTGTTATCTCAGGGTTAAGAGATATTAGAATAAGCGTTTATAATCTCGAACGTAATAGTTAACTGATAATCATTCTGTTTTCACAGTGCGTCTCAAGAGTTCAGTCAAGAGAGATTTGAACACAGCTTCTTATTAAGTTCATTTACTCGGACGGATCTTTTACTAAGGAAGCATGAATTATTACGTGGGCGTTGATGTGGGTACGGGTAGCGCACGTGCGGGTTTGTTTTCTTCCGATGGGAAATTATACAAGATATCCGTTCACCCCATTGAAATTTTCAATCCTCAGCCTTGCTTTTACGAGCAGTCTTCTGAGAATATCTGGAGAGCTGTATGCCACGTAGTAAAAGTATATAATTTATTTTTAATAGAAATGATAATAAAAGAATGATTTTTGTATTGATTGAATTTATGGAATATTCTAGGAAGTAGTTGATGAAGTACCTAGTGAGAAGATCAAAGGAATTGGTTTTTGTGCCACCTGCTCGTTGGTGGCTTTGGATGAGACTGGTTTACCAGTAACTGTAAGCCCGTCGGGTAATAATTATGAATATTATATAAGAAAGGATTTACATATATTATACATCAAAGAATTTACTTTTATAGTATACTTTATTTATAGGAAGGGACGAACAGAATATAATACTATGGATGGATCACAGAGCAGAGGCAGAAGCAAATTTTATTAATGAAACGGGGCACGAGATGCTGCGTTGCGTGGGTGGCAAAATATCTTTGGAAATGGAAACTCCGAAGATGATGTGGCTTAAGAAAAATTTAAATACATCATGGTCCAGAGCAAAATTACTTTTCGATCTGCCTGACTTTTTGACTTGGCGTGCGACGAATTCGGAATCGAGGTAGAATATTTGATAAGAATGATAAAGTATTATATTCAATATTATTATAATAATATTAAGTAGTTTACTTTAATGGCTCAAGTTTTGATTTTTAGATCATTGTGTTCCTTAGTATGCAAATGGAATTATAAAGCTGGGCTGAATCCTAAAGCTAATGGATGGAGTCTTGATTTTTTGGAAAAAATAGGCCTGTCTGATCTCAGTGAAAATAATTGGAGAAGAATAGGTACTAATGAAAGCTATGATGGCTATTGTATCTTTAATAATTCTTTGTTAGGTAGCACCTGAGACATTGGGCAATTTCATTCCTATCGCAATAAGAAGTGTGTTATAGGTATCGAAGTGAAGGCACCTGGTGATTCAGTTGGCTCCGGACTATCAATTAAAGCTGCTAGTGAATTAAATCTTCTACCTGGGACTGCAGTGGGTGCATCGATTATTGATGCTCATGCAGGGGGACTTGGAATGGTGGGTTGTTCTGCACCTGGTATTTCGAATGAACTCACCAACAGATTAGGTAGGTATCTGGTTCATTTGATAAAACTGCTTTCATTCTTGAAAAATAAAATTATTCATCCAGTAATTTTTCAAGGATTAATCTGTGGAACATCTACATGCCACATGGTGGTTAGCGCGAAAGAAATTTTTGTTAGTGGTGTATGGGGCCCATATTACAGTGCAATGGTTCCTGGTTTATGGCTTAACGAAGGAGGTCAAAGTGCAACAGGGAAATTACTAGATCACATTATAGACACACATCCTGCTACTCAGTCCATACGTAATAAAATTGACAAGACAACGTAAGTAGTAAATCATTAATCAATGGTTCAGCTATGATAATTAATATGGTAATTAATCTACTCTAGTCACGTACAAGGATATCTATCCCAATTGCTAGAAGCAATGGCAATGAAGAAAAACCTACCAGACGTTGCTGCTTTAACGAAAAGTTTACATGTGTGGCCAGATTTTCATGGAAATCGATCCCCACTTGCTGATCCTAGTCTTCAAGGAATGGTAATACAATAAATACTTAATAATGACATACTAATTGGATACTGGGGCTCGGTTGAAAATTATCATTCTTTTTTTTTCGTTAATACAGATCTCTGGACTCTCTTTAACAACTGATGAAGAAAATCTAGCAATACTATACTTAGCTACTGTACAGGCATTAACGGTGAGTAAAACAAAGTTTTAAAGCTTCAAATAAACCGTTCAGTCTCGTATCATCTGTATGAAATATTTGTAGTATGGCACTAAACATATTCTGGAAGCACTTACAACAGCTGGACACAAAGTCGACACTATTCTTATATGTGGTGGTCTCAGCCAAAATCCATTATTCGTTCAGACACAGGCTGATGTCCTTGGACTGCCTGTCCTTCTGCCACATCAACGAGAATCTGTTCTTGTTGGTTCCGCCATTCTTGGTGCCTGTGCTGCTAGTGCATTTTCTTCGATGCATCATGCAATTCAAACAATGACTGGTACTGCGACAGTTATAGCACCTAGAAAATTATTGTATGAGTAAGTAAGATATTAAATGATTTTTATTAATTTCTGTACCGACCTTCTCATACAGTCTCACGACTAAGCTCCGTACAACATAAAATAATTATTGTATCTTTTAGATACCACGAGAGGAAGTACAAGGTTTTTCAAAAGATGGTACAGGACCAAAGGGAATATGAAAAGCTGATGAGCAACTAAGGTCAATCGTTTTTTTTATCGACGGAATACCGATAAAAATTTCGCATTTTTTTTTTTATTCCAATACAAATGTAATAAATGTATAAAATACATATCAATTTCCAATGAACATTCTAATAGTGAAAGCTATTATAATAATAGCTTGCATATGTATATAATTAGAATATATTCATGTAACAATGAATGAAATATATAATACAATTAATGATAATGTAATTTCAATATATTGCTAACTGAATGAGTGCAGTAATAATTCTCTTATTGTATAACATTTTACAAAATATATCAGTTGATGTCGTGCGTATTAAAATTCGTGAGACTGTCCGCTCGACAGGTAGGCTTAGAATGATCTTAAAAAATAAAAAAAGATTCCATCGGACAGATTCGGATGAATCGACAACCGAAATTAATTTTCACGAGGTAATATCAAAAATAGTCAATGTAAAGCTCGATCTGTATGTAAACCAAAACAATGGCATTGCAATATAAAGTAAACGAAAAACTTTAACGTGTTATACGAAAATTCATGATATTTAAAATTAAATCTCATCTTAATTCCGCGCTCGTACTTATTTTCAACTGGTTTATGTTAATTGCACATGGTATTATGCAACACCACAAAGCATTGTAAATTAAACAGATAACGAAATAAAATAAAGTCGTATCAATCCGTTTATAAATGTCAAACACCCTCGGTATTGCTAAATTGCATTTCGCCAACAAGGAACATTGTAATATACTACAAAGTGACGTAACTAATCGTATGACTTTCATAATAATAAAAATAATAATTCTTCATAAACAAATCTGTGCTCATCGAACTATCCAAGTCCATGTGATGCTGGATACGTAATTATAATAAATTGCTTAAAGTACTTTCGCGATATCCATTGAATTAGAAAATTACGTTATATCATAACGATAGCAAAATTATCTTGACAGAAAATTATTACTTTCGTATCATAGGCACTTGCCTGATAATAAAAATATTGTGCGTTGTCTTGGCAATTTATGTTTTCCTTTACTCTTTATCCTGGAAGACACGCGCTTCGTACGTTTATCGAACGTCGTAATAATCAATACTAAACGACAGGTTAAAATTTCTTATAAAATATATACTCTCAACAGTGGATGTTCTTTTGCATCCAGAGCAAGTAAAACGAACATTGCTATTAGGATTACTGGCAGTAACTAGCAAATACCGTGTGCAGATTAGACGAAGTATTCGTTCCATTATATAAATTCGTGCTTGATGATTTTTTGAACAATTAATTAATAGATCATTACAACTAGTAATAAATATTAATACCATACAGGCGATCTAGCATATTTCGGTAAGTGCTCAGAATCAGCTGTATTTAAATTTCGGTAACTCTTTGGGTCCGAATCGTAAAAAATTGGACGTTGTTAAAATGATTAATCAAATTAATTGACACCAGATTTATGTAAATCGATAACACTCCGCAATATGATTGAGCATATACTGAAAGGCTGTGGATGGTGTTGTACCAAATCTCTGTCGCCAAAGATGAGTAGAGAGAATATTCTGACCTAAGGAATGCGTCGCTTCCTGAATTTCTTCACAGACTTCAACACCGGTCTGCCATATTGTTTCTTGTGGTGAAACAATATCACAGCAAAACAAAAAATGAGTATCCATGAACTACATTAAATCGTGTACATCTTGGAGAGACAAAAACAGCAACAAGTACTTACCGAGATTATTGAGAAGCTTGTTCTTTCCTGGAGGATCAAGTTTTTGCAAATGCTCAACACTTATCACTCTATATTGTTTTAATTCCTGAAGAGATTCGTAGCTGCAGCATCGAGCTCGACTGTTGGCCACAATATAACTATCAGGTATAACATGCTGAATGATTTCCTTTAGAGCTTCTTCCACCATACCACACCTGCTGCTTCCGATATGACTTTTGTCTGATTTTATTGGCTGAAATAACCATTCAGAAATTGATACCTAAGAATAGATATTAAGAGTGCTGACTCACCGTTGGGACAGCTTGGATCATATGTAGCCACATACGAGGTGGTATAGCATTTGCTTCTGCGATGCAAAGTATAGTGTGACAATTATTGTTGCGTTTTTTCGTCACTGTAATATCCACGTAGTTTTCTGTCATGCAACCTCCAGGAAATTCGTCAACTATTAAAACCATGTCTCGTCCTCCCAGTATCCACTCTTCTGGGTGCCGTTTGACATAGGCTTCAGAGACTTTGGCGCATCTTTCATAGACTTTCTTTACCACATAATCCTTTAAATCTGTCGAGAATTGATTTATAATTATTTATTATGAAAGTGATATTAAGTGTTTTGAATGCATGACAAACCTAAATAATTAGCAGTAACACTGGCTGGAACGACTTGGCACCATGCCAATATCACTTGAAGGCACATTTTCAGGTCACATTTAACTGCTAAGAAGAAGGAGCTCTCTCGTATGGATTGTTTGCGCGTACATTCAGGACATGCCCAGTTATATTTGTCAATTATTCTAGCAGCATTCCATGTTAAATTTCGTCCATTGCAAGTGGTATTTGGACAGTTCGATACAGTGCGTATTAAACTCATTTCTTTTAACCAGCTGCAGAGCTCCCCTTCATGGCCCTGTTGTAGCATTGGTCTTACGACTACATCAAAGTAGCCACCTTGATCTCCAAATTTCTCCAATGCATCTCCATTTTGACTGAATAACAGAATAAAATTCAATTGGAATAGTTCTCTAATTTTATAAACATTAAGGAAATTGAAGCACACAGTGACAGTATATAGAGAAAAAACTATGAAAGAATGCAAAAATAAAATTAACAATATAACACAATTATCAAATTATACTAATAAATGTACCCAACTTATAATTAGAGCTATTTATAATATAATATGAGGGTGGTATAAGAATGCAAGGATATTGATTTTTTCTATTTGCGCTAGTCACATAATAATACCACAAATAATAATTTAACTCATTAAAATCCTGAACCAGAATTGTTTTAAAAAATACAGAAACATTCTTCAACTATATTATATACAGAAACATGAGATATACTGTTCAAAAATATAGAGAACTCTAACATGTTAAATATAACCTCACCATACTATCGTCCATAAATCCAATACTCACGTTGAAGATTTCAGCTGTAAATTTTTCATCTTGTGAGGACGATTAGCAATAGCGTCCATCATATTAAATCGAAAAAAAAAAAACAATAAACAGAATCCAACAAAAACACACTGAATAACCAAAAGATACAGAAAAAAAAAGCGGTTTGTCAAATCTCCAGGCGTCACACGTCCATTTAGCAGCAACTAATCGCACGCGTGATCTGTCGGTAACTCAGAATATATTTTCTGTCATGTTAACAGAAAAAAAAACATCTCCAAGACAATAACAACATTTATGAGAGACATCAATAAAATCAATCATACAATCATAAATATTAAAATTTCCACTCACATCATACGTAACACTCTCCATAAACAAAACTCAAATAGATAAAAAGATAAAGTTATTAATCACAGCATAAAATGTCGAGTAGATATCATTTTTTTTTTATTTTTTATTACGAACATGTTTTACAAAGCAAAGTCGTGTTGATGGAGGTTTGGTGGAGGCTGGAATCTACAGACATGGTGGTCCAGTGAACAGGTATTAATAAGGAATGAAGGTAGTGAGTGATGCGATGGAAGAGGATCAAGGGTGATAAGGGATTATTAAGGTAGATATATATGTATATATATATATCAGCACATTAATATAAAAAGTACTCTTTTCTGAGAGACAGCGTGAGGATTAGGCCGGCACACTCATTCGTATCACCGATTCACGCGCGAGTTACACTGCACTTTCATATGTATGCCATTTCACTAAACGATTTTCGTTCAATTAAGAGACTGCGTTAATGTTACAAGACGTCGCGACGCCAAGTGATGCATCGATACGCAGATACAACCGGTTACACGTCTCAACAAAGACATTGCATCTCTATCCCAAAATGCATATACCTAGCGCGATACAAATAAAACGTCTAAATTATTCCTTTTATTTCGCTAACTAAATAATTAATTTAAACTAACAATAAAGTCAACGCAATTAACCTATCCGCAGACTAAGATCTCTAAGAGACGTTTAGAAAGACCGCTTTTAACGCTACGGTCGTTACTCGCCATCGCATTTAGAACGTAACAAACTGATAAAATCAATAAGCTTCTGCCTGGTGAGTTTTTTTTTTTTTTTCTTTAAAAAACCCAAATTTATACAATATTTTGATAAACGCACATCCTTCGTCCTACACGAACGTAATACTGTGTTTCGCGAAACTTCTTTTGCACCAGTATCTCGAGTAAATTCGCGCTATAAAGAAATCCTGCTTCACCATCGTAAAAAACATTATATCCGAAATAAAAGACACTTGTGAACATATCCAAGAATAAAATTATACATGCTTTAAGCTTTTCTGCGTAAACACTTATCACGATTTGCTTTTGAATTTCGTCACGTTCTATTTGGTATTTCTCTTACAAACGTAATTCTGATTTTAGAAAAAAATAATAATCATGCCGTTAAAATATCCCGAGTTATCGTGATAATTTCATTAAAAAATTAATGATCAGTACATTCATGACTACTTCGCAATATCATTACACCCAGTTCGCTAATATTATCATGGTACGTATAACAGGCGAGTAAGCAACCGGAAGTCACCTACGTGTATTAAACTAAACGTGCGTAGCGATTGAGACATACAAGAATTTTAAACAAGTAATTCCTATACGAAGTAAAAAGTGGACGATAAGGAAGATGAGAGACTAAATCGAGCGATAGAACAATAATAATAATGATAATTAAGCCATCATAACCTGACAAACGATTAATGATAATAATGATCATGGTCGACGCAAAATCACGTCGGTCGTTGGACACGATCGTACGGACTGCGAGAATTGCGATGAATTTCATGAGGTTAAACGTAAATTCAAAAAAAAAAAAAGAGGCGATCGCGACACTTTTATTTTCTTTTTCTTCTTTTTTCACTTCACTTCTTAGATCCAGAACGTTTCGCATCCGCGCGCATTAAAGCGGCTTCTATCTCCACGCGGCTTAGATCAGCCGCGTTAAATCCGGAGTTCCTATTAAATATTTACAAATGAGATCCATATTAAAAAGTAATGAGCAATCATCTTGGTATTTTTTTTTTCTTCATTTAATTAGTGCGTGCATAGGAAGGCGCAGTCCCATAATAGTGATATTCACGACGACAACGACACACGATCCAGTCACACCACACTCTGCGGAGCCGACGAAAAATGTGAACCTGTGTTGTTATGATACGACGTTATTAATATAATAATAGTGTGGCAACTGGCAGACAAACAGACTGTTTGGCAGGCATGGTGAACGTAAAATTCAGACACGTACACGGACACGATTATCCCAGAGCTTTCCCTTGTCGTTAATATGATATATTTAATGTTGTTTTTTTTTGTAATTTATCATCGACACATTCTCTCTCTCATCGCTCCCTTTTACACTTAATCTATCCTTCCTTCCTCCCTCTCTCTTTCTCTTTCTCTCTCAATTACTTTATGCTCGCCTTCTTCTTCTGACTTTGCTCTTAGATATCCTTACTGTCTACATCCATGAGTCCTATATAATATTGTAATATAGGCTTAGTAACTTAGTACGCTATTATGTAAGCTAACGCTAGGTCTACAGTGCCACGACGCCTAGACGCGTCGCAAGCAATCTTAATTAATATTAGGAATATCGGCAGTGAAATTCCAATGATAGACGCGGCAGGCAGGCAGTCGGGTCCAGCAAAGTCTGTGGCACTCGCGCTGCTCCGGTGCATTTAATAACGTGTAAAAAATGGTCGCCGGGGTGCCCCGCACGTTTTAATTATTTATTTAACATTCCTCGCGAGACGACGACGTAGCACGCCATTTTCCTCGCTCCACAGAGAAATAAATGAAAATCAAGAGGGGCACCCCACTGCTCGCAGAGAGCATCCTGGTTCTTTGATCGTCATATCCGGCATGGCACCTTCTGTCTCCTCTTCATTGTTATCCTCAAATTCGCCAAGATCGTCAGTACCTGTCATCACGACTCACGTGTGACACTAATTGTTTTTCTTTTTTTATTTATCGTTATTTTTGCTCGACTTCCTTTTTTTTTACATGTCTAATAGTGAATGCTTTGTGTCTCCCTCTCTCTCTCTATCACACACCCTTTTTATCCTTTTGCGTTTCTATATAACTCTTGTCATTTCCTTACTTCTATCGTTATTTTTTGCATTTGTTTTTCCTCGAAAAATAATTTCTTTACAATACTTAGGAGACGGCCGATCCGTCACCGACGCGGATCATGCCGCTGTCATCATCGCACGCTCGAATCGATCGGGAAAATGAAAAATCGGTCTCGAATCGTCCGAAACGCAAACGTTACTAAGATTACAAATCACAAATGAAATCACAGACTTTCGTTGGTGGTTCGACAGGGGATGGGGTGCCGCACACATTGCAATTAGAACAACATTGTAGGCACATCTTCATCAGCGAGGGAAGCTGATGACGAGGTGGAACGGGATATCGCGAACCATCCTCACACTCCCCCCAATGTTCACTCCCATCCATTCTCCTTGATCATATGGGCAAGTTCGATAATGAATTTGCCCTCCTTGTATTTCTGACTCGACTCAAACGCGTGCTCCTGAAAGAAGAAGAAACAGCCAAAGCAATCGGCATAGATCAATGAATCGTATACGCCAGACGATATCGATCTGAGACAAGTCTTTAATTTGACCTGACTTTTCATTACCATAATAAATTGATAACAGCTCAGTGAGCATCAAGCATCATGATTCTATTAAAGATTTCTCAGATCATCCTACTGGACGTAAAAGGCCATCAAGTCTCGATCGTACAATCATAGTCCTTCGTAGTAACAAAATGGGACAAATCAATTCCCTACGTTTTTCAATGTACAAAGAGACACTTACGTATTTCCACCCAAGGGTGGTCTTGCAGCACTCGCAATAAATGTCAGCCACAGCGTGAAGGCCGGTCAACAAGACACGCTCCTCTGCAGGACCGCAACCCACGTTCACCCTAAATAACACGATAAATCACTAGCTCAATTTCATACTTCCTTCAAGAAAATTCCTTCGGTTGAAACCGCGATCCAACTTCTGCCAGATGAAACTCGACTCATTCTGTCGCTTGCGAGATTGTCAGTTTAAAAGAGGTGAACAAGCGTTTGGCAGTCGCTAGACATTATCAATTGACTTCAACTATCCCGATTAAGACTATTGAAACGATGCCTTAGACTCGACTACTATAAAACATTACCAGAGCCATTATCTGCGACACTATAAGTACTTGTAATCGTGACGTCTGATTTTCTCCTACAAAATACTATCCAGTCAAGTATCTTAATGTCGTATCACCCGTATTACATAAACTCGAGACGAATTCCTTGAATACTTACACGGAATTGAAGAGATAGGCACGACCTTGGCTGCCCTGGAAGGACTGAAGGGAAATAGAGAAAAAGTATTCATTAAAATACACTCGATTGCATCCCGTCGACGTTACTTTGAGTATCAAAGAGCACGAGCGCACATCTGTTATGTGTAAGTAGAGTTTGTTAAAGAGTTACCTGCTGAAGTAGCAGCTCACCTTAGAGATGAGTTCGTCGTGGTTGGCTAGGTGAGCACGGCAGTGAATGCACGAGTAAGTGCGGTGGCAGGAGGGCAGATACGCTTGAAAAGTTTTGACCATGATGGCGTAATCCAAGCTACCGAAAAGTGTCTTGGCTTTTTTTTATTATTTTTTTCCCTCTCTTATTCTCGTCGAATTATCGTCAAAAGGTTGACCCTCGGGCTACGACTATTTTTGTTACTCTTACTTCCTCCTTCTTCTTGCTCCGAGTTCCAGCACGATTACACAGGATAATCAATAGGTGTCGTACGTGATTTCTCGTATTCGCGGGGTGGTGGTGCAATAGTGGCCCCGTTCACCGCCGCTTCGTACTCCGATCAGCTGTTGAGCTGGTTCAGGCAGCGCCGGTTCGGGGACACCTGTAAACCAGTTGATTCGTTAATAATATTCAGATGACGATTTAATACGAAGAAACTGGTTACATGTTTCACGGAAAAAAAAAAAAACCATGGAGGGAGAAATTTCATGCAATCGTGATTTACGAATAGGCACCGAGAACGAGAAACTGTACTTGGAATGTCGTGACACCATCAGACATTATTTATTGACATTAATCGATTGGGTTGCCATTACGTTAACCGTTCATTAGGTTACAATGTCTCCATGTCGCAATATTTTAACCGCCATATTGTCCATCTAATAATCAATGGATTTTACCAGTCATTGAATGTCGCATGAAAGAAATACACATGACAATAAATACAGAACCTTGCCTGCCATCTCAAATAACGATATTAATGGCGAAGGCGCTATCCAATAATTTTTTCAGAATCACTTAAATGATAAAAAAAAAAAGGAATCACATTCAATGCCATTGTTATTTTCGTATCACAATTACCGGATATACTAGTCATTAATTATAGTTTCTTTGAAAACCTATACGTCGACGAATTAAAGATGTATTATGAATGTAACCGGAGGATATGGTGCTCTATGATACGCACACTGTGCTATGATACATATATGAGGAATGTAAACGTATATATACAAAGAAGTGGATAAGGAGTCATTAAAAAAAAAAAAAAAAAAATGAAAAATACATTTCACCACTGTCTTCCGCATCCTTTGGTACAAACATAGCCAGGAACATCCCGACAGGTTGTGTCCAACTGCGCTCGGATATGACGTGGCTGTCGAAACAAAAGAATCTTTTGAATTTTTCAATGAATCGTCAATGAGAAGCCGAAGAGATGTCTTGTGAGATTAAAATAAAAATAAAAATGATTAATCAAGGTATCATCAAGGGGAAATCTGACAGTGAATACACTATTAGTCTCTCTCTCTCTCTTTATCTTTTGCGAAATAATAAACCGCCGCCATATTAATCTCAGCACGAAGGAAGCTGAGTGCATTGTTCAGCAAATTGCTGACTCAAACGAGTCTTAATTCCATTTATTCGTCCCGGAGACAGTCGCTCAAAGTCAGTCTCAGATCTATGGTTATTTATGTTTATTGTTATACAGCGCGCAAGAAACGAAAATGGCGAAAGAATTGATGTAAACGAAAAAAAAAAACGCATTCAACTCTCTAGTAATATCAAATTCCTGGAACAAGCAATAGCGACATCGTCAAAAAAACGTGACGAAATTTTTAACAGCTGTATTTATTTTATTTTCTCGTTTTTTAATATATATATCTCGAGCATAATCGTAATGCGAAGTTTGGAGCCTCTCGCCAGTTAACGATAAGATAACGTATATTGCCGCCTGTAAGTGCAGGTAACAGTGTAAACAAAATAACAAACGCGTATTTACGTGCAATTTTTCGAACAACGCAATCGAAGTCCGACGCTAATGGCGCGTGGAGCAATTGTAGCTGGCAAAAGCAAAATAAAAAACAGGCTACGTATCGAACGCCACGCTTTATGAAATTGACGAAGATCAGTACGTCAGAAGACGAATCGATAATCGATTGTAGAGAAAAATAAAATGGCAGATACGAAGTCGGACTTGCGTGATACGAAACATTGAAAGAATGTTATAAAAAGTAAACGAGTATTAATAAAAAATCCTGGAAGGATTGAAACCGCCAAGATAAACCGTCGAAAGTACAATAAACCAACCATTCATGTACTTCGTATTGCAAAAGAGCGCGTCGACAGTTGCTCACTCAAACAAAGGATGATACGGTGTCTATTATTACGATCCGTCAAAACAAGCGTTTCTTAGCTTTGTGTGAAACAAAGAAAATTCGATGGTACAAGTATACCTGCTCTAGTCTAATTAATGCGCCTAATTGCTGAGACAATTCGAACACTTCTTCTTTTCAGTATAAATATATCCCAATATAATAAAAAGTACCCAGACGATGCCTGAAGGACTACTCAAATAATTGTTATCCAATTTTTGCCTACTACGCATCGGCATTTTTTTCCTGTCTATAAGAAAACTTCAAAGGATCTCATTCACCCGCAATGTACAAGCTAAAGAATCGAATTTCAGCGAGCGACACGAAGCATCACGACCTACGAGATAATCCCGTAGGTTCGGACGAACAAAGAAGTCTCGCAGGGAGAGGAATGATTCGAGTTAAAATACTCGTCAAGGTCGGCCATCTTCCAGCGAAGTCTGTCTCGGATCCTTACAATGACTATTTCTTTTTTTATGCCTAAGTCAAGTCGCCACGGCAACAACAGGATTTGCTTTCTCCTCTTACTGCAGAAGAAAGGACTGTTACTTTAGGGTAGTATTGCTTTTGATCAATAGAAAGCATAAAATCAATTCTCCAATTTCGCTTAACTTTTTGACAATCCCAAAGAGAGAAAGATGGATATAAGGATTATTGTTTAAATTTAAACAAATTGAAAATTTTTAGCAGTATTGTGTTACAGATGGAATAAAATGAATTTTAGTGTAAGATAATTTGACGTACAAGGTACTAAGTGGTGATGCAGCAGTAGATTCTGTCTTAATGTTTTGTTAAATTAAGACTGAGTATTTAATCATTTTACCAAAAGAATTTCAGAGATGTGCAGGCAGAGTTATGCTTTTATTGTTGAATAAATCAATCAGTTCTTTTGAATGTAGAGGTCGAGGGGAAGTCAATGATAGTTTGAGAATGAGAATTCCATAGTGTAGCGGTCATAATGCCATGGAGAGAGAGAGAGAGCAAAGCCCACATTATCGAAGCAAGCACGTTTCACTACTTCACCTTGCTCATATTCGACGAATGCCATTTAATTTTCTATCACGATTCCAATACTCTCCGTGATTAATCAATCGAATTGATCGATTATTTGCGTGCTAGTTGAAGGAAAACGCGGAAGCGACGTGATTGTCGATAAAATTCGACAAACAGATACAGCCAGGATCAATGTAGATTACAAGTAGGATATTATCTTATCAGGTTTCAATCCACTCTCTTGTATTCTATGATTTACGAAGTTACGCTGCCGACGGATAATCCTAGATCAACATCCGTCGTTGTGTCGAAGCGACGACAGCCTGTATCATTATTTTATTGTCAGGTGCAGAAAGTAGCGTATATGCCATTCTTCACAAAATAAATTAAAGACCAAAAAAGTGTTCTTTGTTTTATAATAAAGAGAATACCTCTCAATCGACCCATCGTCATAAAAATAACTAAGTACACACGGAGAAAC
This sequence comes from Hartigia nigra, assembly GCA_031001745.1. Taxonomy (NCBI): domain Eukaryota; kingdom Metazoa; phylum Arthropoda; class Insecta; order Hymenoptera; family Cephidae; genus Hartigia; species Hartigia nigra. The sequence goes on along the minus strand of JARPRG010000622.1, from coordinate 42,752 downwards.
CAATGTTATCGAAGAGAATGAAAACATGGCGCCTAGGAAAATGCGCGTTTATCCCCTGTCCCCAATTCTCCTCCTTCTCCCCATAAAACCTACAAGCAATTATAGACAACATTCCCGTCAGCTGTGAGTATACACAAACATTGCGTACATGCGCACATGAGTCTCTAAAGCTTTTCAGAAGGAGCCAACGTAAAGCTGCGCATGTACCGAAGCCGACCTAGCTTAGGTTGCGACGTCGAAAAAAGTGACAGACATAAATAAATGGCGTCCATGCAAAATTTTCTCATTCATAAGATTTCAACTTTCCATGTGCGCCTAACTTTTCTCGCCTTAGCGTCACGTAAAAGAAGGATCCAGAAACAAAAAATATCAAAATCGATATAAGGAACGAAACAACCATACTTGTTCGGAACAAAGGAAACAAAATATATTCCCGTGCCAGACAAGGAATCCCTAGTCAAGTAGCTGATTGAATTACCCAGTTAATTACGGTCAGGTCTATATACAAACATGCATATACGTGCGTGCGCGCGTAAACTGAAGAAATAAAGTTTCGAGCAGACGAGGTTGGTCCGAGAGTTCAATGACCCGTACACGTATAACAAGGATAGTGTACACGCACAACAGGTATAGCATCGTATTTTTGGTGGCAATTGAATGAGCCAAGCAAGTTTAACAAAATTTTAATCACGATTCTGCTCTTCTTGCTCATTAGTATTATCGAGTGAACGCGCGAGTTCTCCCTTCCGTTTTCACTCTGAAGTATCTAGTTCGCTATAGATAATCTCAATAGAAACGGACCACACACATTGGACGTGCAATAAAAAAAAAAACAATGTAAGTCAAGAAACACTCAAAGCTTATCAACGAAATTTACATCTCGTCTACAGACAAAATTCTTAATTAAGATATTATCGTGTCGTCACCAGTAGGAACGATAATTAAGGTATTTCTGTATGAAAGTAAATAAAGTAGCTGGTCGTAGCCCTCTGTACATCCATTGGCAAATTCTCTCGGCGTCTATTTATATAAGAGTAACGTGCCGCGAATGCCAGCAACAGCAGCAATAATACTACTACTGTATCTCAGTGAGCGCAAGTGCATTGCGAGAAACACGCGCAATTCTTTTAAGCGAGCAGAAGAAAGAGGATGCGACAGAACTGACGAGTCACGCCTTTTGTCTTGAATTTAGAATCAAGATGGCAGTTGCGTCTGCCATCTTTTCCATCTCGCTCTTTCACCTTTTAGTGCAGTAATATTTCTCGTTTTTCTCCATTAAAAAAAAAAACACAAATTTCCTAGGAACTTTAAATCCTCATGAGAACGTTAGATGGCGACTCTGACCGTTTCCCCCTATGGCCTAGACAGCTGACAGTCCAATCAGCTGCAAAACGTACACAAAGCCCAACGTCCAACAGGTCTCAACGTTACCACGACCCTTGTCATCCTCTGGTGTTGTTAAAACAGTTAATGCTTCACCAGAGTGTAAAGACGACAGGAGTCTTCTCCTATGTGATGGGACAGAAGGTGGCTTTTAAAAAAAAAAATAGGTCAGTGTGTATAGAGGTCAATGAGATGTCTAATGAAAATCAGGTCGCTGTCCTTAGTCCTAGAAGGGGAGATACACTGTTAATTTTTAACTATACTTATACGACGGGTTGGATGTATGCTAGTTATGTCACCTAGTGCTATTATGATTAAACGTTGCTAAATAAAAATTCCACGAGGAACAAAAGTCGAAGTAAAATTATAACTTTCATTGAATCGAGCATCTTTGGATCTAGAACGTGCGACGATCAATCTTACCTGAACATGTACATAGTCTAACTGTCATGTACAGTCTTATAGTCCGCATGCATTATGCAAGAGTATATTACTTCATTTCAATAAAGCAGTAGAAAAATGGAAATCATTCGACAGTCACGCCACAATAATTTGTTACCTGAGCAGATATCGCTTGTGCTTCATTTAACTTAACGATAACAACGATTTGATCAGCAGCAATGTCAAGAACGATGTACGCTATGTACGCGAACAATTGTGAAGATTTATATACAGCATATGTACATATACACAAAGAAATGAAAGATAAACGAGAATGCAATAATCAAAACTACGCGATTAAGACGTCTAGAGATCAATGAATGCCTAGTACGCAGCAGAACGATCAGCTGTGTACTAAGAGACAAGGCAAAAAATACGACACAATCGAGTCAACGCCACATATTACAATCGTCCAAGAGAACAAGTCATGCGATGAAAATTGAATTTTTTTCGTAATAATAGATAATACTACGTAAAAAGAAAAAGGGGAGGGGTGAGAGAGAGAGGGAGGGGAGAACTAGAGGCAGTACAAAGAGAGTCCGAGTTCAATGGATGCCTTTAGGATTCGATAGGGACGATCAGCTGTGTAAACATACACAAAACAGAGAAACTGACTATCTGGCGAGACTCCTTAGTAGGCGTATATCTCGACGTCCTATTATCGTCATAAACATGCGTTGTGTCGCCGCTCAGCATAAACAATTTATCCAGGAATGTTATGTGAGATCCGCTAGTACGCGACTAGAACGAACAGTGAACGACGAATAGACGTGATATTTCTTTTCTCTTTTCACGCTCCAAAATCGTTGTAGTTATACAGTGCATCATCCTGAACGGTTCACTTCGCAAGCTCCATTGCTATTAGAAGTAATCGTCGTAGAATAAAGACGATGAAAACAGTGACGCAAACGTGACAGTTGGTACAAGGGAAATGGCAGGTCACGGATTGAGAGGTAGATTACACGGAGGAGTTAAATAACTGTAAAAATACAGAAAGGAATAGATGATTTTCTGGTGCGATTATAACAACATTCGAAAACGTTTATAAGAAAGGAGATACAAGTTCTATCTCGTTATCAATCGTGTCACCCTGGCAGCTGACAGCTCTATCAGCTGAGTGTGTATACAAAGAGCGATAGAAAGTTGTTCGCGACTTTTAGCATCGAGAAACAGCAGGATATTTTAAATAATATGGTAATTCCCAAAGCTTCGAAATGATATCCATGAGTTCCGGTGTACTGGTTGATTTTTCTTTTTTCGAAAATAGTATTGCGTAGTTGAAGCGTGATAGACAATGGGCATGGACGTTTAATGTAACTGCGTATCGAGTGCATTCGAATTCAGGAATATGCAGCGAGTCAAGTACAGGGGGAAGAGTTCGATGGGATATCGAGTATAAATGGAAAGTCACGGGGAAAACTCTTATGATAGCAATTGTAGGTCAGGACGCGAAAACTTTAACAGGAAAATTCACGAGCAAGCAAAATGGCAGGAGTCTGTTGTCAAACCAAACAAAGACGCGTGCGAGAAGTTCGCTCTGAAATGAGGGTTACATACCTCCATATGCATCCGTGACTGCGGCCGCGAACGATACCAAATGTTCTCGATGGGTTTTCCAGTCTTTCAGCGCGAATCACGGCTCTGTCGTCGCGCGGTCCACGGAAAACAACAACTCGTTTTGATCATCACTCTGCGCGAGCGTTCACGTCCAGCGAGCACTGTGCTGCTGATCCGTTCAGCGTTGTTCGATTTATTTCGGTTCGTCTGCAGGCGGGATGAACGATACTCGACGCATGCGCATAACACCCCACGAGCTTCCGGACATAGCCGACAGTTGGCGCTGACGTCAGTATCATTGTAGTCCGTGGTGGGGAAGGTGTCTGACTATGTTGAAATCTCAATACTTTACAGACCCTACAGGAAACCTGCTAGATTTTCATAAGCCAACAAGTGGCTATGCTCCATTGTAGAGGCTATGAATGCATCATGATTAAATGTACCTATGGTTATTCTATATATATATATATATATTTATATATATATAGGTAGGGTGGTACATATCCTGAAACAGATAATTTTGAGAGGGTTCAAATGGTTTGTTAAGAAGAGGGTGGAGAGACGTGTTGCTCTGAGATAGCTCGTAGAATAGACCTTGCACCCGTAGTGCGAATAGCAAGTGCGCAGTGTCTGATTAAGAGACTCACCTTGCTTTACGTATGTATGCAAAGAGGGCACTTCGAAGGAATAGAAGTATGAAGGCAATAAGAAGGCGCAGAGCGGCTGTCGAAACCGATGCTGGGATGGTAAACGGGTTCTTGTTATTTCTTTTTTTCTTTGTTTATTCAATATGCGTATTTTCTTATAAAGTGATATTCTACGAATTAAAAGTAAATGAAAAAAAAAAGGAAAAATATTCACCAAACGATAGAGTTAAGATATTCATTAAAGTTCATCTTCTCAGTAAGGCAACTAATTTGTTTAGTATTTTGTTTTACATATCTAGACGTAAATGATATTATAAAGTATATGTAAAACACTAATATATGGTTATTTTATTTTTCTTGTTACAAGCCTTACATATAATTAGAATATATGTATAATTTGTATATATACTCTTGTAATAAAATTGATTACTTCATACTTGTTTCTAGAGATAATAAATATAGCTAGTGTGTAATGTTAGTACAAGAGAAGTGCGTGCAGAGGGTGGCAGCAAGGTGCGCATTCGGGAGTGCTATCGTTTCAGGGACTCTCCAATCCCTTCTCTTTATACCGTCTCACATGGTGACGTTCAATTGTATTGCTTTTGTGTCCACGGAGCACGCCTGTTGCTGCTGCTGCTGCTGTTGCTGCTGCTGCTGTTGTTGTTGTTGTTGTTGCTGCTGCTGCTGCACTTGTTGCTGTACTTGCTGCTGGACTTGTTGCTGTATTGCCTGCAGCTGTATTGCTTTCGTGTCCACGGTACACGTTTGCTGAGGCTGCTGTTGTTGCGACTGTTGTTGCACTTGCTGTTGTTGCTGCACCTGTTGCTGCTGTTGCACTTGTTGCTGTTGCACCTGCTGTTGTTGTTGCTGTTGTTGGGCCTGCTGTTGCTGCTGCGCTGCCGCCTGAGCCGCTTGCCTCTGCTGTTGCCGTAGTATACTCGGTGGCGGGTCCATGTGCTGACGTTGATGGAGGAGCAGATGATTCTTTTGGAAGAATGCTTTGCCACATTTGTCACATACGTGCGATCGTATGTGACAACTGCCGTCCGTATGACGCCGCTGATGCTGCGAAAGGCCATGCTTCTGGGCGAAACCACGTCCACAGTCAGGACAAATATGAGGTTTCGGTTTGGGTCCTGTCCCCACTGGCGGCGACGTCTGCGTAGCACCGTGCATGTGACTGACGCCGGGCGTACCCATCGGTCCATTCATCTGTAAATACTTAATTTTTAATGTTATGCGACGTTGTCATGGTGCTCTCATTAGCATTCGACGTCTACCTGATGAGTGCCAGTGGTGTTGGGCGTCAGGAAGTGCCCTGGAGTCTGCTGGAAGGCCGCCGCTAATCCGCACAGATCGGTCACCAGTGTCCTGTCGCCGGAGTGTAACCTTAAATGTAAAGTGAGGGCCTCCCGATTCGAGAAGTCCAAGCCACATTCCCTGGAACAACGAGGCTTCCGGTAAGACTAAATCGCGACTCGACGGATCGGTTAACTCAAGATTTGAAACCATGACATTTGGTCTTGGACTCTTCCTTGATGGAATTGCATTTAGATAATATGGGAATAATCGTGAGATTTTTAAGTACGAACTGAGTGGATCGGAAGCCCCGTCTTTTAGTCGCTCGAACATTAGTAGATTAGTGCGTTGACCCAATGTATCCGTGCACCAAGAAGGAGCATGCGGACCTGGAAACGCAGAGGCTTACCTGCACGTGAGCGACTTTTCATCAGTGCTGGAGTTGTTGTTGTGTATCTTCGAATGAGTAACCAGGTCAACCTTCCTGGGGAAGGCCTCACCACACACGGTGCAGGCAAAGGGAGTTTCACCGGTATGAAGCCGCATGTGTGCCAGGAGGGTTCTCTTCTGCAGGAACTCCTTACCGCAGACAGTACACGAGTGTGGTACCCTGCCGTGTAGTCGACCGTGGTTCACCAGCTCGAACTTCCTCTGGAACGTTGCGCCACAGTCGTGGCATACAAAAGGATGTAAGCTGCCGTGAAAACGCGAATGCATTGTGAGATGGTCCTTCTGTGAGAAGGACTCACCGCACTCCTCGCAAACGAAGGGACGTTCCCCTGAATGGAATTTGCTATGGGTCACTAGGTGACGCTTCAGAGGAAACGCTCGACCACACTCTTGGCAGACGAACGGGCGTTCGCGTGTATGTACACGTGTGTGCGTCACCAGGTGATGCTTCAACGTGAAAGACTTTTTACACTCGCGACACTGATAAGGTCTGTCCGCGCTGTGCAGGAGTAGATGAGTGTGAAGACAGTGTTTGTGCGCGAAACTCTTGCCGCAGTGGACGCAGATATGGGGCCGTTCTCCGGTGTGGACTCGCGCATGGGTTGTCAAATGATGCTTCAGCAAAAAGGATTTGCCGCACTCAGAGCAGGAATAAGGCCGTTCCTTTGGAACACGTACCTGACTTCCCATGTCCTGCTGCTGCTTAACCTTAGTCTCAATCTGGGTGGTATTTACGTGGGTTAACACATGTCCAAAGTGGGCTGTTGTGTCTGTCTGACTCGCTGCAACATTGTTTGCATTTGCCTGGTTGGATGCAGCAGCCGCTCTTTTCATAAGGATTTCATTGCACTCTTCAGCGGTGAGCTGCAGCGGACCCAGGGGCGTCATGAAATGTTTACTCATGGCGTGTTTGTCTGCGGTTGTAAAAACTAAAGTGTTGGAGAATAATGAAGGCGGGGGTGTAGGATGTGCTGCATCACAGTTACAACCTCCCTTGTCACAGGTTAGAGAAAAAACATCATGATGTTTCTTAGTACGAACGTGCCCTCCATGTGTTTGATTGTGAGCTCCTGTGTGACCATGATGTGTCGTAGGGGTCTGTTGACAACTCTCATTCATTGCAAACATAGGTCTACGATGTGCACTATTAGTGACCTTGGTTGGCTTAATATCCACTTGTATCTTCTGACTGGAACCCTGGTCTTGATTGTTGTTGACTGCGTAACTGATGTTGGTAGTAAGGTCACTCTGTGTGTTCTCACGAGTTTCGGTTCCGGGGCCGCTAAACGACCAAGCGTACCCGAAACCAGTACCTGCATTGCCAGGGGTAGTGCACATGTTAGTCAAAGTGGTAACGGAGGGGTTGGAGCTCTGGCTAGCCACAGTACTAGTAGGCCCCTCCGTGTCTACCGATGCATCATCTGCACTGGATTGTTCGACCACAGCGAACTGGTCTCCAGGAAATATCTTAAGAGGTTCTAGGTAAAATAACCCGTCACGCTCCAGTATCTCGGTGGTATGGTACAAGGCTGGGTATCATATCTGCCCGGACGATGTCGGGCCTTAGATGCTCTAGGAGCTTGGGTACTATAGAACTCAGCGAAGAAGATACAAGGAAAATAACAGCTCAACTTCCAAAAAGTCAACTGCTTCCTGTATTGGTATGTATCATATGGCTGGCAGTTACAGATTGGCCGGCACTGCTGGCTCTGTATGCCGTAGCGCGCTGCGACGTAGCCTGCACCAGGAGGCAGATATGCCCATAAAAATGGAGCAAGTGAGTTGGATGGGGCTCCGTACTACAAGGAGGCTTCACACTTCTGAGGCCGTTTTTGTATGTTTGTTGCGCCAGTGTGATCCAATGAAAAAAATCCGGGAGCCGTGCGAGCCTCGCGCATATATCGGGGCTCGCAGCGTTTCTCTCCCTCTCGGTCTTCTTGAGGCTCGCGGCGTCCACGGCTCCCGAAAGACAACCTCCACCTTCTTCCTACGGCACTCCCACGCACTCACTTGCACTGCACGTACTTTTACCGCAGTTTAGACCACCGATATTTCACTCTAACGTACTGCCGCGAACGAGCAATCGTCATTAATTTTATGGAATTGCATATTTTATTGTCCATACAAAATAGCCTCATATATCGGCCATTTTATTTGTAAACTACCAAAAAACAATGTTGCCAATGCACGCGCGGTTTTGGAGGGAGCAGCTTACCAGTAGCGTCACCGGGTATTTCCGTTCTGGCAGCACTGCGCCGTCGACGCGACTCTTTCCGCCATATTTGAATAAGCACACCTTACGAATTTAATCTTTTCACAATTACGCGCTATTTTATCAAACTTTCGAATCATCAAATAGTCTCCTGTGTCTATAAGATTCCGCGTGACTTTCTATTCGCACGAGATCGACTGCTTTTTATTATCGAACGTGCATCAGCAACTATTTTTTATTGCATCACACGGTAACCTATAATCACTCCTCTAACAATCAATTGTTCAGGGACAACTCTTAGGAGAGGGGATTTTGCCACTAACGATTCTCTCCTTTCATTTATATGCATGAATGATGATAATAAAAACATAACCTACAAAGTACTAGACATCCATGCAATATAGTATGATACGATTCACTTCAGCGCGACGCAAAACATTCAAAATACTTAATATCGTAACAAAAACGAGTATTACTTTCAATGTCGTCAAAAATGTCTAACGTAACAATTTCTTTTCTTAGAAAGTCACAAAATTCAATTATCAACTCCAATGCGGGTTCCCAGCCATTAAATCCATAATAATTCCAGTTTCTGGATTTTCTCTGCTGTACATCTGTGAATGTCTTCCTTAAAAAAAATCTAAGTATTCTTTTATATCACGACAACAATGCTAAAAAACTATATAACAAAATTTTATTCTAAGGAATTCCAAGCAAAACCTTCTGCAACTGCCCTGATATCTTTGGAATGGATGCTCAGTCGGTACCTAGTGCGCAGTTATTTAACTAGTGAGACCGACAACCGTGCGATCGAGTACGTCGAAAAGGCGCGGTAACCGCTTCATCATTTATGGCCAGTATCCAGGCGAGTTATGAGACTGGTGCTGGGGAGATTTCGGATACGGGGATATAGAAACACCCCATCGCTCGGATGGTCATCGCGGAGTCAGCAACTGATAAGCCACCCATTCGTTAATGGTCCAGAGGCGTACGGCTTGGCGAAAAGCCAATGCGTGGTCGCTATAGCATGAGCATCTTATATTACAGTATACTATATATCTATGCATTTCATTCTAGGATATAACTGAACCAAGGGATGTTACATACTACAAGGAGGATCACCCTAGTTCCACTAGGTTTCTGTTAAAACGTCTGTTATTCAGTAACCCGTTATATTCCCACTTTCTCGCACACTCCTTGGCTTTAAGCCAAAACGTGCCGAATTCCTGTAGCAGTTATATACTATCCATTCATCTTTATTTTGTTTCTTCAAAGTTACGGTGAAGAAGTATATATGTACACCTCGTGTGAAGGTTGCGATCTACGAAAACTATAATATGCAATTTTTATATATTAGTTAATTGTTACAGCATCTCTACTTACCTATATTGGTAGTTATGACTAGTGGAACTTTCTTCACAGCTGATAACTCAGCTTAATCAGCATGCTATGGTATACTCATTGTCAAATCCGACGAAGCGTGAGGAGACCGTGTTTCATGCTTCGTGCAACGCTCCATTGTAGAATGTATTATCGAGAACTGTGGAACATCAGTTATAAGGATTCTTGCTTGTTTCTCTAGGTTGTTACTGATCAGTCGTCTATGGTAGTGGTTTTTCACGTATATTCATTGAGGGAATTTATTGGGTCGTGTGACATGCTGAGCAGGCCCCCTCTAGAGGCAGTAAGTCTTCCGGCGAACATGAATATTTGTAGACATTACTGGTTTCACATATTGTGATATTCTACGGTATTAATGAAAGATTGGAAAGTCAGTTAAACAGATGCTGAATGTCGCTGGAATTAATTTAGGGCTTTGCATAGCAACAAGTAGATGGATATATTCGGCTAAAACTAAATTAAGGACATTGTTACTTGTGAAACAGGTGGTATGTAATAGCTGGGTAAGTGGGTTCTGTTCCTGTACCTTTAGTCAGGGTGGCTTGAGCTACTGCTCCTAAGAAAACTCGAAGGTCAAAAGAGGGTGGTTTTTGCTTCTTTTCGAAGAGACAACGACGAAGCAGGGAGAAACCGAAACCTGGTGCAGTCGAGTGTGAACGTGATACCAAAGACTTGCCTTGGCCAGTCGGGGTGCTGTCAACTAACCGTTCTTTGGCCACCCCCTGACTACCGTCTGACATCCCATGCTACCGTTAACCACCCTACCAAGACGATTTGTATGTATCAATTACCTTGAAGCTTGCTGGAAGGCATCAGATCTATTGTCATCCTTTTCAGAATCTCCATTTTCATTTTGAACGAAGGCCCACGCTTGTCGCTTTCCTTACTGTACAAGGAAAAAGTGAAAAAAGGAGGAGTAAAAAAGATATATATTTTCCTGGGAAAATATACAATCAATTCACAAAGAAACGAACTGGAATGATTAACAGGTCTGTTACTAAATTATGAGAATTTTTTTCCTGTTCCAGGTATTACTGTATTTTTTTTTTATAGAGTCACTGATTTTTCTAAAGTCAATTTTTTCCCACTATGTGGATACCTCAATTGCTTTTTCCTTTTGTGTATTTGAAATACTTTATATTCAAGCTGTTCAATGGTCTGTTGATATATGCTTATATACTCATAGCCATATGTAGCGTATAGAATCCGCTGAATATTGCTAATTTTACACATTTTCCAAGTATTCACATTAACAGTGACAGGTCTGGGCTTTGTAGGACTGCCACATGCAAGTGCATTGATGTACTTTGTGGATAAAGGTCTCTACACAACGTGAGACTAAAACACTGTAGGATACATACATTTTTCTTGGTTAAAAATGGTAACTAGGAGCAGCATATGGCAGAGACTGGTCCTGGTTACCGTATATATATTATTATTAACTATAATACAATCTAGTAAAAAAACAAATGCAGTTAAACAATGTCTAGTCAAGCAGACGATATACCTTACGATTGTACAAAGACACATCACGGTATTTCTGAGGTTAGCAGGTAAGTCCCACTTTTCTTCTCCCTCTATTATGTTTTTTTTTTCATCCAGGTAGAAAATCCACTGGAACTCTATGCTCTTTTGTCTAATACGAAGAAGTGGAAGAGAAAAGGAACCTTTACGGAATCAAAAAGAAATATCACATATCTAATAACTTGGAAATACTTGGTAAATTAGTGGATTCATTGACACTGAACCTTTTTTTAAATTTTTTCTAGTATCTTAACGAACATAGATAGATATATAGTGTATGATAAAGACAACGAATCAAAATATTGGGACTCGTCCAACATCTAACTGTGAATTGGGACTTGATAATGATACCGAATGGAATAATATTATTGACAAGTATCATCTATGATACGTGGAAAGTGTCATTGATGACAATGAGATGATCGTAAAGATCATGAATCAATTGTATAACGATAAGAGACAGTCTATCCGTAACAGGTGTAAGTGGGATGAAAACCGGTGTGAAAGCACCTTTCGATAAGAAAGCATAGGACAGTGCATACACGTGGGAAGAATTCCTTTGCTACATTGTATGAAGATATCGGTCGAATTATATGGGCCGACCATACACCAACGCACAAACACACACTTCGACCGGTAAAACGAGTAATCATTAACGGATCGACGGACATGGTTACCTAGTTGCGTTCCTCTTCGAGTTAATTAAAAGATGATTACCTAATGAGGATCATTGATCCATACGAAACAGTTTGCTTAACGAGGATCGCCCGTGGCCCAGGTACATTATCGTCTAGGGATACCTTGCGGCATAAGATTCTCTCCAGGATTTCAATTTTCCCTTCGACTGTACAGGTGCTCCGTTGTTTACAAAATTATATAATTAATTTAAAACTATAAAAAAAAGTTTGTTACAATAATCAATATGTGTAGTCTAGATAGTAACTGATAATATTTTTTAACACAATTTTTTACATACTTCATTCTGGCAGTGTTAAAAAACTTTCTAAACACCATCTCCATTCCTGTTAACGTTATGCACTTTGAAAAACCACCAGGGATTTGACTTGTACTGTTCCTCTTTTCTACAGGACTTTGATCTGCTAGCGTAGCTCTTAAGGGGCATATTGGAGTCGTAGATAGTAGGCAGATGGTTATAATAATTCAATGCAGATTTCGCCTGTGAGGAATACACAGGGTCGGCTTCAGCCTAGAACCCTATTAATGGAGGATTTAACCAAGTCTATCAACCTAGATTCATGAAGTTGTGCATGAAATTACAGAAGCCCCTTTTCTATTAATCCATTGGTACCTAGATAATTGACTTTAGAAGTTTTTAGTCCATTTTTTTAGGGATTTATAACTGATATGATATTGATGATTCTAACCTGGCTGCAAAGACTTCTTCGTACGGCCCTGCATAGGGGCGTCATGCATCGCTCAACAGAGTGTCATCCGCACCCACCACCATAGCTCGATCTTCACGGTTAATATACTTTCCTCGTAAAATCAATTAGTATCGAGTTCTGTCGCCCGGATTGCCAGCAGATCCCCATTGCCATCGCGTTACACCCGATGATCATCCAAAGGAGGGTATGAATCCGCGCATGGGGACATTTTACTGTGATTTTTCAAAAGTTCTACTTGGATCTCTGAACAAGCTTTGACGCATATTCTGTGAGTGCATAATAAAAGAGAACGACCCGAATCAGAATTACCGCAGCACTGAATATATTTCTTGTTTTTGTCCTTCTCGGTCACTATCATGGTCAGTGCAGCTTCGATCCATTGACCCTTACGTAATGCTATTCATTGTTATATTCTTCTTCTCAATTTCTTGTCCCACCTCGACAGCTCAGAAGAAATTCTCCGTGACGAAAGTATACCTCTTCGGTTTTCCAGCCTGCAACGAAATTCAAAATAATGAAATGAAACCGTCGAGAAATGACGAAACACGAGAATATTAAAAAGTAAATCTTCCACGCTTCAGAATATTTCAGACAAATTTTAATAAACTCAATGAAGCATTTGCAAGTGTATCATCCTTAACGAGTTTATCCGTGACCCTCTTCGGCCCTGAACTTTATTTCATTCTCTTGAAGTCGAATCGGGCCTCTGTGTCTGAAAAATAAGTAGCGCAACCACTTAGCTAACTACCCCCTTCGCACGACGTCTACCACTCATAGAGAGAAACGGCACCCTTCGTAGGGCGACGGGAATTACGCAATTATTGCATTTCGCCCGACAATTATCCCGGAAGACGTTGAATGCGCCGGATGGCATGGAAGAGAGTCTCGCGACCTATACGTACAGACTGGTAGAATAAAGAGTGCTGCCAAGTAAGAGGGTTATCTCGGTAGGGAGGCTGGAATCCGCGATTTCCTAAGCGGCCGATTACTGCGTATACACTGGAGCCACTGTTTTGGCTTGTACGACGTCATTATCCATCGTCTTCGTTCTTGGGATCGTTTATCAACTCAATTTAGTTAGACTTGCATGTCGTTGCAGAATGTGATGTTCTTGGCGAAAACAATTTCTATTTTCTTTAAAGATATTGTCATACGTTAATTACGATCAGGCGATGCATTTTCAAACCATCTAAATACGAGTGCAAAAAATGTAGTTTGTTGTTGATCTCCATTTAAGAGATTTAATTTTGACGACGTTATCGTATTTTGTAGATAATCGTCACATTTTAAATTACGCATAATTTGCGAAGGACATTGATCGTTGTTTTCAAATTAGGCTTTAGAAAGGTCAGTAAGTTATCTGAGACGAGTTTCAAAGGTTAACGGTGCCCGAAATATCTGCGAGTACACTGTATTTATGCTGGGTTCTTAATATATATATATATATAGACACATATAAATATAACGTTAATCCCACTACATGTGTACATAGGCTATCTTCGAACAATGCTTATATTATATTGGGAAACTCTTCTGGTAACGGTAACCTGTAACCGAGTCTTCCTGGGATATTTCTAAAAGCTGCTATTCTTCCAGGAAGGGATCTATATACCGATTCTCCTTACCGAACCATAATGGCTGCAACAAGGCAAGAGCTATTTTTTTAAATTTAATGGTGGAACATATTGAATTTTCATGGGGTTTTAAATGTAAACGTTACGACACGCTCGTTTTCTTAATTTTTATGTGCAAAAGGAAAAAGAATGCCAAAGAAAAAAATCTTACTGAAAAATTCTCTCTAATGCGTTTTACAAGCTGGATAAAAGTTAGCCAATCCAAGGAACTCTTACGGTTTCGAATGTTTCTAATTTTAACCGTTATAAAACGTTTCTTTTTTCGTATCACTATCGTTTGCAAAAAGCGTGAAAGTAGTAATTACGTGACTAACAGTCGAGTATGCGTTAAAGGGTCTATACAAAGTCTCATGTTTCGTCCAGGTCGTCCCTTTGAAGGAACCGACTTGACCAGCGAGTTGTGCCTACTTGAGTTAAAATAAAAAGAGAAAAATACACCGGTCAAATCAAGCAACTCTGGTTGCGAAATAGTGGGGAGAATGCAAATGGTGGGAGAATCCGATTTTCAACAGGGAATTTTGACGCAATTCACGAATCAACAAGAAGATGTATTGTAATACTGATTTGATAACACTGACAATATCCCGTTACTCATAACATAAATTGTACTATGATTTATCATAGTGAATAATAGGGAGCATGGAATTCTAATTGTTCCAGAGAGAGGGAGTCAAATTCGACGTGGACATATCTGAGACAGTGAAGGAAGATTGTCGGAGATCCTTTGCCGCCTGGATACCTGGAGATTCTCGCAGGATCAGGGAGAGAAAGAATGCACGTTTCACCGTCTAGGAGTCCTAAGTTGAAGCCATAAAAATTAATTAGTCGAGAATGGAGTATGTGGTTAGCTATATATACGAACTTCCATGTCCCATCCTCAAAGAATTCTTCCTAGAGTTTATAACTATATAGATTATATAGTCCAACCAGGATCGCGCTGACCGTCCAGTTGCTGGCTTCTAGTAGACTCCGACCTGTCATTGATAACCATTGAGTGATTGATATCTTGATTCTAGCTAGACGCCAGGGACGTAGCTCCAAGAGGTTCCTTAAAATTTCTATGATAAAACAAAAAGACAAGATTAATCGTCAAATTCTATTTTTCTTTTATCATATGTAAACAAAAAATTAGAGAGCTGTCTTATCACTATGATGAATCTCATTAGAAATATCAAACAGTTCGTTTGCAAGTGACCTAACCTAGTATTTGGTTCAGTATCGAATAACTTGTAATTGGTACAGTAAACTAGAAGCAGGTTAAGTAAAGATAAAGTTATAGATAAGAAACAATGACTCACATCATTACAGTAATAAAGGTACTCCGTGTAATATAATTCCAAGGATGTGTAGAAACAGGTAGAACCAGGTACTATAGACCTTTTAGAATTCGACAATAGTCCTAGTGGTTCCAGTACCCATGTATATCTCTTTGATCTTCAACCAGTAAGAAAATCCCTATAAAACTTTGACGCTCCGATAAAAAGCTAACCTTAAATATTAAATATATCAGAGTCAAGTGTGTTCCGCTTACTGGTAAACTCGAATATAGCCTCTCGTAGACACGTCCTTCGTAACTAAGAATAAATACGATCGACAATAGACACTTCTGAATGTTTGCCGGCCGGGCCAAGCCTGCAACATAATGGGGCTGAGGTACCGGTTCCGCTAGAGATTCATTGAAAATTATGTGGAGAAGAAGC
This sequence comes from Hartigia nigra, assembly GCA_031001745.1. NCBI lineage: Eukaryota > Metazoa > Arthropoda > Insecta > Hymenoptera > Cephidae > Hartigia > Hartigia nigra. The sequence goes on along the minus strand of JARPRG010000622.1, from coordinate 27,098 downwards.
AAAGATGAGTAAGGAGTGAAAATTATGAAAAAAAAATGAAGTTTTATTGCATCATTCGAATAATGGCGTTTACATGGGAGAGGTTAGGACAAGGTCCTACGTAGTTAAGTTGGCCTAACCACGTAGTGGGCTTGTAGAAAAAGTAGCGTGCCCTGGAGGGTCCGAACAATTGAGTAGCGTGGAACTACCTACTTTGCTCACTTAGGAGTCTCACCTCCGAGTGGAACGAGTCATAACCGCAGCGAAGCACAATAGACACGGCTACGTCGGCTTTTCACTGCCATTCGTCATCCTACTATTAATTCCAACCATTTGGTTTCTTCCGCAGGTACATAAGATGCTTCTCGAAGCATGTATCAAGGCTGGAAAAAAATTTTAGCCAGTGTATGACCAGACTTCTTCTTTCATTTTCTCAGTCCTTTTATTTCTCCATTTGTATATTTCCTTTGGATACAGAAGTAGAGAAGGCCCGCTTACAAAAGCGACAGTATGTATTCCCTCGGTTGGAAAGTTCACTCCGGTGGTCCGTTAGAAATTAAGTTTAGCTGGCTCTCGAAAATCGCCCTTTGGAAGGATGCCAATAGCGAGCTTTCGTCTAGTTCAGCCAATCAGTGCTATCCGATTCTTCGTGCTTGCAGCGGCCGTCTTCTGGCTCACTAATAATCTCTCTCTCTCTCTCATACAAGCTCTTTCACAGTCTCTGTCACTCTTGTTGCATAATTTATTATCGTCAAACGATTCTACGGTTCGGCTCATCAATGAACTGGAGCTGTGTAACCAACTCTATAATATATATGTGTGTGTGTGTTCAAATGCAGGTATCCGCATATCTGGTGCACTATGAGAGGAGAAAACATTTCCCGATGGAATATAACATGTTAATCCATCGAACGTGAAAGAAGCTAGCGACACCCACGAGTTCTATCAATGGCTCTTATCAATCTGGTCCGCCGCGCAGGTGGAAAATAAATGTCGCTGCCCTACGGGGTCCAAAGAACAGGATCTTTTTTGTCCAACATCCGCTCGGTATAACAGTACTGATGGGAAAAGCGTATACGTAGCCGTCATTCCTATCCATCGATAATACATAGACCTCATCGACTTGAGCAACGTACTGGCTATACCGATTTCGTGCGTGACCCCCCTATCCCTGATGGATGCATTATTCTCCTGGCTCTTGATAAAAGTTGACGGGTGACTAGGAGAGGGTGTACACGACAAGAGTATATAGACGCAGAGAAATCGGTATAAAAAAGTGCAGAGTAATGGAAGAGGGTCTAATAAATTTATGTGAATAATATCGAATGATCTAATACAATGCACAAGAACGCGCGATTTTCTGCGTAACCCAGTGATTGATGCACCGGCATTGGCCAAAGAGTGCAGGAGCGTTTGGATGCCACGAGAGGGATTGGATTTGGGGTGAATGAGCGGTTCGGGAGGGTGATAGGTGAAGGGTAGAGTGAGAGAGTGAGAGAGTAAGAGAGTAAGAGAGTGAAAGAGAATGAGAGAGGAGGTCGGATTTGGCAGTGGTGGAGAAGCATTGGTGGCAGAAGAACGGTGGGGGTTAGGTGAATCCGACGGCACCAGGGACGTTGGAGTATTTAAAGGGGGACCGCGGTCGTCTCGCGCCAGTTCTACGGCCGCTTGGCCCTCGAGGTGTCTTTTTGCTTGAATACATTGACTTACTAAACGTCTCTTGGCGCTTTTAGTTTAGTGCGAATTGATAACCCCCGCCTTTCCACGTGACATAATTAGATTTTCGCGCGTTCGTACGCTGTTCCTGATACGGTAACTCGGTTTAAAGGTAATCGTCAAACGTATACGTGTTCCGGTCACTGGGAATTTCAAAGACGTGTGACATCTTGTGAGACTACAGTAAATAAGGAAATTAGTGAATTAAATTGATTGAGTGATATATTATTTACATTTTTTTTTGTGATTTGGAACTTTCTGGTTCTCCGTTAGAAATTTGGCTATATAGAGAAGTAGATTATCTAGTATTCTATAATCAATTTTAGTTTATTAAATCAAGCCTTTAGAACCTGACTTTTATTTACTCGTAGCGAATCAAGATGCTTGAACACGATCCAGAAGGTTGTACCAACTAAAGGACGTTCTTGCACATTAAATACTACGATTGTAAGAGCCAATACTAGCTGCTCCACATTGTACCGGTACTACTGGTATACGCGATTCTTGAAATACTACATTAGGCAACACTAAGGTGCAGATTAATCGAGAGGATACCGCATTATTATCTTGCCAACTTAACCGCATAATCCCGTAACGCGAAACGTCAAGGAATTCCTAGTCTATCTCAGGACAAGAGTTCTTGATTGGCTACAAAAATATAAATAATCGAGAGACTGTGATAGAGAGAAAAGCAATACTTAAAAAAAATATTGGTGTTTAGTGACAAAAGGTGAAAAAAGTTGCAACGGGACCCGATGCTGCTGGCGTTGGAGCTCCTTTTGGTGCTGCCGTTCGCCGCGGCTCTTCGGCAGGACGATACTCTTCAGCTCTTCGCGAACTCTACAGACGGAAGTCTTCCGTCAGGATTGCGAGGATTTACGGTAACCAGGACTCTCCGTGACGGAGAATTGGAGAAGTTCACCAGGTGGACTGGAGTCTGCGCAAGGGAAACCATCGTTGACTGGGGGTTTGTAATACATAGCACGTTTCCCTCATATAGAAATTACTTGTACAAATGTTTGTCGATTATTCGAATACGGTCCAACGGTTTACCAAACTGCGAGAGATTGTGTACAATAGAGAAAAGCTTTGGATGCCAACGAGTATTGTCAACACGTGGAAAACAGACTGGGTATTTCTATTCTGTGCTCATGTCGCCACTCTTCATAAGTTGCCTCTTTGAAATGCGTTCAGTTGGAACTGTTTTGTTTACACGAGCTATTTCAACGAATAGACTGACGTTTGCTTAGTGACCAATTTGATGAGCAGTAACCAGCTGGACTACCTACGATTGGTTGGAAAAGTTTTAAGGCCCTGTATGATAATGATTATTGTACGGTTTTGGAATTTTGTTTATCACTATACATGATACATTTTGTCCTTTAGGCTCGATAGAGTTTAATGCGAGGGTGGCACGATTGTGATGTCAAGGAATAGCTTGATCGTGCTTTTTATTCTGGCTTCGGAAATTCTCCATCATAAAGTTTATTATGTGTCCCGGAACGATGTCAGGGTCCATGAAGTATATCAGGATGCTTTACTCCAAAGGCTCGATAAGATTTCGAAAAATAGTAATTTGTATCGCCGCTATATAAACCATAATTGTCAACCGATTCTCCCTCCTTCATGTATTTTATGTACTTGATCCTGTTATCCAAATCCAGGCTTCCACTTAACCGTCAAACCGAAGTTTCACGCGATCCAATTTGTTAATTTACCAGAAAAAGATTTCGCTCGTGCTTACCTACTTTCTCGATGGTTGATTTCTTATTTTTCATGTTGAAAACCCTCCGGATAAAAACTTTCCTAACTTCTTCAGCATCTCTCCAACGTTCCACATCATGTTTCCGTATATGTATGCTCCGATACATTATACATGAACCTATGTATCAATTTATATATATATATAGATATATGCGTTATACACTGAAACCCTTAGAGATTTATTGAATAAATAACCAAAGCTCAAAGTAATTAGCAAACGCAGATTGCATCGTAGAAATATTCTTAACTATGTAATATGAAAATTTGTCCAGTGCAATGTCGAATATTGCATGCATAGCCTCAGGGCTGTACGAATTCTACAAGTAAAAACGTGTCCCGTCAAAAACTGCAGGTCCGGTTTTCCCCGTGGTTACAACGCGGCAAGTATGCACGGCGACGCGCGAGGGGAGATGCTGCGTCGTACGATCGAGACAGAGGTTTCTATATATAAAAAGAAGCGAAAAAAGGGTAACGAGTAGAAAAGAAAATAAGGAGAGTAAAAATCGCATCGGCATTCGCAGTTCTACAGCGACCGCTAAGCTCGACGAAGGTTTTAAGCCGAAAAGCGGCAAGTTAAGTAAGCAAGGATTAGGATCGGCAAGAGTCCGACGTATCCTGGCCACTACTCTGCTTCTCATCTGTTCCACTCCCACGAGGATACGATAGAATCTCGGGACCGCGAAGCGTCACTTTGCACTTAAACTAGAGAAAATCCTTCTGCTCGCGCACCGAACGTGTCACGATTACGTATTCTGCCAGCTGGAGATGGTGTAGGAATATTATCTTCCTTAGTATCGTTTACCGATAGAGTCACCCATGAACACTGATAGAGAAAGCATCTTTTGCTGTGATGGATACCCTCGGAGATCGTTATCGACAAAGGGACATCGATCATGCACTATGTGCTCTTTCAATGCTGGATTATGCAGTGCGGATCGCTTAATCGAGTGTAAATTATTATCTACAGATAGTCAGAGCGTGTGTTAAAGGTGTAAGAAACAATAGTGAATTTTTCTAACCTATAATAGCGCTTGGTACATAGGTACGATACCTTTTGAATTGAATATATTACTAGGTTATGTCTAGTGGATTTTATTTAATTTGAGTAAGAAGGTAGGTAGCTAGGTAAAGGTACTTGAGGAGAGTCCTAAAGCAATTCAAATATCTAACAACGAATGCTGCGGGTAGTAGAAAAACAATGAAAGTGCATATTCTACCTAGCTGTCTGGGAATTCTCGTGGAGGATGTAGCTAGTGGCGAGTCCTTGTCGTCTCCGTATTATTTCTAGAAGGTTTATTTAATTTATTTGTATAACAATGTCAATTCGTTATTTTCAGGGATACGGACGTTGCACTGAGACAAGTCTGGCTGGAGGGTTGTGGACGAAAGTTACAGTTAATTTACGAGGGTGGCACCCTGACCGATTGCATCGAGGAGGGTTTCGCCGAGGGTGAGGCACTAGCTACTTGCTTGGCGGGGTTGCATTCTTATGATTACGATGATGAGGCAAGAATCGTGGTGTTTGAGAAGGATGAGGACGACGACAGATCTTCGGCTACGCCGGCAGAGCTTTCTTGGCTGCTGCCAGTACCGCAATTACATTATAGATGTAACCACGTGAGATCCAGGAGCCGTAATGAACTAATAATGCGGGATCATAGGTGAGACGATATGAATTAATGATTAGACATTATGCGAATAGAGGAGACCGAGTTTACTAAGTCTTAGAATAAAAAATAAAATTTTTTTTTTTAATAAAGAAATTTAACATCTTTAAAGTGCCTAACGATTTTTGCTTTAAAGAATAGTGGAGTTACCCTAAAAAGTTCTGACTTCTGTAATTTTATTTGTATTAAAAGTGTGCACAAGTATTTAATGATTAAGATGAGATTTAATTATCTCTAATCTTGCGAAAAGCTCGGACTCATTCTATAAGCATTTTTCCTTTGTCTCTGGAAGCGTGCTGTGTTTCCACGCGGTCGCACAATTAATTCCTTAATGCGGATGGCAGGGCGTATTGGACTTCAATAGGGAATGATAAAAGGTATACCTAAATACATTAAACAAAGTATCTAAAGAGATAGAAAAGTATGAAAAATACAAGAGCACAGGTCACACACAAGTTTGATGCTGTCATCGGTATAGACTCCACGAGTCGTACAGACACGCGTTTAGCATTGAAAAGGGTGGTTGGAATTGGCAGGCGATCAAAACGTGGTCTCCAGGAGATGATGATAGCTCCGGGAACAAAATGGTGCGGTCCACATCAGCTTGCATCCAACTACAAGGAACTCGGTGCTTTGGATACCGTCGACAGATGTTGCCGACGACATGATCACTGTCACAGAGCCATACCACCGTTCTCTTCACGCTTCAACCTCTTCAACTACATGCCATTCACACTCAGCCATTGTGGTTGCGATCAGAGGTAAGCAAACGGTGGAAGGAATCATCAGTTCAGATATCGAAATTTATACTAACTATTGAAAGTAAAATAACAATAAGTAGACGCCCTGCCGCCGCCAGACTGAATACGATGTCTACTTTGTCCCTGTTTTACACTTCTGACAATCTAATCGCTTCTAATTATCGCAATATCGCCGTATCACTTTATTGCCGCACATTGTCGCAGCGTACATGGCCATTCATCATTTATCGCTGTCATGTAATGCGCATTAAGAAACGCAGCACTCGACCCTTTGCAAGGAGTTCACGCTACCAGGGTCACTACGTAGTTCATTGACGTGTGCGCCGCTGTGCGGGTTTCGAAAATATTAATGCAGGAACTATCGTACGAGCAATGTCAAGGGGAATCACAGGAGGCGACGGGGAAGACGCGGACGTCGAGAACTACTTTTGGTACCTGGTACACAATGGTGCGGCCGCGGTCATCGCGCTACCAAATATACTAATTTGGGCGGCTTTGGTACCGCTGATGCTTGTTGCCGAAGACACGATACGGCTTGTCCTTTTTACATTCCTGCTTTTGAAACTCGCTATGGTCTGTTCAACTGGGGCATTTCTACTATTATGCATTGCGCCTGTGACGAGCGGTAAGATGCATCCAACTCGATGGTTCATCGTGCACATATTTTTTCTCCTTTTTCTTTTTTTAATGGATGCATATGAATTTGTCCTGCACGTCTTTCTGCTTTTTGCGGCTTCTTATAGAATGGATAGCAGCTTTATGTAACGTTGCGCAACATGTAAAACGTGGAAGTTTATCAAATGAATAATACTGTTTACGATTACATATTACGCCTAAATATTGTATTTACCAGTCACTGAACTGCCTCTTATGATTTTACGCTTGTGACCTGATTTCGTTTATGATGCTATTTATGCGTTAATGATTAAGGCTACGTTCAGACGAAACTGTTTCCTTGCGATTTCAATAAGTATATATCGATCGATGTTTATGTCAAAATTGCCTCGTCCGAACGTAGCCTTATGGTACATTCAGAAATTAATGTTTATCGTAGTTTTCATTATACAGCGAGATGTAATAGATTTATATTGAGATATAGATTTATATAATCATTTTATTTATTTATCAAAATATTACTTGTTGTGTAATGATAATTTATCGAAATTGTTTTAATCCAGCTTTCATTTTCATTTGACAAGCCAATTCTAGCAATACGTGATGTACTTGTGAAGTATTATTTAGAGTTATATTGTGTTTTATTTCGCAGCTTTCGAACGTGTCTTAAAATGGCCGGCACATCCTCGGCGAATTTCATCGGAAAGCTCTTCTTCAACGTGGTGCAAACGAAGTGCTTCGTTCTGAAACCGCACAAAGTGTGCACGAAGCGTTCATGGTGGGGAAAATGCGAACATCACGAATACAAAAAGCAGGCATACCTACGCGACAACGTTCCTTATTGATGAAAAACAAGGATAACCCGCGAATCAGCGTCTTTGCCAATTGGATATTTTAATAAATCAACGTACGTCGGAAACGTCGTCAGTTACTCTCAGGGACGTGATAACTCATCAAGTGTCATAACAACGTGATTAACTAATATTGAAGTAATCATAACGAAAGAATTCATTTTAATTCTATCTTCTGTTAAAGAGAACATGAATTCGTTTTGAAAGGATTTCTTCATATGGTTTTGTTCCATACGCCAATCAGTTCTGATAATGAAATTGCTGTTCTGCCAAAAGAATTTTCTACGGATTTTTACATTTCTGTTGATTCTTCAAAATTGACAATACTCCCTTTCTACTAACTGGTCTCCAATATGGATTACACCGTGGATACGAATATAATCTCACACGCAACGTCTGTGATGCGTAATGTATTTATTCTTGAGGCATTTGCGACACTGGCTGGCCGTCGTCTCTAATCATAACATGCTCTTCGCTTGTATAAATCCAGACATTTCTTTCTGAGCTTCTTTTACACAGCAAAAAATGCGTCCGATCAATGTTTGGTGGAAAAAGATAATTTTTATCCATTATGGATGAGACGTAGCGAATTTGTTATAATATTCACTCTATTAAACTGAATTAAGCCGATAAAGAGATGCACTTTTTTCTGGGTCACGCCCCGTTAGCCAATCTTTTCTTAGTACATTAGTTACGTCACCCTTACTCAAAGTCAATGATCAGAATTCTTAGAGATTACTAGGCTGGTTAAGAATAATGAGGAAATATTTTCACGAGATCTGATTAAATTAATATAAAAAAAAAATTTTCGATCAAATGATGTCTCGTAATTAAGATACTTGATTTTGGAATCTTGGCATAGATACGTGTATTTTTGTAGCTATGTATATTATTGGGATCTTCGTACTGATGTTAATGAAACCTGATCTTTGCTTTACTCTATATTAGAAAATTATGGTATGTACGGTATGGTTATTTTTGAAGACTCGCGAAAGTTTCCTACAATCAAATATGCCGCATTCAGAAATTTCCCCAAAAAAAAAAAATGGTTAAAACATCTTTAATCCTATTTGACTTGTACTTAATGATCTTTTTTAACATCTCTGATGGAACAAGTTAAGATCATCACCAATCCAATGCAATAATCACATCAAATTGTAATGTCACTTGTAAGATGTAAAATTTATAGCTTTCTCTCAATATATTGTCCTGACAATAAGAGGCCGACAATAATATTATTATTATCATTAATGGTCGATAATCCTCAATGTGTTATTACGAAATATTTCTAAACTCGTCGCTCGCATTCCATTCGCATGCTATAAAGCCAATGGTACTTTCGAGTCATCGAAATTAATTAAGAGTATTGATCGAAATTTCGATATCCTTGGAAAAAGTAAAAACATTTGTCAAACTGATCGACAATTCTATTATAACGAATAAAATTCGGTCTCTCGAAAATATCGTATTAATACCCAGCTAGCGTATGCGTATGATGTATGTAACGTACGTATAGTGAAATAGAATTTACAGTAATAATTATAGCCTTGGAGAAGTAATCTAATCTAAAATGGATACCAGTATAGATGCGTCGTAAATGATACGTTACTTAATAAAAAATTAATATTAAAAAAAAACGCGTCTGTGAAATCGCGTGTATGGCTCTTATGTTATATATCAATGTACGCACGTGATAGTGCGTTACTGTAAATATGTAAAATAACTCATAAGAGAAGATAGGTCTACAACGATAGCTCATTTTAATATATTATATGAATAAAGAAATTAAAATGAAAATTTCACTATTCTTTTTTTAAGAAAGAAAAAAAAAAGTATTATAGTTTTTGCGCAGCTCCAGTGCGCAGACTTATTATGACTTGTACGGTTCAGGCATTGAAGGCGGGTAGTAAATTAATTTGCATCTAAACTTGACGAAACAAGTTGTTTCCTTTTTTTGTGAGCATTATTTTATTTTGCATGTTGAGAATTTTTAATAAATTTGTTATTGTGCCAAGGATTTTATTTAGCGAAAGTTCAGTGTGTATAGAAATGACAAAAAATAATGAACAAATTAGAACTGGCAAGATTGCTTGCACAAGTAAAGAATTGGGCCTCGGAATTACGTTGAATGGCGGACAGAGTTTCAGGTAAATTATTTATATGTATTATCATATATATTTAAATATATTATTCTGTGACATAACCAAAAAATTAATATTTGGACTGTAGCGGTAGGTTTGTGAAAAAGGCGGGAAAATTCTTGTAACATCCTCCTTTAGATAGAAAGATTTGTTGTTTCAGATTTATTTAATAATTTCATTACTTTGCAGATGGCTGGCATATAAAGGTGGTGAGGAGTTTAGAGGAGTGTTTGCGGGACATGTTTGGACTCTTTCTCAAGATGAAAATTACATTACTTATAGAGTTCATGGTCCTGTGAGAGAAGACATGGATTACAAGAAAATATTGTTAGATTATTTTCGACTCGAAATTTCTCTGGAAGAAAATTTGATAAAATGGGCAAGTTTAGATAAAAATTTTCAGACAACCTGTAAAAGAGTTGAAGGTGTTAGAATTTTGAAACAAGATCCTATCGAGAACATCTTTTGTTTCATATGCAGCTCAAACAACAATATCATCCGGTAATTGTTTAGTCTTTGTACCTTAAGTATATTGATTCTCTTTTTACAGTATTTGATTTTTGTTTACAGTATATCAAGCATGGTAGAAAAATTGTGCCGTTTCTTTGGCAAAAAATTATGTGAAGTTGATGGTAAAGAGTATTATGATTTTCCGACTATAGAATCTTTGACAGATGAAAAAGTTGAATCAATTTTGAGAAAGGAAAGCTTTGGATACCGTGCTGCTTACATAGCAAATACTGCTAAACGGCTAATGGAAGTAGGTGGCCGAAAATGGTTAATGCAACTGTGTAAAGAGAATAATAGTTCCTATATTGAAGCCAGAGAACAACTTTTATCACTGCCAGGAGTCGGACCAAAGGTTGCGGATTGTGTTTGTCTAATGTCACTTGGTCATTTAGAAGCTATTCCAGTAGATACTCATATTTTTCAAGTGGCACAGGCAAATTATTTACCTCACTTGGTAAAGCAAAAAACTGTCACACCCAAGATACATGAAGAAGTAAGCAGTCATTTGCGAGAATTATGGGGTCCATTAGCAGGTTGGGCTCAGGCTATTGTATTTTGTGCTAAAATAAATAGTGAATCCCGGACTTTAACCGCGTCCAAGCGTGGCAATTCTGAGAGGAGTAGTGTTAATAGAAAAAATAAACGAAAATGCTGATATTTAGATAATTTAAAATGTTTATATTATTCACTGTTTGCATGTTATATTACATTTTCTATAAAATAGTAAGACCAAATAAGTTATGATTGAAAGGATATATCACATGATCGTTTGTAATATGAGTAATAATTACAATGTAAATCATGTAAAAAACAAATGTTCTTGATATTAACGCACACGGCTTAAAAAATGATAAAATTTACATTAAGTTATGGAATTAACGGCAAAGTACAAAATATAAAGGATCTTATAACGTAATGAGCAATGTAACTTAAAAATTACAGATCATCTTTTATTACCAATGGTATGACGATCATAGGGAATCGCTATTTATAGTAGCATTTACTGCACTCTGTAATCTTGATACACTCACACCTCCCTTGGGGAATCCTACTAATGCTATGTCAAAGTCGTCCAAAATCATAAACTCCTCGGGCAGTTGATCTTGATCTTTGTCCTCTTTATACAAAAAAAAAATAATAAGTTAGCACGCATAAATTAGAACCAGACATTATCAAGGTAAAGTATTCTATGAGTATTATATAGTTACCATTATTTTTTCGCAATATATCTGCGAATATACTTCGTGTAATATACTGCAAACCTGGAAACGCTGCTGCAAGGTATGTTTTATGTACAGGAGACATAACAGACAGACTAGCCATTTGTAATGAAGCTGGCTCGGAACAACTATACGTTATCCTCACTCTACTTTTGGCTGCTGTTGAACTTATCATAGGGTACAACTCCACATCCCTTAATCCAGTAAATGCTATTCCTATTTGAAATATGATAGGCAGATATAACCAATAGTTTTATTAAACAATAATAAAGTTGTATTGAACTATAAAGAAAAGCATACCAAGTGGTTTCCTGTTGTGAAAAAACTGTAAGGTTCCTCTCCAAGTATCCAAATGGACACCTACTAGACTCCCGTAACTAAAACCTGGAGCATAACTTCGTGTTTCTCCTGCATGTTGTAAATATCCCTTATAAGAAAAACCCCAGGACTCACGGTCCTGTCCTAACAATGAGCAGAACTTTAAGCTCGCACTATCTAGGATTACTTTGTGCGTACCCATTCCCACCATCTACACAAATACAATAAATTTATTCAGTACTATTTGACGAGCTTAATCTACTATATGAAACCATTATAAATACAAATTGTACATACCACATCAGTACCATAAACTGGAGTAATCATCTTGACTTCCCAATAGTGATGTCTACCTTTTGCCAAGCTAGTAGTACCTCTTACGGCAGCTGTGCCAGTACTGTATCCAGGATGAAATTTAACCTCCAAATTACGATCCGTCAATTGTGAAGCAGTAGTAGCTAATTTATCATCCCATGTCCATTCATAAACTGCACATATAAAAATAAACATATTGTTAACAAAAATGTTTCAGTATATATAAATACAAGGTCAAATTATACGCAATCCTTACCATTCTGTTCTTCGCAATGGCATTCAGTTTCTGTACAAGAACAATAACGCTCCCGTGTTATTGGTTCAGGATCGTATTCGAGAAACATTTTCGCACGAAAATTGCAACCTGATGTAACCAGGTTAATTTGATAACTTTAAAATGCTTCTGACGCAAAACACTCTAATCACTTAGGTATAATAATGTTCGGGCAAAAGTCCTGTGATGCACAACTCGCTTATGTAGTTATGAAAGGTAGACTAGAAGCATCTGGAATGTTCAGGCTGTTCCACCTGAAAATATTCTTACCAGCTGTTATTGCAGTTGCATATAGTCCGCGTACTCGCCAGAAATTTTTGAATGAATATGCATATACATTGGCACATCTCTATGAGGAGGAAGCCAAAAGGAAAAGAATATGTATATAGATATTTTTTTATAGTAATACGCTAAAGGTCCATCTGCTGCTAATGATGTGAACTTCATTAAAAATATTGTTTAAGAGTGATTAAAGATTAAATTCAAAATATGTCGATATAATGCATTTTATGTTATAGACGATAAAGCATTAAAATAATTACAGATTGATGTTTCAAATTAAATTTTATTTGCAAGCAGAATAGGTTCATAAGTATACAACAAAAATGATTTTCCTATAATCAATTAATAAACAACGTAATAGTAATGCGTTTGTCACGTTGTAATAGTTTTTTAAAATTTCAATAAATTTTCTACTGAAGTAAAATGTTAAACTATGATGTAGCTATGTATACGTATAAGAGAAAAAAAGAAAAGAAAATAAAAATAGTGTTTACGTTAAAAATTGCCAAGCGGAAGTATCACTACACATATATTCCAGCTAAGGTGCGCGAGCCATGCTAGTTGCGAAGAGTACAGTAGGTTTGCCTTTCTTCTTTTTCTTCTTGCTGCTGGATTTGCTATCATCAATCTTTTGCCCTAAAAATACATTTTCAATTTTCAGTTTCTATTACATTAAAACTGGAGTAAAGATACAGCGAACACAATACCTCCGTCCAGCAACTCTGATTGCTCCAATGCCTGAGCCAAAGCATCTCCAAAGCTTTGATTGTAGGAAGGCGCTGAAACGTAATCTTCAGCCTCAGGGTCACTATCGGATGCTCGACGAATTCGTACAGCAGCACAGGAACGGGGCGGCTGCGAGGAATAAGACATCCTTACAGATGGCCAAGCACCGTGGGACCCTGAACGTGTTACAGGATGGCGTAGCATCTCAGCAAAAGAAGGTCCTTGATCACTGGTATTTGTTGGCCAGATGTTTGATTCCCCAGGAGTTAATGTTAATTCATCCAAAGTGCTCACTGAAGGGCTGCTGGCTATGCTAGACGTTGTTGTGGATTCCGGAGGAGATGGTATTCCCATTCTAAAAATACAGTTAAAAAGGAAAATGGAATAACTTACTAATCACCTTTGGACAAATATTTTTCAGGTAGGAAATTTATATTGGACTCACCCTGGTGTTTGACATTCTGGCAGCCATTGTGGGAAATGTCGATGGGATTCTATGTGGACATTAGGAGCTGGAAATTTACCCATTCGACGATTCTCTTCCTCTGTGATTTTTCTCTCTCGTTTCTTTTCCTCGCGTTCTCTGCGATGGCGTCTCTTTTGCCGTGTTTCCAGTTGATCTAAGTTTAATAATTATCGTTTTAAGTGAAAGGTTATTGAGAAAGTTTATGAATGAATAGTATTCCTAGTACCATGGAAAAATTCAATGACTTCGTTAGACACGATAGGCGGTTTTAGTTCGATTTCAGCAATTTCAATTTGGCAAGTGATTGGCAAATGGCAGAGATATCGCAAACGTCGTCGTAAATCTTCAGTGATGCTACCAGCTTCCTTTTCCACAATTTTCCCAATTATAATTCGAGGACAATACTCTAAATTTCCATACTGCAACTCCAACATCTTCACGTTCATCGCGTGAAGGTAAACGTGTTGTCCATCCTCGGCTATGATAAAAAGTTAAAAAGATAACTGCCATGCATCAGATAAAAGTAAAATGTAAGAACTTTTCAAAATTACCTTGATAGAAATAAAAGAATTTGTTTGGGATTACGACAGACGACGAACCGCTCACAATATTACTGACAGATGACTTTGAATGTAGCTCATGTAATTTTTGAACGTCATCTCCTGGTGATAATGTAGTACGTCCATCATATTTTTGAGTGTAAGAATTTGTATTACGATCTACTACCACAGGAATTTTTGTGGCTTCCTGGTTTTCACTCGCTTTTTCTAATTTATTCTCGACCTGGATAACATCGTTCTGTTACTAATCATTATACTGTTATAAGTTCTCAAAGTACACATGCGCCTGTACGATACCCACTTCTTGCAAAATTTGCTTCTCCCTGACACTCAGTTCATTCAAAGCTTGTTCAATAAAACAATTCTCAGGTGAATGTGGATCGTCCATTAATTCAATATTCAATTGAGTACGTTCGTATTCAATAATATCCTTTATCTGTAGAGATCATTATATTTTTAATCAGTGCGATCAATGATCATACTTATCCGATGTACATATCATGGTGATCAAATAGAACTTACATTACTATTATTCGCGAGTAGCAGTTTTGAGTACACAGATCCACGAGTGTTTTCGCAAAGTGAGAAGAAGGTTGTAGGAATAAAGGATTCTGTTTCTTCAACAGGCATAGCCAGGAGCGAACCTCTTTCTCGACGCATTAAACGTAAGGTCACAGTATCACCTACGTTTAGTGCAGTTTGCGTAATTTCTACGACACTAAATATAAAATAACGTAAGTGTGAATAAGACGAGTGAAATTATGCTATGTAACCATGAATACCTTTTCAAGTCAGATTTGTGAATGGACTCGTAGCAAATTGGGCACTTGCGCCATGGTTTATCAGACAGTGCCAAGTAGTGAAGAATACAGGGCCAACAATAGACGTGACCACATCGTGTCATCTTACCAGCAACTGGTATACACAAACAGATGGGGCAGGACAAACTCTCCAAACTATGAACCCTCTACAATATATTGAATTAACATAGTTGAAAATGTGATAATAGTTATTTATCTATTACATTCGTAAAACTTACGATTTGTTCTATTAGTTTCCAATCAACTAAAGTATCAGGATTGGCGAGATAGGCTGAATAGTCGCCATTAGCAGTCACAACAAATTGACAACTGTAACGAAGTGTTTTTGTTAGTGATACTAGTCAATAAGTATCATATAAAGCATTATGATTTTTTTATTTATGGCAACTGACTTGGCTTGTAAAAACTGTTCCTTATTGTATTTATGACGTTGTATAGGTGGAAGCCAACGATTTGTATTGTTACTGTATTTGGTATATGACGATCTTCTAGAATTCCACCCATCAGAACCACCTTGCACATCACGTGGTGTGTAGTGAAAATTAAGCAGATGATTCAAATTCTGCTTCTTACTTCCTTGGACCAAGACTGAGCCTAGCTCAGCTGTCTCTTCCTCCTCTACCTATTTACAAAAGAGAAGAAACAAGTTATTATGTAAAATTACTATTGCCAAGAGTCTACTGTTATATTTAACTCGGTCAATGACCTTGGTATCCTCCTTTGAACTGCCATGATATTGTCCTTTAGGTTTTGGTCTCTTATCAAAACTTTTTCCTTTCTGTATATTGGATTTCCTAGACTGTTCATATTTAGGGAAGTTGCTGGCACCAGTTGGTTCTCGCCTTTTTGAAGTTTTTGGAAAGACCTTTCCGTTGACAACATCTGTAACAAAATTGAAGAAATGAAAAATCCTTTTCCTCGTCCTTATTTCAAAATTTTAATAGCATACTTCGATCAAAATAAAAGTTAAATATTGATCCACGAGATTTTCGTTAATATATTGCATGTCCTCGTGAATCGAATTCGGCACTGCATACGTATAATTTTGGTTTATAATATATGAAATACGTTTAAAGATAAAATAATACGGAGAAAATATGACGGACATGTGACCGCACCTTGATTCTTCTTGGCATCACTAGCAGCTCCCTTGGCAGAGGACTGCGGGAAACGTGACTTCTTCTCCATAGTTAGGTCGGCTGAGATTGCCGAAAGTGTTAACGTTGATAGAGATGTGGTCTCCTCCGTATGGAGAAACGATATCTTTCTGCAGGCCCTTCATCTTTTCAATAAGCCATGTTCGTCAGTTCCAAAGTATAAGACCTCCGTCGAAGTCGATAACCTTATCCTCACGGTACAGGTAGTACGGCGTAGAAAACACACGAAGAGAATACTTCCCAGGGAGAGGATTGCCTCCCTTTCGCCGTAAACGACGATTTATTCGCGGTCGACCACAGTCGCAAATCTCGTCGCTATAATGGCGACGAAATAATAGCTCGAGTTAGTAGGAAATCAAGATATCTGTCAAATTTTGCATCGATCTTTATTGAACGACAGTCTTTCTGTATTATGAGTCTTCAAAAATTATTGGAAATTATTATAAGAATATATTTTTAATGTAACTGTATCAGAAGATAATTTATTATATTCATTTGTTGCGAATATGAATAATGCCGTGGAAGTTCTAAAGGTCATTCCATCACTATTGAAAATCAGATCTGGTTCTTTATTGTTAATCATTCAAATGAATTCAAACTCTTCAATGCTGACTCATTGAGTGCGAAATTTTGAATGACTTTTTTATAGGACTTCAACGAAAAATAATAAGTTCTTCATTATTCCGTAACATTTTCTTATATAGAAACGGATAAACTTGTTGCTTTTCCGTATAACAGCAAGATGTGCATAGGTATAACGTAGTCCTACACGAAATACAACATTAGTCAATTTTTTGACAGTCAGTTTATTAATGGTTGCCGGTAGTTGCCGATTGTTATGCGAGTAGAAGTTCATCAGTTTGATTTACTCAATATTTCTCTTGGTTTTAAGTAGAAGGTACTTTATGGTGATTTATATTTAAATTTGCGTACTTTTTTAAAGAGATGTACAGAATATATATATTTTTTTACGTGACGTTTACTAGGTTACTTGCATGAAAATGGGAAAGGTATAATGTCTTTAAATTATGGTCAGTTTTTATTCAATTAATTATAAGTAGTAGTTATAGAATACTTTTTATCATATGTATACAAGAAATAATATTTTTCTCTTTGCAGATGCTATCAGTATAATAATGGAATCATTTAGCCTATTACATTACATCAGACTTATAGCATTAATGCTAGCAGTTACAAGTGCGTTAGGTAAACAAAATTTAATGAATTTAACTTATATTGAATCACTTAATTGTTTAAAACATTAAATCTAATTGTCTATGATTCTGTATTACTTTAGATCAACATAAATTAACAATAATAATACTCAGCCAACCAAAAGGCTATCATGTTGCTCATGCAGAATTATTGAAAAACCATATTCAAAAACAAGCGCAACGTATGGATAAAGTATGTATCTTTCAATCGCAAATGCTTAATGCATAATTTAATTTTATAATATCCACAGTAACGGTATCTGATAAATTAGAATTACGTTAAATACTTTGTACATGATGATTATTTTAATACTGGGCTTAGTAAATGGATATAATTTCTAATCACATCAGATCAAGGAATTACTGCAAAACATTAACACTTAATCACAGTAATTACAAATTCTTTTTAGCTGGAATAAATTGGAAAGATTTATATGCATGATTGTAAATATAATTTACTGTGGTATTAACAATAAATACTTATTAATTATATTTTTTATATATTTATATTATTATATAGGAAATCCCACATGTGGTATTAACACATGAATTAGACATTAAAGGCTCGTGGACTTTTGTACCATTATTACCATATCTTACTGCACAATATTCACAGAGCAAATGGTTTTTCTTTTGTGAAGAAAATACAGTTATTAGATTAACTCTTCTGATCAATTTTCTTTCATCACTTAACTCTACACAAGTAAGTTCAGACATGATGCAGTAATAGGTCATTGTAATCATAATCTAGTAAAATAATTTTTTTTTATTATCCTGTAGGAACAGTGGTATGGTCATGCATTGTATGATCGCGAACCAACAATAATACATCATTTTGCAGAGCACACAAAGAAATTTAAATATCCAAATGTTGCTTCAGGTTTCATCATATCAGCTAAACTTGTTCATAGGTATATACTTAATGAACTAAATCTTGATATTGCAGTACAATAAGGATACATTAATTATATAAAAAATTAACTATTTGATATTCTTAACCAGTCTAGCAAACAAAATTGTGACAGGAGAGGGTCCAAAAAATGACTTCTCAATAGATGCGTCTTATGAATTTGCTAGTTTTATATTAACCTCAAGTAAAAAGAGACTAATCCACGCACCTGAGCTTTGCGTAGTATCTAGTATGAACTGTGCTACATATCCTCGATACTTTCATCCCTGTGTAAGTTTAAAAAAATTACTTCTTATATTCAAAATTATCTCGAAGTCATATTAACAATTATACTGTACAACAGACAAATCCAGTACCTCGGGAGAAAGTATTTATCGCTGTAAAAACCTGCAGCAAATATCACTTAGAAAGAATTCCCATTATCAAAGAGACCTGGGGAAAGTATGCTAGTAACATCGGATATTTTACTGACAAAACAGGTGTGCCCAATACTTGAATTAAAAAAGGCATATGCACATTATGTATCATTATTAGTTCAGTAGCTTTAATTGTCTTTAGTACAGATGAAAATCTGCCTGACGCATATGTGGTGCCGAATACAGAACAAGGGCATTGTGAAAAGACATTTGCAATATTGGAAATTGCTCAAAAGTTAATGCAAAAACAAAATCTTGACTGGTTGATCATCACTGACGATGACACAATAATTGGGCAAGTTATGAGTCATATGAAATTTCAAATATCTTTAATAACTTACCCATTCAAATATTATTCATATTTATAACAGGTTGGCACGTATATTGGGCTTATTGACTTGTTATAATCCTGCCAATCCTGTTGCCTTGGGGGAGCGATACGGTTTTCGAATTTGGCATGATGCACAGGGATATGATTATCTAACTGGTGGAGCTGGTTTAGCATTATCAGCTCCAGTTGTTCAACAATTATTAGAACCAGGGGTATGTCAATGTCCATCTCCGTCATCTCCGGATGATATGTTTATCTTCGGGATATGCATTTCTCGACTTCGTGTAAAACCAACGCATTCCTCTTTGTTTCATCAGGTATGCTAAGTAACTTTGATGTATACTGATACTATTTTTTATGTTCATAATGTACGTTTTTCTCAGGCAAGGCCACTGGATTATGCCCTGGCTTATCTTGCTTCTAACGAGCCTGTGTCATTTCATAAATTTTGGATGATTGATCCCGTAAAGGTTTATGACGAGTGGTTTGCTGAAACCGACAGTATTTACGCAAACACCAATATACATACAGAACTTTAATGAAATAGGATAATTAAATCTAAATTGTTAATTAGTTTAACTTTATAGTATTAAACATAAAACAAAATACATTTAACAGAGTAAAAGCCTTAAAGCTTTTTTGAAATCAACAATCACATATAAAAATCAACAATATATTTATTATTTATAAGAGTCGTAAATTGTTAAATTTCCGACACTCGTACATGTTATATCAAATAATATAAAACCTTTACTATTGTGATACATGTAGATGGCATGTTGAAACATGTACTTATACTGTAGTATAACATATAATACATATATTATACCAGACTTTAAATGTTGTGCGATATTCTGTTTTAATCACAATTTAGATTGTAGTACTTGGTGCCACCAGTATGGTCGCTTTAAGCATTCTGGGTTTTGTAAAAGCGATTCTTCCAGGTGCTTGTATACCTGCAATACGATTTATAATTGTATTTGCGCTAATATGAAACTCTTAATAATCAACAAAAAAGAAATACCTCGCCGTCAGACAAGCCGAGAGGAGAGTTGATGATAAAATCAGGTGGTGCAAGAACGTCAACTAGTGCTACAGCTTCGTTCACTAAGTCTTTGCACAAGTTTATAATTCCTTCCCGTAATAAAGCACGGATACCACTATTAGGTGCTGCATAACCACCAGCGTATAGATCACCGATTCTCTTTTCTAAACAGGTAGCCCCGTAAAGTGAACATAATTTTGTCAAAACAGATTTCTCCTCGTTAGTCCACATAGGTTCTTGCAAGTGCTCCACACAAGTTTTGATCAGAGTGTGCTGTAACATTTAATAATAACAGTATTTCTTTTTGATGTCATTAAATATTCTGTTATACCTCTGCATACACGAGCGCGAGAGTACGAGCAAAGAATACTTGAGAATTATTTTTGATCGAGAAATCACTCTCTCCACTGTTCTTCAAGAATTCCATTCGTTCGTAAGTTTCCTTCAAGTTATAACAGACCAACCACTTGAACATTGTGAGCAAATCTGAATCATAATGGGAAGGCAATTAAATAGAAGGTTTCGTTCTATCCGGGATAAAATAGAAACGTACTTTCAGGCAATAATACTTCCTGGATCGTTGTGAGTTTAAATTTCAACTGAAGAATATTTTTACTGTCAGCCAGAAAGTTCGCAGAATCAAGCGGAGATGAAATTTGTTTTCCTCTGAGAACATTTGACCAGAGAGCTAGTAGCCAATTACTGGCTTGTTGAACGA
>JARPRG010000620.1:33980-77528 GCA_031001745.1 Hartigia nigra | reverse complement strand
CTTCAGGTATATTTTAATATACTTTAAATTTTACATCAAATAATTGCTTATGTGAAAATGTTTGTAATGTTTGTAAATAATGTTTATGCTGCTGTTCACAGTTTGAACCTGCCAAATACGCTAAAGGTGTGCAATGGATCAAAGAACTTTTATACGAAACTGAATTAACACCGGAGAGATTAAAAATCATCGCCGCAAAAATGGTAAATGATGTTGCCCAGTTAAAACGAAAAGGAAATAAGGTTACTGGTGACCTCATGAAGGATTTAATATATAACAAAGGTAACTATTTTGTCAATAGCAATATTTTCCAAATATACTGGATGAATTTCGAAAATGTATTTTCCAAAATATAAATTGGACTAAATATTAGTAAATCTGTTCTTCGTATACTTAGTCAAATTCGCTTAATAGAACTATAGAACATTAATATTTTTTTTCTAGATAGTAATCAATTCGTATCGAGTATGCTGCGCCAACAAAAGTTCTTGACAAAGATGATGGAGCGATTGAACAGTGAAATTGATCAAAAAGAAGTTGTGGCAGAGATCGAAGCAGTCCGCAAAGCTCTCACCACTCCAAAGAATATGGTCCTCTACATGGCAGCCAACGTGGACAAACTGGTAGCTCAAATTCCTGACATTTATGCACCATGGAATACACTATTTGCTGATATGGATAAATCCGAGAAGTCAAAGTGTGTGGAACATACGACACAACAGAAAGAATAAAACGACAAAATTATATAATGAAATTATTTTATTTTTTAGACTTCATGTCACTCCTGATTGGTCTCTGATGAAGTCTCCTGACAGTGAATCTATTAAAGGTTGTGTAACCGGCATAGGTTGTACAGAATCTGCATTTTTCTATCAGTGCTGTCCTGGTATCAAGGATTTTCAAAGTCCTGATCTAGCTCCGTTACTAGTTTATCTACAGTATTTGACACAGATGGAAGTAAGCATATATTAACAACTTTAGGGTAGCATGTAACATTGAAAAAATACTTAAATACTCCTCTTTTCATTTCTGCAGGGTCCAATGTGGAGACAAGTTAGAGGGCAAGGTCTAGCTTACAGTTATAACATCTTCCCACGACCTCACGATGGGCTTTTGTATTTAACCTTCTACAGGGCCACTAATGTAGTGGCAGCATATAAGGAATCTAAATCCATTGTTGTAAGTATCTTCAAGAATAGTCCTAAGATTAGTCTCACTTGTTAGGAATATTTTTAAATACAATTTTTTAATATCTGTTTTAAATTATATTTGTTACTTCAGGAAGCACATCTAGGGGGTGATAAATGGGAACGTTTATTGTACGAATCAGCAAAATCATCACTGATTTTCGAAATGATCGAGAAGAGAAAGAGCGTTGGAGACATGGTGTCCCAATCATTATTATGTTATTTTAAGAACATAACGCATGAATATGATCACCAAATGGTACAGCGTATATCAGCCGTGACATTACAGGATATGAGTCGTGTAGGATCACAATATATAAAGCGACTGTTCGACCCGAAAGAATGCAAGACCACTATTGTCTGTCATCCGTCAAAGGCTGCTGAGATTGCTGAGGCTTTCAAACAGTAAGTATGAGAGTAGAGTAAACCAATTTTTCCTGATATTTTAAACTTTTTTTCAAATAAATTTCATTTATAAATATAACGCAATGAAACTTCTTTCATTCAATTAAACCAAGTTTCGTTAATGCATCTATGCAATAAGAAATGTGATTAGTTTACCCTTTCACGACTATTTACCATCTGTCCTTTTTCACATTCGAATAATTCTAAGCAGCTGGGAAATTGACTGTCAAACGATTTTTTCTGTTACAGATTTAATCATGAGCTGAAAGTCTATAATTGTCTTGAAGAAAGTTTCCTAAATGACTGGTAGAAAGAATAATAATCGTGATGATTTACCTATATATTCGGCTCGAATTATGGGAAGACATTCTGCCTGAAATTCGAGTACAAATTTAAAGAATATTTTACGAAATTTAGATCATAAGTTGTGAATCTTGACATTCAAACTTTGATATATACAGCGATGCAAGTTATACTGAGAATCTTACAAAAAAAAGTCACTTCGTAACATTCAGAATGAAGAGAATTATAAGAAACGCATTTTTGTTTAAGATACAAAAGAAACGAATACTACATGTATTCGTGTGAGTACTCTTTTTTGAGTATTTAAAACAATGATCTTTTTATATACTAAATGTGAAAAAGAAAAATAGTAGTGTTGCGAAATCAATTCTACCAATGTATGCTACCTTTTTAATTTCTCAAAATGTTTCAAAATACAAAAATTCTACTTATTTATTTACCCTATGTATGTACATCATAAAAACACTCCTTCGTTTTGTTGCAAAATTTCATAATCACGTAAATATTCGGATTACGTAGGGTAATAGGGTAATATTGTACATTATAATTTTTTAAAATATTTTGCATGACATTGAATAGATTTCTGCCTACATATGGATTATTTTTTAAAAAATATTCTCCCATTATTCCTTTGGAGTTAAATCACAAATCTCGTTCCCGGTTTTTAGGGAACCCCAGTAACCCCACTTTCGTTGAAAAACGACGTCCTGCCAGCTGTTGCTAATAATAAAGAAACAATCCTAATAAGTCATAGGGTGCGAGATCAGTGTTATATATGAAATGATTTAATATTTGGCCTTCGATCGAATAATATTCAATTTAACGATTGTCTATTGTTTATTGTTCTCTTATAGTTATGCATACATATCACTACTAATTCAAACAATAAATAAACAATATTTAATTACCACTATCTATAACATGTCAATTTTCAAGTGCATTCACTGAAACGGCTCAGAGAATTAAATAATTTCGAACTACGTATATTTTTTAATACATTATACATACAGCGACCAAAGTAATAACATCACAAACAGTACATAACCCAAAAAAGTAGTTGCACATACATATGTATATCATATATTACATTTAAATGGAATATTTCAATTGCTTAACTATTCAAGGGATACAGTATAATAACACTTGTTTTGGAGAGCATTGTGTTCATTTAAACAATAATATTTGTTCATTGGAAAACAAATAGTAATATTTTCTGTAATTACATGGTGCATCCTCGCACTATATTCATACTTGGAATGGTGCCAACTTTTCATTATGTTATACATATGTAAGATAATAAGATTTCGGAAATGGAAGGCACTTCTTATCTTTGGATTACTATCTCTAGCATTAGGTATAAGGATACTTATGAATACACTAAATGTTAATGTAGTGCAGTTAACAGAATTGCACAAGTGTCCTGCTTGTTATGGCATTTCAGCCTGTAGCAATATTTTTAAAAACAAAATAAAAATTGAGTATTCTAGTCTCGATAAGGCATTTGCCAATTTATTCAATATCAAAAATGTATATTATGCTAACAATGAAATAAAGCCAATAGTTCTTAAGAAGCTGGCACATACTGCAGAATTGGAAGCTTTTGATGACGACCTTTGTGCTGATCCTGCTTTAATGGATATGTGCCCCAGGAATATTAATCAAGCAAAGACGCACAATATAGACTTCTACTCTCGTATAATTAAAGAAATATCTTCAGACTTTAGAACTGCGGATGGCAGTAGCCTAAGACTATGTCCATCTACCGATAGGATAGATGTTCTTTTCTACAATGTATTTGCAAATAGTGGCAATGAGAAGAAAATTGTATCACAGGCATATATTTGGACTATGATTAAGATTAATCCTGAACCTCTTATTCTTCAGGTATAATTCAGTCTTACATTATTTTTTAATATTGCAAGGACATGTTACTTAAGTATGTTTCTTTGTACAGATTTTGTCTGTCGATGATGCATGGCCAGTACCAAAATACTTGGGAGCTTGCGGGAGACTTGTGCTCGAAGAATATGCTGGTCAACCATTGAATAATTTTCATTCTGAATTATGGATGCATAGAGCTAAAATTGCTTCAAGATTATTGAGAGCTGCTCGAATGTTCACTTTTCGAAATCCTGACTTTGGATTTTATCTAACAGATATTTCGCCTGAGAATATTGCTGTAGACTCCCAATACGAGATAAAATTTGTTGACTTGGAAAATATTATTGTGGTGGATAAGAAACTGTCTACAAAAAGTGAGTAAGATTAATTCATTTAAATGGTCATATTTATATTTTTCTTATTATTTATTAATCTTTGCAAAATGTATAATAATTATTTCTGCCTCTTTTGACCTTCAGCTGACATAAACGATTGGCACAAGATACAAACAAACAATTTTGATTTTGAGTGCCGAAATTGTTTGACTTTTTCTCCTATGGATATCTGCAGTCACCAATTCAGTGATCATAATTACTATGCTGTATGTCAAGTGAGTTAACAAACGTTGAAAAAAAATAAAATGCATGTTATTTTTAGTAGCATTATCCATATCAACATTCAATAATGTTATTTAACTTATAAATGAGAAACTCTTACTGAATTTCTTGAAAACAATCTGTAGAGTATTCTTTTAGAGCAACTATTTAATTATCCGACTATGGCGAAGGCAAAAGGAGCATAATGTTTTTTATTAATTGTAGATTGATAAAATATTTATCAATACAACTACAATATTATTTAGCTACCCTTATCTCGAATATCATTAATTTTTCAAATAAACATTCGGTTTTTTTAGTTTTACTTTAGTTTATTACTGATAGTAAATTATTTTGCTAATACATTTGCTTAGAGATAGTGTCAGACTTGAGTACTTTGATTGCAGTTCAGAATCCATAAATAAAATAGATTAAATTAGACGGACTTTCTTATAATAGTTTTTAATATATTGTTATTGTTTCAGCATTTGCTCTCCGAAAAAACTAGTGCAACTTCAATTCCTGGCGGTCTATTGCATGACATACCAGTCAAGATATTAGAGAAATATCCAAATTTACCATATTTAATCCAACAATGTGCAGTTCCTGAACCACCAAACAATAGAATATCGTTTGGTGATCATCTAAGAGAAACATTAGACGATATTCTGAATAATCTCACATAGCTTTTGTACGCGAAATACACTTTGTTCTTGAAACTGTCATTGTGAGACAAATTATTTTAATAAAGAGACTCGGTAGAGTCTTGCCTCAAGTACAACATAATATATTATAAGAGGAACAAATGCATTGAATAATTATTAATCCCTGGTTTATTTATTATAAATTTCAAATATAATTCATATGCGTAATATATCTGATAATTGATACCGCTGATACCTGATAATGAGTTATTGTATGGAAGCTAACGTTGAATAGTATAAATAAATAAACAATTCTAATCGTCTACATTTTTTAAATGGCAATATTTGATAAAAAAAATGTAAAATAGTAAAGACTAAAAAAGACGACAAGAGTTCTTAACTTCCATCAGGTAATGTTACAATGAATCTGCAATTATAGATATTGCACATATTATTTTAATAAAAAAGAAAGATGTTTGTCTAACTCATATCTAAGATTATTGTATATTTCTGAATATCATTAAATCTCGATTAACCGGTTTTTTTCTCTTGCGCATTTATTAAACGACCAGTATAAAGCAGTTTTGTATCTTTGTCACTAGATGCCAGCAGTGTTTCTAGAATGGTTGAAACTTTCAACGCCCGACAAAAAGGTATGAGAATTTGCAACATCTTTTTTTATATTTTTTTCCTTAGCTATGAAAAATGGAGGAGCAACAAAAAATGTAGAAGATATTTTGGCCAGAGTTTGATGAAATTGTACATAAAAATCTGACTAGTGTATGTCACTTTTAATACAGAAATTTGTAGAGCAGAACGTCAAACATTAATTATGATAAAAAGAAACTTTAATTAACTAACTTGGAAATAATGAAATATTAATTTCATGGATAAGTTCAGTTGTTCGTAATCGCAATTGTAGATAAGTTTTGTAACATAGTCTTTTCTTTCTCACAGATTACTTAAAATTTTCTTGTATAAACAAGCATAGTAATGTATTCGACAATTAGTATAATCATAATACACTTCAGTAGACAAAAAGTAATTATGCGGAACCATTTTTATTAAGTTGTTGATCATAAATCACGACCATAAAGTCCAAACCTGTGTATCAAAACACAAAAGTATCTTAGCGAGAGGTCCGTTACGTATTTAGGTATATGTGAAATCATATGGGATCACAAGATGTGTCAATATCACAATTAGCATCTTCGATTGGCTGTATTTAGGCACAAGAGATAAAATGTAACCTACTTGGTAAGTTTTCAATTGATACAGTTTCTCACAAAGTCATTAGCTCCATTGTGGTTCTATTTTATAGTCTTTTCATATTATTTACGCGTATACTCAGGGTAACGCTCACGGAGGTTAAATGCAACGATTTAAATTTGCACGAACCTACATCTTACACCTGGTGGAAGAAAAATATGCAAATTAAGGACACTAAAAATGTAGATGGTATTACTTATTATTTTTGTATTATTTGCATATACTAAAGCAATAACAGTAGGAATAATACGATTGCTCTGTAATATTAAGATATTTATATGAAATAGGTGGTGTATCGTTTTGTATAATGTATTATATATTTAGAACCTATATCTACCACGTAAATTTTGTATTGTTAATATTGAAGTAGTTTTTTGTTAATACGATTCATACATCTTCGATAACTGAAATTGTTGCTAATTATTGTTGCGAATATAAATATTGAGCATGCAAATTTCACAAATTTACGGTCACATTATATTATGATGGATAACGATTCAAAAAATAGGCATGTTGCGCAGTTGACAAGGTTTTTGAAACAGTTTACTATGCTGTCGTGAAAATTTGACGTATTTACAAGGAAAACATACCATTTCCCTTCATTGTTGTTTCATTTCCGTACGTTGAGTAAGAAATTACAGTAAAACTATTTAATTAGTCTCTCTCGGATACTATCGACGTTAAAGGTAATAAACTAGTCTTTACATTTAATGCCGGTTCGCATACATGAAACGATTCAATCTGTTTGATGACGCATGTCTGGACAATTTTCAGAACTTGATATAAAAAAAAGTAATTCGTATTCTCAATTACAGTTAACAAAATCAACATTAATGATATGAGTAATATGATTTAAATAATCTCCAACATCGTTTCTTGGAGAATAATTCCTAACATATAAAAATCACCATTTGATTCATTATGATTAAACCATATTCATGATATCAATTTACAATATACATGGTATACCTATATATGTAGTTATCTACCAACATCTAAAACACAATGACACGTACGAATGATTGAACTCCAAAGAACCAACAAGAATGATTTGAAACATCATTGCACGTTACGCTCCTGACTGAGACGATCCAAAGCAGGAAGTAGCAGGGATACTCCCACCCAGAATATACTAAAGAAGTGGGGGTAGACATCAGCGGTGGTAGGTACGAAGTCACATGAGCGTGCCGCTTTGGTGGGGATGGATGAATTTCCTATAGTGTGAGATGAAGAGGTATCAGCAGCAGCAGCAGCAGCAGCAGTGGTAGTAGTCGGAATCGCAGAGCGTGCTCTTGCGGTGCTCAGTCGCTACGATGGAGCTTCGCGAGATGAACGTCGCGACGGCCGATGAAACCGCGGAGCTTCTGCCGTCCCATCGGGATGACAACGAGAGTTACTTCATGGAGTACGCCATTCAGAAGGAGATCATCAACCGTAACCGATGCCCAGCAAGTCGGCGGCTTCTCAGCCAAACCGCACATCTCGCAGACTTTAACGTTCCGAACAGCAATCACCATCAGAAGGTGGCGTAATCCTTTTTTTGATGCAACGCTGTACACGTACAGGAACACGAATCACATTTGCAGAACATTGTATACACGCACGGCCCCTGCTTTATGACAGATTTTCAATTTATTGTTTATTGCATTCGTGTGAATTTTACTACGAAGTTCGTGCGACAAATTCTAGTCTGCTAGGATGCCTTTTCAATTTTGTTATAACAATGTCTTTACTTCTTACTCTTTGAGGTGTATTTCTTTTATTCGATACTTTATACGAAGATTGGCACCTTAATGAAATAGGATAGTTCGATGTAGTATTTTCGTTTCTTTTGTTTTTCTTGCTGCGTTCGTAGCCGTAAAAAATGTCGACAATAATTGTGATTGTTAATGCCTATGGATCGTGTACCACTTTTTTTGTTAGTACGTATTGTAAAACCTGCTCGCGTTATTTAAATTTGAACTTGTTGTAGATATCTTCTAGAAGATATGTTTTTCTTTAATAGTATACTTAATCGTGCTATTCTTATCTGAGGATTTCCTTTTGGATCCGTGTGGTTATTAATGAGCACCTTGTCGCAGCCTTTTCTCCTGTAGTTTCATACAAAAACAGTTTTTCTAAGGCTTTGAGCATAGTTCATCACTGCTGTATTTAGTTTAGTATTGGTTTGATATATCTTAGTATAATCACTTACTTTACTATTTTCCCTTATAAATTTGTTTCTATTTATTTGCTCGATATTATTTAACCTCTAATTTTGTCCGATATAACGTAATCGGTTATTATATAATCCAATATATTCTCTAACCTCAAAATATAGGGAAACTTATCATTTTTCTGGTCTTGATTTATCATCATTTATAATTACACTAATGTCACTACGTATAATTCACGGTAGTGTAAATAAATTCCTATCGGTTCTTTGTTGTCTCGATCCCTTAGATTCCAAAATCAACGTTATATATAGTACAAAAAGAACATCATGATACTCGTAAAAATTTAATGGTAAAAAGTACTACTCGTAAAGACTACTAGGACTCGCGAGAATAATACAGCAAATAATATCGCGGAGTAAAATGTCGACAGGAATCACCGTGCGCCGGTATCAGTATCATTCATACTTCCGGTCCGAATTGGCCGCCATCCCGGAAACGGGAGGAAGCCAGGGCTCTGGAGAATCTCAGAAAAAGGGTCGAACAATCAAAACTCTTTAAGGCCAATCAAATATCTGATCCTGGAGGATCCTCTGCGTCTACCTCGAGCGGACTTAACACCGAGCAACTGCAGCAGCTTGATAATCGGCCAAAGCTCTTAAAGAAGGTGAGTATCTTTTACTTTAATTTACATTTTTAACTAGTTTTTATTTTCATTGCGAATTTCTTTGCAACGACACCTTGGATGATATTTAAGGCTAGTTTCGACCATTCTCATTGGTCAATAAACTTATCTAAATGCGATTCAAGTAATACTGGGATCGACTATAAACACAAAACTCAAGTACAAGTATTATGGCTGTCATAAACGGGCGGCTTTCCTTGACGACTGTTCATTCTAATATTGAAAGCATTAAACATCGTGTAACTAATTACTATTGTAACGTGATAAATCACGAAGTAACTGTTTGAGAGTTATACTTCAAAGTTACTATTAATCCAAAGAAACATGAATCCTCTTGATGCAACTAATTATTTAAATATACAAAATAGACAATATATCATAATTTCAATTTATGATAAGGCCTATAACTGCTATATGCGTAACCATTGGTGTTATAATTATACGAATTAATGTAATCGAAGATAATTCCAGCCTATAAATAATTGTGTAGTATCAAGCATAGTTTAATAGTAGGCTACTTGATAATTACACCATCACAATAATAAAATTAATAATCTAATACATAGGGCAAATAATCTTATTAATCCGTTTAGTATGCTTCCGTATATGCATGCTGTATACATATACACTGTGGATTATAGATGGAATAATCGTAATATAAATAACTTCTACTTTTAGTAGATCTTTTCTATCGTATGTTTACACTTTTATTGTTATTATAAATAGTCCAAAGTGGCATAGCTGTAATAAGATCGCTGGTGTCATCAATTACTTTTATGTATAAAAAGATTATACGGGTTGCAAACCGTATACAGATTTTACCGAAATCTCGCTGCATAAATCTGTTCTCATAGCACCAATAGTGAAGACTATAGAAAATATTAAGGAATCAAGGTGGCGTAACTTAAAAAGTTTTAATTAATGCTCCACCTTCATTAATTACTTATATCAAGCCCTGTTGGACAGTTTTAAATTTATGCGACGGCTCCACACTTTTTTTGTTCCTGCATTGTAGTTTTTAA
The DNA here is from genome assembly GCA_031001745.1 of Hartigia nigra. Classification (NCBI taxonomy): domain Eukaryota; kingdom Metazoa; phylum Arthropoda; class Insecta; order Hymenoptera; family Cephidae; genus Hartigia; species Hartigia nigra. The sequence goes on along the minus strand of JARPRG010000620.1, from coordinate 67,383 downwards.
TAAATTTACATATTTCAGACATTATTATTATATATTGTATTCAATCCAACATCGATCGACACTTTGTTCATATTTTTGAATTTATTTTTTTTCGAACGATAAATGAACTTCCACCCTTATTAATCCTTTATTACTTGATAGCAATTAAAATTTCGCGCCTTTTACCGTGTGCGACATTCGGTGCCTACATTACCTTTTGTTCACATGAACACTGTTGACGTAGGCATATTCATATTTAAACGAGAATGTCAATGCCAATTTTGTCATGTTGACTAACTACTACTTTAATTAGTAATCACTTTGGAGAAATTAAAAGCCAACATTTCACATAAAGCCCCGTGATTCCAGCGCTCTCCATTGTTTGCCAAGTCATCATTACTGACGTGCTTATTTCTGATTTGAATATTGTAGAATTATTTCTATGGAGAATCAAGGGTAGCTGAACGAAATGCACATAAGTATAATATTACTCTTCTAATTTTTTTTGGGAAACGGATATATTAGTGTCACTTATATGATGTCAACATGTCGTCAGCTGATTAACCTTCGAAAGGTGAATGCCGAGATAGCTGCGTCCAAGACGAACACCAGGACACTTCCGATCCATAGTAAAGTTTCTCTTGTATTTTTGTTTCAGTATCTCATTTCAAAAATGGTAATAATAAGTAAAATTCAAAGAAAAGGAAAATATATTGGTAAATTATAAATGACAAATATTAATTCAAGGCACGAGTCGTTCGTGATCCGGTGCCGGCCGGCGAAGAGTTAATTAATGTTTCTAATCTGACGTAACGGACGAACTGTTATTCTCTCAATGAAGGTGGGAAATATTTTGTTGAGGATCATGGGCGGCGGGACGAGCAACCTTGAAGGACATTAAGAAACTTAGCGGGTCTCTCCTGATTTTGTTCTAGCAGGATAGAGGCCAGTAATTAATTCTTTACGTGATGAGCCACGATAAAATAGGCCATGACAATCAATCATTCCCGAAGGGAGTGTACTACGCTGAGGGTGGATGAAACTTTTTATTTCTACTGTACCGCCCTGCTATTCAATTCTCATGACTTTCTGCTTCGCGAACGGAGTAGGTTAGATGTAATGATAAATTTTGGCTCGCCAAACAATGAATTAAAGATTCGTCATCGTTTATGGATATTTTATCTGACAGATTAACGAGTGGCTTTTACTATTAATATTTTTATATTAAATTTATAATTAATTGCAATCTGTTCCAAGTGTCACGATATCAATAAACTGTTGTCAACGTAATGGTCTTTAGTTTGTAAGATTGTATGAGTCGAGAATAAATACTGTATAAATTCGCGCTAATTTATTGTCTGTTTTCCTCCGGGCGAAAAATAAACAGATGGGTCATTCACGAGAGACGACTGGGAGAAGAAGATAAAGTAGGCAGTTAGTTATTGCGCGTCGCAGAATGAGGGTAGGAGCGAAGGGAGTTTGAGGTTGGGACCTAGTGAGAGAATGTCACTGAAAGAATTTGGAGCGGTGCTCAAGATCGCAAGAGATGCTCAGGCTTTCGTAGAAAATGGAGTCACCGGGGTGAATACTTATTGGGTATAGGGGGGTCTTGAATAAGTCGTTGCGGATAATATTGCACGAGATGAGTCAATTTTGTATACTGCGTGTGGTCGAACGAGGACCCGATGGCGAGGAGTAGGTTAACCTGGATCGCAAAATAACTGTCTGTCCTGGAACCTTTGGGGCATGAAACCCTGCTAGTTCGGTACCAATGATCATACCCTGACGATAGTGACATGACTGGCGATGGGTTTCGACCTTGTACTGATCATACATATGTCCACGTTTAGGAGCGAAAGTCGCTAGTCCTTTTCCGAATTCCGGTGAAATTCCTGTCAAATCGCAGAAGGGGGAAGGATGTGATTTCCGTTACACTTCAGCGGCGGCAAGTAGGAATTTTAGTTTTTAATAGGTAATATTAAAAAGTTTCGCGATGCTCTTGAGAAAGCAAGTAGAACTTGCGATACGTGTAGTATTTCTATAGGAATTTGTTAGATAGATAGATCAATTAATGAAATGCTGTTTATCCACTATGCTGCAATTCCTCAGGAAACTTGGACGGACATAAACAGTTCACTCTATTAATTCGTGGGTAGGTAAGCTAGTATACTGTGTGCAAGTTTGTGGTCTGCCAATGAACCACGCAACTCTGGTCATACTACCGTTTCGATTATTCTATTTAGCCTTAAGGCTCATCGTTTCTCTTGCCGTTGAATTTGGTTGTAATTCATTGTCTAATTCTTGGAATTAAAGTATGCAATTTTCATATTCCTTTTTTGCAAATATATTACAATTCCAAGTGCGACGTAGATGACATATCTGCACAGATTTTTTTTTCAGTTTATTCAGTCATTATATTAATTGCAATCTGCCGTGGAAAGATAATGGTTAAGAGAAATATTCTTTTTTAAAATTCCATATCTAAAAATTCTTATTAGACTGTTATTTCTTGGTTGCTTAATAAATATTGTAAAATATTAAGATTATCTTGAGTTACGGTTAACCCGTTATCAAAGGTTCGAACTTTCTTGAACGTATCGACTTCTCTACACTCCCACTTAGGGACCTATACTCTAACTCATGAAATACTTTCCGTCTGTCAAATTTTTAAAGTTGGAATATCCATTGGTGAAACTTGGAGAAAAGTTACCCATTTCGCAGTCGTTTTTTTTTACAAAAATGAGATGTAATATAGATAGATTGACTTTTATAAAAGTTCCGCGCGAAGCTGAAGGAAATTTATTTTTGCAAATATTTTATCTTTCTCAGTGCACAAACATAAAACAATCAGTATACTCGTTTTCTTATGAAATTTGTACAAGTTACAATTCCAGCGCTATAGCCACTTCTGGAATATCGTAAATATATTTTACAATAGTTCTGAAAAGATCAACTTGATTTTGTTCCGCGAGTTTATCGTTCTCGACGAATCGCCGACGTTATTTCCGGCTTTGAGATACTTCCTGCAAATGTACATCGAGCTCGAAGGTATATATATGTATATATATATACCTTCCTAATAAGTCCCTGCTGTTTCGAAGAAATTAAATTATTCCACGTCTATATCGACGGCCGTGAGAAAAAAGGTAACAACCGGTGTTCGCATGTAGACGTCAGCTGTTTCAGCACTATTCACATAGTTAATATCTAAAGCTTTGTATAATACAGGCATATTAGATTCACGATACTTGATCGTCGCTTTTGTTATTTGATTAATTACCAGACATTTAATAATTAAAGTTACTATAATTTTGGTTCGTCATTATTCTGAGTCTAGAGCATGAGAATAATTTTGTATTATCATAAAAAGGTCACCTTTATTATAGTCATAATGATTAATGTATAACTTCCGTTAATCAAAATGTAAACATTATTTTAATATTAATTGCTTGAAATTGATTGATCTTCAACTATGGGGGAAGGGCGACAATTCAATCTTACTAAAACCCTTATTTACTAAATTCCATTAAATAAATCCTTTTGCAATGCGTTGCGTGAACCTTAATGTGCTATTCTCACGGGAGAATCAAATCACTGCTGGAGTCTGTACAACAACCTAGTTATCTACAGACATATAAACGTATTTCAAGTTTGAACATAATAAGTCCCCTACGAACGATGAATCATGCAATACAAAGTGCTTTATAAAATATGAAAAATATGTAAAATAATAATTTAATATAGTTACAATGGATTTTTTAAATTATACTTTTGTCCCGAATACAACTTTTACGTAGACGTATTATGTCTATAAATGTATCATATTATCCATGTTGTTTAATTAAATGATTAAAATAATTCGAATTAAGTAATTTGGTCTGTAGATGATGCTTAATTTTTGTTTAAATAGTTTTATATAAAATTCTGGTAATTCAAGTTTACAGTTCGTATATTCATTTACGGCATTTATTTTAGTTGTAATTACTGATTATCGAATGGCTTATCAAACATCAAAGTTTCCTACTAATATAATGTACAATTTTAATCAATCTGCTCAGGGATGCATTATAAATTCGATTTTAGTCCTGATGGGCATCGTGTAGATTATACATGTATGCACATTATGAAATATTAAATGGATACTTTTTGGCTTTCGAAATATTCCTAAATCAATCATTTACATGGCCGTTGGCCTGTTTCCAATATTCCTATAAGCTACTGGATCCTTTCAAGTTCTCCAAATTCACCAGGCAAATTTACATATTCACTCAAATTGCTTGGGAAAATGGCTGACCGAGAATATATAATTATTTTAGTTCTAAATGAAAGTTTCGATCGATCGAATAAATTAAACTGAACATATAGACATCGTAATACAAGTCTCAAATGCTGTAACTATATAGTTGCATTGAATTCACTCGTGACGTTAATTTCTCATGAATTGTACCTGCTTATTTTGTTTGATAGAGAAATTGTATATGAATATCTTACTTCGATATCACTCCTCCATTTTACTGTTCGTAAAAGAATGGGAATCGAGTATTAGTATAATATATTTCATGATACTAAAATTTGCTAATAACTTTGTTTTGCCGGATGCAAGAAATGTTGTATTGGAATTTCCGTTTCTTTGACAGCTGTCAGAATCAGTGAGTGAACGACGGAACTTTGTAAAGATATTTGTCGCTTGTAAATTCGAGCTAAGCAAACAAGAAGATTTAAAGTATCGCTGAGCGGAATAAATGTTGTCAAATTTTCATACGTAATTCCTTGCATGAATAGAAACACCTTGAACTTTAACATAAATCATGTCGTTGACAACATTAATTACTATTAATATTATGGGTACTGGGCAAGTGTACCATAACCTCCAACCGGAAAATCAAGGATTATTTGAATTTGATAAGCGACTTTTATTCAAGTCAAGATCATGCAACAATTAAATGATACGTTAAAAAAAAAAAAAAAGAAAAATGGTGACAGGCTAATGCATTCTTGTTACGTGTAATATATTTTTTGCAGAATTTTGCCTACGTTTTACACATTCATATCAAATTTAGCCATTAACGATGGACTAACTTCTAAAAATTGTTGCGTCTTATACTTTATTTTAGAAAAATTAACTATATAATTCTTGTAATTTAGAATTTTAGAAAATAAAGATTTATGGTTTGCAGGCATACCTTCTTAGATGATTTAATTGTAATTAGCCTTTAGATAATGATGCAATATTAAGGATTATAGTAATGACGAAAAGATAAGGGTTTTTTTCTGTAAATGTTCTTGCAATCTCTTTTTTTGACCATTTTTTGCCAAAGTAGTCACTATTTTCTCCAGGAAAGAATGGCCTGACAGGTCATCAATATAATCTATAATGTGTAGGTCTTCGTTTCTGACGAGAGCCCGAGCAAGTACCTGGAGAGGTGCCAACTTCATCGATTGCCAAACTTTATCTACTATCTTTTTTATTCCATTTCATCAATCTATCTCTATCTTTCCTTATTATCTTCACAGACGTATTTTTATATTTTCTCCAATTACTTCCTTGTTTCATCGTTACTTTTCCGTTGGGATTGAACTAATTTGTACCTACTCAGCTCCGACTGTTTTTCAAATCTTCAATTTCAAAGTGTTTTCTTTTGCCGCTTTAATAAATAAGCTACATAGATTTGTCAGGAAGATATGATTCTGCGTTCACCCTGTTACGTTTTTGCACTTATTCTCGCAAGACATAAATTCACGTAGGCGGCATTTGAAAATTGACAATGGTCGTTATCTACGAATCTTACTATTTCTTTTATATCCGAAAGTTAATCTCTTTCTATAAATTTCACTCCAATCTCTTTGGTAATATATTTGCTACACACGCACGCTCGCATACGCACCCATAAAATATGGCTAGTGCTCCATGGGTAACATACCGGGATTTTAGGTTTTATATAAAAATTAATAGCGCGTAGGTTGTCCGAAATTCGGAATGAACTGATCAATCAATCATAACGAAATATAAACCCATAAACGATCTAATTCTAGATTTTGTGAAGAAGGCCGAGTAAGCAGATCTTATCTACATCTAAGGTCTCGATTCTACCATATTTTACAAACATTCGTACTTTTAAGATTTATCGATTGTGAAAATTAAATTTTGAAAAATTATAAAAAATAAGATATATATGTGGTTGATACCGTAGAAGAGAATAGATTGCGGGGAGTGAGAGGAGAGAAAAAGAGAGTTAGAGATACGTGATTGAACCGTGATTATATTCTGATATAACTGTGAGAGTGTACTGTTGACTCAGCGGGTGCCTGATCACGACAGACAGCCACCGAGCGCCACCGCTCTTCAACTACTAGCGCGCATACATGTGTGTGCTAGAGTGTGAGTGAGTGTGTGACTTACAAGGCATTTCACATTATACATACAACAATATACATAACATACATTTACCCCGATACATATGTATATACACATCGTACTTCTCCAATGATCAATATATAAGACACGAACGCGTAATATCTCTAATGTATTTTTTTACTCCATTTTTTTGTTGGTTTTTTGTCTTTTTTTTCGTCGACTTCTTTGATAAACTCCTATCTTCGTGGGATGCCTTATTTTTCAAAGTCTAGCTCCAATGCTGGTTTGTCCGGTCGTAAATTTCATTTTGAAATTAGTTTTTCAACTTTATTTGGCGAAATATAAAGAACTGCACTTGGGGGACTTTTTTTGCATTAAATGTAATAAGAAGATGGCCTCTGCGCAATCATCGGATATGTTTCGAAAAATTCTTCTTACTTTAATATTTAAAATAGCTAGTAAAGCTATCAAAATCAATTTTTACTTCGCATCACTCGGCATTGAATATTGATCCATTAATTCGCTAGATTATGTTCACAATAGCGTATTTGCATTGAAAAAAAGTAATTTATTAAATAATATGTATTAAAGCAGTCAGTTCAGTGTGAGAAATTTGCACAAAAGTAACGCAAAATGTCCAATCAATTACAAAAGCACGTATACAATCAAAATGGCGCAGATACTGACGCTCGATAGTAACACAGCAATTTGAGTTCTGTTACCAAAAAAAAAATTTGCTGAAAAAATAGCCGGCCGTTCATGAATTATCCTTTGTGGTGCTGACATCATTTCCTCTTCCCTAGTTACTTTTTGCGTCGCAACGGAAACTGTAGCTTCCTTGTTTTGCGTTATCTGACGAAATTTCAAGGATCCTCTTAGATACCAATAAGGTGGACGTCCCGGTGGTCAACGGCCATTTACCAGTAATCGTCAGTGTATGCTTTGGCTATAGTAAAATCTATAGTATATAATAACACAACTGATAATTACTAGTACATGGCCGATGACTAGGACATCTACTTTACCTACACTTTAATTTTTCGTAGAAAATGGTATTTCATATTACGGGAATTTCATTATTTCTCCAAGCACACTGTTACAGCAAATGAAGTTTTGCGAAATATTTGAAAACTTTTTGCACGCTATATTTTACGATAGAAAGTTTGGCGCGTCTCTAGGACGAGAAAAAGTTTCTAAACGGATATATTGCTGCGAAATTAACAAGAATACCTCGAGAACAGGCAGTCCTGATTAAATTAATACAAATTTTTTATATTCCGTGGTCATGCCTGGCGTGCCAATGGAGTATTAAAGTACTAAAATTCATTTGTATACATTTTTCTGATTCACTTGTTTCCATGATATACTATGAAATAATGAGATGATTTTAGTGAATTTTTAACATTTCGTTATTTGGATTTCCCAAAATCTCATTAGTTTTGTTTATGCAATTAGTTATATTTCATTCGTCAATTAATTACGAAAAGGAAGCATGCGCTAATGAAATTCCGACATATTCAGTTAAGTAAGGTATTTCCTGTATCCCTTATCCATACAGTTTGATTTTTGAGATAAATTAAATATAGTCCACATTTTTCCAAATATGCATACGCATTTTAAGTGCGTGTAAATTGGACTTCTCAAACTTTGTATTAAAAAACCAATTCGATTTTGAATTATGCTTATAGATACTTACTGGTATTTCTGTGTTGGTACAGACTTTCTTCGAATTAGAACTCGGTGTAAGACTAAAAGGTTTGAGTCTTTGTTCTTTAGAATCCCTAAGCTCTTTTAGAGTCCTTGAAGAAACCGGAAGTTCTGATTGCGGAATCACTTGGTCCTCGAAGGAACTGAGATCCACATTAACGAAGCAACCATTGGTCGTTTCCGGATCAATGTACAATACGTCGGATATCGGTTCGATGCATTCTGGTGTAAATGGCGGCGCATCCGGGCGTAATTTCGTTTCCGTGTATTTGAATGGTTGGGCTTCGGCTTCCACGATTTCTGTCATCTAACGATAGGAAAATGAAAACGCGTTTAAATGTGGACAAAAATCGTATTGAAAAAGTGTATCTCGAAATGAGGCACAGAGTTTTTTTCTTTCTTTTATTCCCCAGAAACTAGAAAGTAGTTGATATGTACATTGCAATATGAATTCTTTGCGACAAAGGTCATAGAATGATAACGGTGGATGGTTAGTGGTGGAATTTTACAAAGGTCAAATGGCTAAACAATCAAGAATCAAGAAGAAAATCAATAGTTGTAGAAAAGCGAATGATCGAGATCAAAGGTTAGAAACAACATGAATGTTGCAATAGCGTTACGGTATAAAAGATCAATAAGTCTATACGTCGTAGCCTTCTGATTGGAAGAGATTCAAAGGTTCACTTACTTCCGTGCGATTATCATCCTCCTGTGATATCAATTCTGTAATCAGAATCTTAGTGGTGTCTTCCGGTTCACCCGCTGGTCTTTCAATATCATCCTTGACCTGATTCTTAACGTCTTCTGTATGTATAAGACCTTCCGTGTCTTTGAAATTTTTTCCCAAATCCTTTAAGTTCTTTTCAAGGTCCTTTAAACTTTCTGGATGTTGTACCATTTTCAACTGATGATTTTCTATGTCGCGGTTCGCAAGCATTCTTTTTTAGATGCTTGTCACCTGAGACTTTCCACAGGAATCAAAAACAGTCCGCCAAGTCACTTTAGCTTATCACCAATCCCTGTCGAACCTCCCTGGGGAATTTTTTATTGCCTACTCTCGATATATAGGAATTTTTTTTTAACCAATTTTTTTATACTGAATCTATTTTGTTCTCTGAATCGTATCAATTCATTAATTTAGCATTCGATAGACGACAAATAGTGGCGTTTTCCAATCGAGCGTGAAAAAGATCGGAAAAGAGAATTGGGAAATACGCGCAAAGTAAATGGGAGCTTCTACAGTAGAAAAACAGTCACACGATGAGTATTGGCACTTGGTAAATTGTGCCAATGTGAAAAAAAAGGTTGGCTATCGGAAGAGGAAGATAGATCGATAAAAATCTACAGAAAACGGTATATGGGTACAGTTATTTTTCAATAGCTAAATAAACAAATCTTTTTTTAGAATTTTATAATATCAAAGAATTTGTACGGCAACCGCATCGTGCTGGTCATTTGTGAAATACATATAAAAAATATACTTCAATTATTATTATCTACACCGAAGAATATGAATCGAGCAAGATTTCAATTGTATGAGGATACTTGTCTACTACTTATGGGATTCATAAAACTATGCCAAAATAATATACTAACAATTTGCAGAAAGTTCAAAATAATTGTACATCATTAAAGTACATATCTTGACAGCCTAAGATATTTTATTGAAAGATTCACATATAAATTACGTTAATACAAAAAAAATCTTTTCTAATTTTTCACTTCTATATATACGCCAATGCACCGTAATTAAATTACAGAGAAAAGGAAAAAAAAATTAGGAAAAGTGAAAATATTTATTCAGACTAATAAAAGTATCTAAATAAAAACAAGTCGACAATCATTCCAATAAAAAATACTCACGTGCAACGTCGAAATAGTAAGAGTTGCAAATGGTAACGAGGAGAATTTTCGAAAACGTGATTCGAAAATCAAAATAACTCCACGAGCGAAGTGTGTCCCTAATTCGGTTAACCTGTTAAGATCTGACGTGATGACATGAATTACGTAACGTCGATGTTCTGCCTGAAACACGAGACAGACAAAACAAAGGAAACTACCACGCGAACGTTTCAAATTTCCCGCCCGCGCAAGGATTTCTAATACAATTCAGTGCGCAAGATTCCTTTGTTTGATGTGCTTTGTTTTCTCTGGCTTTTCTTGATGTACAATGAAGCGTCCCTAAGGGCGTCACGATGCTGTTGATCTTTAATGAACAAGAAGCCTTTGTTTACACGAGATAACCGTGTCAAAGTAATCAATGTATCGGAGCAGCGAGACTCTTCCATCTAAAAAATCTAATATTGACTGCACTTGTATAATATTATTATTATCCAGTCTATTCCGCCGCGAGGTTAACTTTCTTAAGTTCATGGTAAGAGACTAACGACCTTGCAGATTATACGCATTCGCAAGGTACCAGAGCAGTCTTATTCAAAAACTTGAAAATAAGATCCTAATCCATTCCCAGGAAGCATTACAATGCAGACAGATGAGCTAAACAGGCATAATCCTACTTCTTGTGGGGCCACTGTAGGCGCCACTTGTACTTCTGGTTAGTTTAATATTTATGTGACTTGCTATATATTATATATATATATATATATATAGCAACTGTACCTATATATATATATAGATGCGGCTTTTGTAGCATGCTCTATGTAGAGGGATAGCAAGTTCTCAATGCAAATTAGAGACGTGGGTCAAGGGCGGAACTGGTCTGGCCCGGCCTCCTAATTCCGTAGGATATATTCGGATACGGTCGAGAAACCCTGTAGGATTCACAGAGAGGAACTTATACGCGGGAGGGTTTAAGAGTAGGAGGAGGAGAGAATTTTATGCAAATCCAAAAAGCCATTGCCAATACTTGGACCTTGACCATCCTGTAACGCTAAAGCCATTTCAAAGGATTTATTTCGAGAAGTACCCAAAAGCTCCCACGGTCGATATCGATCCAACATCGTTTTTGGTTTATATCCCATTATTCGAAATTCTAATACGATGCGCTCTATAGCACTTAGTCGTGAATTCTTTTAAACCAGACTATATATCCGTTGAGGGTATAGTACGTTTCAAGGACCGAGATTCATCTTTTACCAAAAAAGAAGATTATATGGAGATTCAAAATTTTTTTTAATAAAAAGAAAATATTGAGGCTGGGATTCTTTAGACTAAAGAACATTTTGCATGAACGCGATACTTGCTTCACTCGCACTTACATTTAACTACAAGTCTTTTTTTTTTAAATAATTGCAAACCCTTGGTAATTATTTTGGAGTCAGGTTGTACCGAACTGGACTGTACTTTGTACAGGTTGCTACTTACAATTAGTACGTGTACTACTTTGCATAACGTGGATTCAGCAAACAAAAATATAATGAAGCCTGTTCGTCATACTATAACATAAATCATACCATTCAAGTATTCTTTATAATGTAGTCATAATGAAAAGAAAAATGACGTGAAAAAGTGTGTGAAAATTGCAAGAATTCTATAGCCGTAATTATTTTAAACCTTGCCAGTTGACGACTTATCTTCTTTCACTTTGAAATATGGAACACGGTGTATATTTTAATATGCTTAAAATTCTTTTAACTTCCATCATTTTAGTTATTAATTATTAATAGTTCTGGCTTAAAAACTAAGTACCTTTCAACAAAACGACGGTCATTTTTATGATCAGCAATGCCTTCGGTAAACCGCTGTACCCCGTTATTAAGGCAATTAAAGGGACACCCTGTATATTTTTCAATATCATATATAAATATTTTCTTCTGCTTTGAAATCTCATTCGCAATGAAAACAAAGAATACAGTAAGAATTTGTAGTAAATTTATCAACAGCGTCTAGCGTCTTCCTTACTATAGTCACTCCCAAAGCAAACCAAGTATAAACTGGTAATGCGTATTCTTCCTAAGTTCAATATATATATCAGGTACACAGAATCTATGACTCTTCGTCTTGCCGCAGGGGTCTTCGTTGACTTGCTGAGTTTCACTCAAGCAAATATACATACATATATACGTGACATACGCATATATATATATATATATATATATATATATATATGCAGTACATGGAATTGATATGTATATATATTATTCCCGTACATGTATATTATATAATGGATGTCAGCATATATCTACGTAGAAGTTGGCGTGCAGGAGAGCTCTTAAATGAATATGTATGTCTGTTTACTATATTGGCAGTAGGGGACGGCACAAGTAGCAGATACTTCCGGTTCGTGTTTTCTTGCATTTTACGACCTCCCAACCATCCTTGGGTCAAAGGTGTCACAAGGTACACGCGACCGTACACCGGAAAGTCACTGACGTCCATTAATGATGATCCTAATCGAATTTCCGGCACTCTCTTTATTTTATCCTTATGTTGCTTTTTCATTGTAGACCGCAAAAGACATTGTCCCTGTGCTATATCGTAAAGTATTGTCATAGTTTCTTTACATTTGGCCTCAAAGTCGCACGCACAGGGATCTGTCGGATTACATGCTGAAACTAGAGAGGTCAACATTGGGTTAAAATGTGAAGACAGGTGCGTGTCGGGGCAACCGATAGGCCACCGCCTTGAGAACGTATAAATATTTATGAGTGTGTTGCGTGTTTGTCTTCTCAGCGATATAACTCGTGGAATTCGTGATAAGGAGGGTGCTTTTAGAAATTGGCGTATCTCAAGAGGAAATTCTTATGTTTTTGAAAATAAAATAATAATATGCCCTGGAACCAGATTTTTAAGGCCCGGGTGTGCTTTGTACATGATTATACAGTTTTTAGTTGGAAATTTTAGGTTTAGATGAAATCTAAAGGAAGTGGCAAAGAAGTACAGATCAAGTTTCTCATAATAATTCTTCGAAGTTAATAAACTCTTTGAAGTCTATTTAGAATAAATCAGCTATATATTGTAACGCATGATCCCTACTACGATACTTTGGCCGATGGCCCCAACGTGGTTGCACTGGCTTGGGCGCCAGGTGCCCTTCGGCACCGGCTCGGTTTCCGGAGCTTGATTTTCGCCAACGCAACAACGGAAGCTCTTTCTCGACCGTTGGTTCCCGCTAGTTCTTCCACTCTCTCGGTAGAGGGGAACATGGGGGCGGGAGAGATACGTCACGGCCCGCGACGTTTGGGATCCACTGAGCGACACAGTGGCTGTCCTTTCCCGCGACTCCGTTTTCCGACGGCGGCGAACGAGTGCAGTCCGTCGACAATTTCCCTTCCCGCGTGACTCTATCGCGGTACGTTCCCTCGGCTAAGCGCGGCTACGTCGGCCCGGATGGTCCCGCGTGACCCCGTGCGTCGCGATAACTGACCGGCCCCTCCAGGTCGGGCTCGCGGTCCCATCGGGTGGAGGCGAGTGCATCCGTTCGCCTCCCCACCCGCTTGCGCGACTATTGCAGTAAACCGGATCCCGCGGGACTTACCAGTCTGCTCGGCACTCTCTCCTACCGCTCTTTTCTCTGGCGGTCGTCTCGTGCCCGTTCGTCCAGTCTCTCTCTGTCCGTCCAAATCCAGAAGTCGAGTCCAGGGAATTAGCAGAGTCGTCATAAGTCACTGTCACCGTCCACAGGGAGTCCAACAAGAGGGTCAAGTCAAAATCAAGAGTCACTGCCGAGCCGTAATCCAAAGAGTTCCACATTCCATATTCGAAAAGATTCATAACACTACCACGCGGTCGAAAACCAGAAGAAGAAGTAATCGGAAACAACGATTACCGGAAGAGGCCCGACGATTCCCCGAACTTACCCGAACGTTCGTAATCGGCCCCCCCCCCCCCCCCTTGGGGCCCGGCGTCTCCCGACGTTCCTCCCGCGCTCGTTCGGCCTCCCGCCTTCGCGACGCTTCCTTATGCCGTCGCTCCCGAGCGTTATCGAACTTTGCCGAGCCGGCCCGATTCCTCGTTGTCTGTCGACGCGACTCGGCTACTCACCTCTCTTGGGCCCCCCTGGTCACGGTCTTGAGTACTGTCGGCATTCCTATTTCGGGTCTCCTGGCTAGCGCTTCGCGCGCTACCTGAGAATACCCTATGGAACGGGCGGTTCAGCTGGCGCCACGTTACAATATGTATAGTTGATTTACTTTTAATTCATTATTAATATTCATAAGCATTTGAAAAAAACTACTTTTTAAATTATACTTCGATTTAATCATATATTTAAGTGCTATGCTAGTGTCGAATATATCTTTTAATGATTCCTATTAGACGGACAACTTGCCTGCATTTGAAATCACTTCTTCTCCTTTAGGTTACTTTGAGATATAAAAATCCACATGCAAAAAAGATTCTTATTATTGAAAAAAAAAAATATTGAAGACTGAAATGTCAATGGTTATTATTTGTTAAATTCAAGATATTTCAAAAATTACACAAAAATTGACTACAAATATCGAACTTCGAAGTGCGTGCATATCAACATAAAACATGAAAAACGTATGTAAATGTCTAAAATATTTCTTATGGTTAACAGATTATGCAATTCAGCTTAGGACTGGCCTGTAACAAATACAGACTTTACTATTCGTACACATCCATGCCACGCATTTGTTGTAACGATAAAATCAACCTGGTCTAATTACCGTCAATGATTAATCCAATTGAGTATTACACGCTGGTATTCAGTCCAACCGGTGTAGTTACAAATCTCTAGTGACCTCTGAATGAACCACTTTAAAATTTCATCTCTATCAGGAAATCAATAAATCTTCGATTATTTAAGAAATTCTAACACGTTTTTCTTTCTTTCTTTCTGATTCCTTAAGATTATAACACTACTAAGTGCATTAATACATTGTCAAAATATTCTACGTTATACACTGTAAACATGCCTTTAGAATATTCTTGAATAATTATATTGTAAACTATACTGGGCGTTTGTGCAAAATGACTGGCTTATATAGAGATTTAAGATAGTCTAGTTAGTGAGCTTTAAGATCATATTGTATACGTGTTTGAGCTTAATATAATTCTTGCATCGCACTGTATTTATCTAGTCCTGTGTCGCTCGGCTTTATAATGTCTAAGCAACAGCTGCCATGTTTTTCGAGAATTTTCTACTTTCTTCCTCTCTTATTTTTATTAGTACTTTATTCTGTTGTTTTGTTCTCTACTCGCCTACTCGTTTACTTTTTGTTTACTTATGTCGTATTACTGTCGTTAACATTTTCCCTTAAGATCCATTGCGCTTCACTCTCCTCTTAAGAACTTTCATTCGTATTCGAACTTCTCGCAGTCACAGAATTTTTGCCAGAGATTTTCATTGTACTATATAGATATTATCACGTATTCGTTTAAGCGTTTACGTTTTAGATTTTGACAGTTTTGAAAGTTCCCATTGAAATTAAATTTTCTATTCTTCTACGGTTTCCATTGTATTATATTCGCTGGGTAATATGAAACAATATTTACTATAAATTTGAATCAAATAATTTCGGGTGCTGGCACAATTGGTTGAGTTCACTATTCGCAGAGAGTCATGGGAATCTTGAAGTGACAGATCAATTTTGAACTGTCTTCATGTAACATTCCGCTTAGTAACTTCTTGGCTGCCGTGGGAATGTAAGTCTTGTGCAAAATAAATGGCAGAAGGGAAATTCTCAGTATCAGTATCGTGCACAACGCACTGCTCCGATTCATTTATGTATACATGAATATATACTTTAATGAAAATAAAACTATAGTGTCATACACTGACTTCCGACATGTTAGCAGAATGCTATGAGCAATAAAGTTTAAACTTTTAAATAATGTCCGAGTAATTGGATAATTTCAAGATTAATTGGTTGATATAAATCGTCATACGAGTAGCTATATACATAGTCCAGTTCTATTTTTGTTATATTACATTTTTAGAATATTAATAGTATTAATAGCAATGCTTGGAATAAATTATTTTTTACATTTTTGTCTGTAAAATTGATTACCTTACTCCGAGTAAAAATTCTATATATCAGAAACGTTTCAAAATTTGTTTAATGTACATACGTCATTCGCTCTGGATCAAGTATTCTTTTTTCTTAATTAAGTATAAGTCTAGACCTTCTATAAGGCCTGACTTCTCGTACAAATATTGCTGGAAAATTGACGTCCTGATACTATGGCACTCTTACACCTCCGATGATCTTAATCTTTCCAGACATCAACATTAAAAAAAATTTTATTTAGCAGAAATATATTTGCCAAATGCCCAAAAAGAATTAAACTCTTGCGACTCAATTTCTGTTGCAGAAACCGACTTAGTATGATTTCTTTGAGTTTTTTTAGGTCTCCGAGATAAAATATAATGTTTAAATATGAACATTCAAGATGCTGGATACAAATTTACAAACTAAACCGATTACGGTTTATATAATGGTCCGTCATATTGAATTAAAAAATTTCGTTTTCGAATTTATATCACTGATTGTAGACAACTATTGTCTATTACATTTTAATTGGGCACAATATATATTTTGGGCACGTGCCGTTTTTTTTTAGACCGTAAAGTCGTTTTTCTCGCAATTTTTTATCAAATATAACTTTCCAGAGACTCGAGAAAAAATGTAATATCAAGCACACCCACACATTTTCAACATTAATTTGAATTTTTATTTAAATTTGTAGCTTATCGGGTGGCAAAGTTATGACGAAAAAAAACTTACCCCGTGTATACTTTGAATGAGCCTTGTGGAAAACACTCGGTTACTCTGAGCATACTCAAGGTAATACTCAGGGGGGATACACATATAGGTCCGTATTCACACCTGGTCTTTTAGAGCACTTTTAACTAAAAGCACCAAAAGAGTTAATAGCAGTTATCATTTTGTCGAATGCTACTCTTTCTTGATCTAAGAATCGAGTCGTAAATTTCAATATATTCAGACCCGCCAAGTAGTAGTACTCGCTAAGAAATCACTTAAAGTTAATAAATTATTAAATGACAATTAAATGATAATTAAATATAAGCAGTAATAATAACACAAAAGAGTAATGAAGATTCTACAGGAAATTCTGCAAATACTATTAAAACGACAGTACCAGATTATGTAATAAGCAGATATGCAGTGTCATATAATTGCCATTATAATATGATTTCAATATTTTTTATTTATTGAGTGATAATTTAAGATATAAATATCAATTTTTTTCAAGAGGGCAATTCACAGTAATTCTGTACTTGGCGAGCTTTTTTACACGAAAGTGTTTTTGTGGCGGATCGTACGTTAGCATACGTGGGTAGAACGAGACTCAATCATTTTCCTTTATTCGACCTCGTGACACCTTTAATTGTTTCACAGTCTTTTTCATATAATATCTTCTTATTGTTACCGAATTTACAGATATTTTAATGCACTCGATAAATAAGTAGATTAGTATTTTATCAGAAGTTGAAATTCTTGTGAAATTCAAAATAAGTTTTGCACTTTGTTTACCATCTGACTCTCCCAAATGGCGTACACACTACGTAGATCTTCATAACTACTTCTTTCTAGGTTTTTCGATACTTTGTTTGACCTCTTTATGACCTTTTCGCGACCTTTGGATTCATCTTCATTTTCAATCTTGCGACGAACCTCGCAAGCATTTTGTCGTTCCTCGGGCAGCGATTCAATTGCGGTTTTTCCGAGCATGAAAATGTTCCCTACTCTTATATACCTACTAACAGGTAATTTCATAAGGAACTGCTCGTGACGTCAAGACCCTCCTATCAAGCACATTTTGATATTCTAAAACTATCGTAAAATATTTTCTCACGGCAGATGATACTTGGTGATTAAATAAAAAATATGAAATGATATAGTTTACACGCAATCCTGGAATCATCCGTTAGTTAATTAATAAAAAAAAACTTGTCATTAACTTCCAACAAGTGAATTGCATAGTTATTATGGCAATTCTAATTATACGTAAAAATTCAAAATCTACCGTGGACTCGACTATTAATAAAATAGTTTAATAATATTTAATTCATCTCACACACTGCGATTTGGTTTTGCTTTACACAATGACTAACGTTAATGTTTATGCCATGCTGCATATACATTGCGACGTATATATCGTCGGCAAAAACGCAATACTAGGGGTAGGGGAAGATCTCAGACGGGAAACCGTAGGTGATCGGTCGGTCACAGGAACGGAAGGTGTCGGGCGCCAGGTACCCTCCTAGGAGTACCACGAGCTCGCGGGTTCGTACCAAAAGAATGCTAGAACGCGGGATTGATCCTCGGGTAACGATTTCCTACAATTAACGCCACCAGGCAAAACTAAATCTAGGCCACCAGGCAAACTAAAGAACAATAATCGTAAGGTCTCGAATAATACGCGTAATCGGAAAGAGTCAGAGAGACTAGATATTTCGAAAGAGCTATTGCAGCTCGAGCACACGTACCAAACTATTCACAATAATAAATTAAAACATATCATAAATTACACTGGCATCGGAAAGAACAAATCAGAAAATTCAGCACAATGAATCCATAAATAAATTAACACAGGGAAAATGACATAATGATATAAAAAGTTATACGGGGTATTGGATTACCGCTGAACAGACTAGGTTATTTAATATAGCTTAATGATCAGACTCTAGACGAGAGAGAGCCGAGCGTCAAAAGTATAAACAGTGGCCCGTCACCGCTAGGGGTGGCAAGGTCACGGCGCACTAGAAGAGCGTTCGCCTGTCGAATACGCGAAACTTCTAGAAGACGGAATAAAAGAATATACCAAAAGCGAAATCAGCGATAATCAAATACAATACACCACAGAAAAGTTAATCCAGAAAAGCTGAGATAATATACCATAGATAAATTCAATAAAGTTTAAATAAGCCAAAGTAAATAAATTTACCAGAAAAGAAATTATAATAGGCAAGGCATCTCTCAAAAGAAGGACTCGAGAGCTCAATAAAACATACAGTTAAATCATAGGCTCAATAATAAATTCAAAAGAAATCTTAGTTAAAGATGTCCCGTATAACGCAGAAAATAATTTTCATTACATAAATAATCGCACACATTAAATATTGCGGTCGCGGAAGAATCTGGCTGCCGAGCGACCAAGCCGGTCAACCCAGGGTCACCGCTCTGACAACAGACGGATTCTAACGCATACGCTAAACGAAAATGCCAGAATAATTCAAATTCATCAATCACATACATCATAAGTCTTCACAGAAAAACATAAAGCGGAAAGACACAGAAAATCGATAAAAGAAATACAGCGCTATCGTCCTTTGAACTGAAACGGGCGGAAAGACATTCGCCCAATATTCGACAAGAGAAAATCGTCACCGGCTATACGGAAGGTTTAGCCGGGCACGTGTTCAACTAGAAACATAATAAGTCCAGATAAAAGAAAATAGAATACTGAAAGGTCTCACCAAAAGAATAGAAGGCGATAGAATAGCCAGAAAACGGAAAACAGTCGGTACTCTCAATATAATTGCCACAGAACGGCCTTCCTTCCTTCTCTCTCTTTTATATCTCTCTCTTCCTCAATTATAATTTCTCGTCCTTGAGCGGGTTCGATAATTTGGACAGTATTCACTAGCGTATCCCTCACGACAATGATCGGGGTAGCGCTGATCGTTGGCGAGAGGGCTCCGGGGAAGCTGGCGCGGCAACGGAGTAGGGCGATCCTGGTCGGAAAGGGCCGAATTCCCACGAGGGTTGACGAGTGGCGACGGAAACGTCCGAGCGGCATCGTGCGGCGGTCCGGCTCGCATGGCCCACGTCTGCGCTGGGCCCGGCGGGTTGAGGGCTCGCAGGCGGCTCCTCGGCGAAGCTCAGGCTGGTCTCGAGTGTCGGCAGGCTTTAGCCGCGTCAGGTTCGGCATCCCGCCTTTCCCTGCGGGCTTCTTCGGTGGCGGACAAGTCGAGGTGGCAGTCCTGGTTGACCGACAACGGGCGTGGAGTCCCCTACCGGGTGCTCCAGGGCTCCGGTGGTCTTCATGGCAGCTTTCGGGCCCCGGCGGGCAGGCCTTGCTCTGGGCAGGATCTCCCTTAGAATTCCCTCGAAAGCTCCATAATCTCAAAAATCTCAAAAATCTTCAGAATCTTCAAAATCTTCACAATCTCCAAAATATCGGAACCTCCAAAATCTCCAAAGGCGGCATAATCTCCAGGATGTCAGCCTCCAGACCTCACGTCCTTCAGTCGTAGTAGAGACTCGAGAGGAGAGGCATGCAAATCGCAACATACGAAAAGAAAAGAAAATATACAGCAGCAACATAAGCGGAAAGAAGCAAGCCAACCAAAGGACAACAGTTGACGTTCACAACCAGAAATCTTCAAGCGTAACAATTAAGAAACGGAATTTCGTTAGCGGATTGTCGTGGGGAAGCGCACTCGCGAGAGAGAGCCCTTAGTCTAAATAATGTTGTGGCGGGATTCCAAGAATCACGTCACAACATATATCGTAAAAGGATCGGCATGTGTGGAAATTCAAAGTTAAATGAAAAAGGCGGCGTCGCGTGACTGAAATTCTAAATGTTCAGGTTCCACAAATACGAAGCGTATTGGAAGCAACGGTGAAAATGGAGGTCGCAACCTGAGAAAGGCATTAACAAAAATTGGGAAATCGAATAAAAAGTGAAAGGGGAGTGAAGAAAGTCGAGCCAAACAGGTCGACTAGGACGATTCTTGGAGTGATTCCAACTTGCTGCGAAATTATCGACGGAAAAGCGAATTTCAATAGGACAAGTT
This sequence comes from Hartigia nigra, assembly GCA_031001745.1. Classification (NCBI taxonomy): domain Eukaryota; kingdom Metazoa; phylum Arthropoda; class Insecta; order Hymenoptera; family Cephidae; genus Hartigia; species Hartigia nigra. The sequence goes on along the minus strand of JARPRG010000620.1, from coordinate 46,651 downwards.
TTTTCCACTAAAACATTTCTTGGAACCAGTCCAGTGATTAGAATACGATATTCGCATTTCTTTGTTCGTTTCATTCTTTCTTCTATTTTTGTTATGTGCACGTATTTCTTTCATAGAAGACTTCTAGTAATAAATCATTACATTAGAAAAAATTCTTTGACACTTTAAAATCAAGTACATTATTTGAACTTTGATTTTCATTATTGCAGCTTTAGTGAGTGACGTATTATAATAACGATACTGATCGATGAACAATAATAATAATAATAATCAACTAATCTCTCCCTACGCGTTTCCTTCACTATTGTCAGGCGAAGTCTGGTTATTACCATTTTAGTTAAAAACAAAGAAAAAATTCACGAAAATTGTGGGTTGGGTGAGTGTTTCCGAACTATGAATCTGATTGATCTTTCTGAAATCAACAAATTGTTTCGGAACTGTTCCTATCTATTACTGTTATTGCCAGAGATGAAATTTAACGGGTTTTGACGAAGAAGCCCAATGCCAGCAAAACTTTATTAAAGCGATACAGTGGTGTTTGTGAGGTATCGCTGATCACAAAAATAACCCTTTCTCTATTGGGAGATGCTTAGTTTTGAAACTAGAGCCATCTAAAGTTGATCAATCAGGTGATCATCAGCTCCGGTCTCTGAATTTTTTTCCTTTGCGCTTGTTTCACGGTGGCATCGACGAGATTAAATTAGATTGAAGTCAGCCGCGAGTGCCTACTAGATTCAGTACCGAAAAATACTGCAAGGAAAGAAAACTCCGAGATCGGAGGAGACTGAAGCAGATTGAAGCCAGTCACAGGTGTCTACTAGATACAGTACTGAAGAATAACTACAAGGGAAGGAAACTCAGAGATCAGAGATGGCTATATGTCTGCCGGCGTCACGTTCTGATTGGCCAGCTTTAAACGGCTCTAGTTAAAAACTAAATATCTCTCAACAAAGAAGTGATTATGTTTGTGATCCGCAGTACCTCTCGAAGACCGTTAAATCCCGTTAGTAATGTTATTTAGGGACACGCTTTATACGTAATATATCTAGTCACAATGTTTCTAGACCCAAAATTTTACGGTCAGCCAGTCCTCACCCAGCAACATTGTGGATGCTGCAAGGTGGTGCAGTAACTGCTACCTGTATTGAATCAAGATTGTAAATTATTTGGAATCATAAAGTCAAGCTTCAGTGATTAACTGATAATAACAAACCGGTACTAGTAGCCAATAGTAACTAGTCATTAATCATTTTCATTGATGTTAGTTAGGTTAGGCTAGATATTATCATTTTCGGACCTGTAACTTCCATTGCATCTACAAATAATCGTACAGCATCTACCCGATGCTGGCATCTGAATTTAAATAATAAATGTCTCTGTGAAAGGATCTATTTTGGCATCTGTCGATTGGTACTGTTTCGTAACGAAAATATGGTATACATTTTTGTTATATCAATCCAATGTACAAATTCTAGAATATAGAAAGTGATATTTTTAGTATAGCATGTGATACGCTTTCGAGTATCATAAATGTTATGGAAAAGGAACATAATATATGTGCCTTTATACTAGAAGATACTTCTATTTCTTGATGCCGTAAGGGTTTTGTTTACCTTTTGTATACCTATCTGGCTACATGTAGTCATGACGTCAGAAGCAAAGGATTCTTGAAGATCGTTATTTTCGTTTTAAGAGATTTGTCCAAATTTGTATTACCCCAATTTTTACATGTAATGAGAAGCTAAGGTCAATTACTTTTAAATGCATTGAATGTCATAATACGGGGAAAACCATACTAAAATGGAGCAAGCGTAATGGCGGCCTTTATGCCAAGTCGACAGGTTAGTTGATTTTTCTAAGACGTTATACAAGAAAAAAAAGAATAATTAAATCCTAAGTTACGTTGATTCAGATATTTGGTCGTGGAAAGAAGTTTAGTCGATATTTTCAGAATTTAATTGAAGATAAAGTCTTTTTAGGGTTTTTTGCTTTTGACCTCATCACTCTCGTATAGGTTTGCATGCATTAAATGAATGAACAATGGCTTTAATTTCTATTATGATAAGATTTTAATTGGAAGGAAACTGTGACTGTATTAACTTTATTCATATATGCAATTTATATGCAATGGAAACTCGGCTGGAAAAACAGTGACGCAGCCAGTACGGCGTTCAGTTTTAAAAGCGAGGAATACCATTTTAAACGCCACATGATTTTGATCTGGTTTATTATTGGTCCTGGATTTAAGTATACAGCGTTGCTCAAGGAGTATCGCACAAGCAGAAATTAACCCTCTCATTTGATTTAATGATAGAACGATCTTCCAGTGATGCAATTAAATAATCCTCTTAAGTACTTCTCAGTAAGTTTGCAAATTATATTTCCTGTGTATTCAGAAAAAAGTTAGTAATTACGTAGATTTAGTCGTGCCGTGCTATTTTTATAGATTGACTAAAGTTAGTGAGATACAATTTTTGTTGCATATAGATTTATGCATACAGTGATAATATATACTAGTCGTGTGAGGGATAGATAAATATTTTTAGATCTTTGTGCTTATTTAGAAGATAAAGACGATACTATTATTTTTGCTAATGTAAATATTGGCGGAATATAAACGGACCGGTATCAAGGCACAATAATACATTGGTTACAATATCCATAAACCACGAATAGCTGTAATTTATTGGAAAACCATTAAAGAAGGCTATTCAAATCTAATAAACACTTATTAATATTGCTCCAATGTATTAAAATATTTTCAAATATACTCTACTCAAGTATATTATTATTTTCATTGCAGAATCAGCTATAGATATATTTGCATTAAGTTTAATTGCTATTCTACATATACCAATGATGAACCCGTTTAAGTAACCGACGGTAAATCAGTACTGAAGTCGAACAATTGGCTGATTGTTGAATAAGCCATGCTAGATAACCGATACCAAAACTTCTTATCAATGATTGAGTGATGTTTTTTATCAACTAACAACACCAGCGTCAACGTTAATAGATAATGGGTGATTTTTAGAATAAAATCAATGCTAATCCATTTGTTACTATCAGCTAATTTCTGATCATTGACGTGAATATATATACGGCAGTAAATAGAAACTTGCCTCTTATATACTGCTGTATAGTCGGTCCACATGTAAAATAGCTTAAAGTGATAGATGGAAACACGTGTTTCGTGCTAGCGACTGCCCTAGTAAAATTTCTTAATTATCAATGCTCTTTTGCTAGAGGTAATGAATGGTTTTACATTGATTTGCCACACTACAAGATTTGATACCCTTGACAAAAAAGCATTGGCAATAAGAAATCTTGCTACTGACATCGTATTTTTCCATCTGTCACTTTAAGCTATTTTGCTCGTGGATCGACTATACCTTTGATACGTTCGGTCGATATTTACTTATTTGCTCATCGAATTACCAATATAAATAGAGTCCATTACACTTGTTAATAATTAATAAACTGGACATAGTTTTATTGTTTTATTTCTTGTATATTATAGGATTATTTTTGAAACGTTTAACGTTTAAAAAATTGTGCGCAGGGAATATTGTCTTTATTTTTCTTTATTGGAGATAATGAAAGGACTTTTGATAATATAATAAATGTAGTTACTGTGGTATTGGACGTATACTTAATTACTTTCGTATAAAGAGAAATTTCTCTGTCGTCATATTTTGCATCTTGTTCTTCATTTGCATATTTATTTGTATATTAACGTGTCCTAACTGCAGATGTGAAAGCTTTATGAGTAAAGAATTTTCACCGTTACGATGCGCACCGAGTGCAATGGGTTTCGCGCAATTAAATTTTTCTGTTGTACCTACATGCTCGCCTCGTCAAATGCGGAAATTAATGTATACGCCACGACCAGCACTTCCGGCTGTTGTGGATTTTGTAATGGTGCCTGGAGACGCTTAGAAATCGACCCAGAAACAAGGAAACCTCTTTACTCCTCATATATTTTCATATTTTACTTCCTTTTTTCTAACTTTTGGAATGCTGGTGATGAAGGTTATATGATTTTCTTTTTTTTTCGTCCAAAAAATTCACTAAGCTAATATAATTTTGCAGAATGATACATTTTTGCAAAATTTTGTTTTTCTGATCTTTCTCCGAAGCTTGTTTACCCGTTTTTTAATTTATGCTGAATTTCGATTTTTTGGAATGGTTATGTAAATTGAAGCTTTGGGAGATTGGAATATTTTCCTTTTTTCCGGTAAACAGCGATAGATAATCGTTTACTTGCTCGTGAATAAATTCTGCATTTAGCTATTCTATCTTAGATTAAGGCGATTGCAAGTTGGAAAATCTGAAATTCTAAGATTAAAAGATCCACTGTATATCAAGAAAAGGATAAAATATAAAAAAAATATAGATCAAGTCATGTGTCATCTCAATAAAAACTATATCAATTAATGAATTAGGCGTTTACGGAATTTATATAAATTTACGGTGGACCTTAAAAGCACATTATGATATCTAATTTATTATCCTCCACATAGTGTCTTCGTTCCCTTTCAACATTCGCAAACATTAAGTTAATATTTAATTGCACAAATTATCTCGCTCCTTAATGAATTTCGTTAACTATGATTCTTATTAGACACGAATAGTTTTTATTCGTTTAATCGTTACAAAGTTACGAAGGAGTACGAATATTTAATAATAATTATCCGACCGTTATTAAATAAAGTATCTCACAGTAACATTTATATTAATTAATAGCCAATTACGAAAGAAAGATACATGACCTATTTCCTTTCCCTTTATTCCTGCCCATATAAATAGCATTATCCTTCACTCTGAAATTTAATCTCTCAGTTGCTCCAGTATGCACTGCTCGTTTGCCTGCATTTGGCAAAACGTAGAACAAAGCCGATAGTCGCGTTTAAGGTGCACCGGTCTAAGTGCAATATCTCGTCGGAAGACAGGAACAATTTTATGAATGTGCCAGCGAACGACCTCGGTGCAAAACGACGATAAGAAGATTTATCCATCCTGAAGAAGACAGACAAAAATGGTAAGAGGACAAGAAAAAGCAAAACAAAGAGCGCACGAGCCTTGACACAGTCGGTAATGCAGTGAGAGGGTGAGATGAACGTCGGAAGGTCACCATGAATGAATATGACCTTTGGATAGATAAAGTTTTAATTTACCTACACGTCTCGGCTTTGGAATGTTATAGCGTCCTTGTGCTCGCTAGGAATTAGTCGCTGCAAAACATATATGTATAGCGACACGCTAGGGAAAAAATGACTGCTTAGGGAATTTTTAATGGGACAGTCAAGGCCACTGTTTAACCAGGGCATACAAATAATCGAACATTTCATCTCGAGTACATTTGTCAGTCGGTATCTTTGCGTGACAGGACAGTTTCACTCGAGGGACGCTTACATATCTTTGAATAAAATAAAAATAGTCATGAGATATATTACCATTTTTTCCATACGGTTTCTTTCATCGTCAGAAATTCACTGACGTAATTATTCGTTATCTCGTTTTTTGTTGACATTCCACATATATAGTCTTCTTGGAAACACAGAAATATAATACTAGTAACACATGGGTAACACGAAATTCGATAATAATACTATTTTTCGGAATTACATGTATCAGGGCGAAATGTTTAAAATAAGGAGAGTCTTCGCAGCTTTTTCATACGATCATACATACGGTCTTCTAAGTTCTCCGACTAGGACGACTAGTTCGATAAAACCGTAAGGGTGTCTTAATAGATTATGAAATATGTATCAAATTTTGTAAGAAAATTGAAACAAAGTATTCTCTAGCGACTCTCCTTATTATAGAAACATGAATAATTACTAAATCTGGTTTAGTTCAATAAGTTTCAAAGTCTGGAGGTAATGGCCAATTATTGAAAAACGTTCATCATCCTTCTAGTCACTTTTGGCAACACGTGACGCGTCACGTGTGTTTGACTGGAACGATAGTCATCACTCCGAGCCCCAAGAGGCTATTTGTTATTGAGTGGAGTACGCGAGGAATTGCATATTCGTAATTGGTCTCCTGAGATCTGATAGCAGTGGGTATAGTATATAGCGATTCGCAAGGTTGACTTTGTGCTTTAAACATTAACCTGTATCTACTCCTGATCCCTACGATATTACAATGAAATGTTGTTCATGCTATCAATTACAGTTATCAAGTTGTAACGTTATCGTGAGACTGATACAGTTTGATGAAATATGAGCACTAAGGACATATTTCTGGCATTTCACGAAAAATGAAAATCTATAAATTAGAGGTAGGTAAAAAAGCTGACCAGCTTTTCTTTTGTTATCTAATGAAACCTGCACATGTATCATTATAGCAAGTTTACCGAAAATAGGTTATTTAAGGGTACGTTTAGAAATTCACTGCCAGTACTGCAAGTATGTGTTGTGTCTTACTCTATTGCATTGAAGTAAACAGGGATACAACGATCTTATAATACTGGCAGTGAATTTCGGGTCTTACCCTTAGTGTCATGCGTTTTCCGAAAAAATTGCCAAAGAAAGTAAGAGAGAGAAAAAGTGAGTTTTGTAGGAAGAAAGTGGGGGACAGAGAGATCGAAAGATAGGATATCAGAAAGAAAGAGATGAGGAAATAGAAGAAGAGAGAGGGAGAGAAAGAGAAGAAAGTAGGAGAAGGAGAGAGAACCAGGAAGGATGGTAGGGAGAGAGACCTATTTGGGTCGATACTTTGGGTTCAGGTGCGGCACGCCAAAATGGCAACCCCCTTGAATATCTGCAATGCTGCCATTTTATCAGACAGGAAGTGAGACTCGACGTAGCCGGATGTATATATTCAGTATATTATTTTTTTATTTCTTTTACCCTCAATATCATTTTGATAGGACCAATCTAAATAGAGTAGAGCATAAAGTTCTTTCGTACATTATGTGTATGAAGAAATATGATGGTCATTGTGTTCTTATTCGTCAGAAAAGGTGATTGAATGTGTTTTTTGTCTTTTTTTTTAATTTTTAACAAATACATACAAATTACATACCGACTTACATTCATACCGAATATAAAATACGTCTCGTTTTACAGTAAATAAATAAACAAATGTCAATTCTCTTATACATGTTAGGCCTGTCCAAATCTAATGTTGATTATAAAGGAATATCCGGATAAATATCGTAGGACTTCGTTGATTGCTATAAATGGATCCACATATCTCAGGCATTATGGCACGGAACGGGTGACAAACGTGTTATGTAATCGTCACCCAAAAATAAACAGTATGTTTTTATGCTCAGGTAGGTTCGATTCAATAAATAGTACTTTATTTCCCTTTCGCTTTTAAGTTGACTTCCGTCAAACATAACTTTAGCATAGGTTGTACAGAAATTATAAACTAAAAAGATACGAAACTACATTACAGCTTTTTTAATTATATTTCTCAGTCTTTTTCTTCGCTTTCTTCGGCTCACTGCTTTTTTCCGTTTGGTTCCTTTTTCTGCTTCTGTTTTACCAACTTTTTTCCTTCTTTTTCTTCCTATGTCCACCATTTTCTCTCCATCCTTACTCTTCTACTTTCTACTTCTACTATTTTCCACTTCTTTCTCTGCTTTCTCCACCTCGTTCTATTTTCGTCTCCTTTCTTTTCATGTCAGTTCCTCATCTATTTTGAGCCCTGCTTTTTCCTTAATTTCTTTTCTCTTTTCCCCTCTTCCTTTCTTCTCTCAAATGTTCTCTACTTCCCTGTTTCTTCTTCTTCCAATTCTAAAAGCCTTTTTTATGTCCGATGGTCACTCCTCCTTATTTCCTTCCTATTTTTGGATTATCAATGACCTTGCCCTTTTCTTTCTTTTCTACCTTTTTGTCGTTCTCTTATCTTAGTCCCCTCTTCTTCCTTCTTCTTTTCCCCTTGTCCTTCTTTCCTCCTTCTAGCCATGAACACTTTTATCTTTTCTACTACTTTGTCCATCACCTTGAACCTTTCTTCCAACTTTTTATCTTCGCATACGCTTTTTCTTTTTTCTTCTCTTTCTTTTCCATCCAGTCTTTCGCTATTTCTTTTGACTTTTCATTTTCCCTCTTTCTTTTCTATTGTCCTCTTTCTCCTTTCCTTTTCCTTGAATTTTCTTTATTTTTCCTTCTTTTATTGATTCCTTTACCTCTTTTTGCGTTTCGCTCGAACAGGTACCAATATGTTAATATTGTTAGATATAAACGGGATAGTAACATTTAGAGATATCTTTGAGCATACGCAAAATTAAAATGTGTTTGCATTAGACAATGACACTGACTCTGATGTTTTCAAAATAATAGCAAACGCAAAAATTCTTCTTTTTTTTTAAATATGAAAACTCATTAAAGATCTTCTACTCGACCCAGTAACTTTTCTTTGATTCCTTTTTTTTTTCTAAAATTTAGAATATTTAAAATCAATTAATGATATAGTTAAAAACATGAATTCTGTATGCAGAAAATTGATAATAAATATAGTGTTTTTTGAATCAACATAATTCTACTAGTTTAATTCTATATATACTTTCTCTACGATTTCATGTATTTTCCTAATGAAATTTTACGTAATAAACGAGAAAACAGTATTTCAGTTATTATTGTTGTTTTCTTACCTGTCATTTACCGCCGTCAAAAGCAGCGACAACAAATGGCAATTAAAACGATATCCTTGTAAATCTAACATAAGCGAGACAGTTATTGTGCTATGTGCTTGAGTGCACTTTTCTCGGTGGACTCTTGATCGACATTAGCCGGCAGCTGCTGTACCGCCAGAGTCAGTCATGAACGGAAACGTGATTGTAAATGAAATCATGCGTCGTGCGTTTAATGGAGGCATTTTCAGATTATTTCTTCAATACGTCGAAATTTTTGGCAAGTTTGTGTAGCCACAAAGTGTTAAACATAAGGTCGTAAAAACGCCGACTAATATACTTTGGCTCTTCTATTTAAAACCATTTAAAACGTATAACTTTCATGAAACTTTGATTGCAAGGGAAAGTCGTTGCTATTTATATACCTCTATTAATTCGCGAGAGAAGAATAAAAAGTATTATAACGTATACATATTACATTTATACATAACTGCTTATTCATTCAATAGGCTATTGATTGTGAACTTTGTATCTTTAAAAAGCTCTTTCATCCTGACCTTTCTTTAAATTCAATTTATACTTCGAAACTTCTTGGTCACATCATTAAGGTATATCATTTTTGTTGGTGACTCGGGTGCTGGTGCATAATTAAAATGTCCTCTTTTTCTCTTTATTAAATTTCGCAATTATAAGAGAAAAGTGAAAACCGTGTGACATTCCAAAGTACATTTGAACGAAAATAACAGCGGTTTTTCTCCGTTGTGCTTAACAATTTGTACAGCCTCTTGGAAAATTAAAACAAGAAGCTTGCCTTATCAAATATCACAGATAACGGTGCTAAAGTAGTAAGAAATAATTCTTGAGTGTTATGTATAGATGCAGCATTGAATATATTTTTCTATGGAACAAAGAAAAAAAATGTACGCAGGTGCATTTTATATGAAATTTTAATCCTATATTATCAATCAAATCGCGGCCTGTATAAACATTAAATTAAAATGTTGTCTAACAGATGCAAAAGGATTGCTTGATTTTCTAGAATTGCTACTATATACTTTTATTCCTGCACGTGTAACAGTTTCGATCAGGGAATTTTGAATAATTACAAATACACGTAATATCGTAACACTGAGCAAAATTGAATTTCTAAATTCGTGAAACTTAAATATTTAACAAGCGTTTTAAATACTGCCTGTTATTTCCCTTTTAGTAAATAATGCGTAAGACAATCTATTCAGTAGATAATCAAGCGATAAAATGACTTTCAGTGTGTAACAATGCTGATTACGTAACTGTATTTATGTTCACGTGTAATACCTAGTGTAATGCAATCAATACTAAACTGAATAAATTTTTGAAGTAAAATTATTATTTACCAGTTTCAATGTATGTTCCAATTATTTCTAATGCGTGTCTACGAGACTGCCCTTTAAGAAATTTTCTTCTGTTTGTTCAAATTCCCAATGGGTCAGTATGGGCCTAGCTATGAACTTGGGGGACTTTGGATTTGTATAATGAAACTGATAGTAGGCTGTGCGACAGTCTGTAACTGAAAGCATTTAGTATTCATAAGGTTATAATGAATTTTTTATAGTTTTTAGAAATTTCGTTATTTTACTATCATCTGATAAATCAGTAATTAATACTTTTGCAGTCGAAAGGTCATTCATGCATATTAATTAATTTGTTAATCTCATTCGCAGCTTTAGTACCGTGTAATTAGTCGCGGTAGTGACTTGGCTTGCTGTTCTTCATGAAATAAGGCACAGAATGGCCCCCATATAATTACAACTTCGAGGGGCCATCTTCTTATGGCTTATACTGTCAAAGAGTCCCCTAAATATGAAACTGGTGTTGATTGTACATCTTATGGAAAGCTTTTTAAATTGTTTTTTATATTAACTTATCTATCTAAAATTATTATACTTATTGAGAATAGGATAAGATATCATTAATCTCACATTTAACAATTATTGTCATCCATTGTCCCAAGTTTTTAGCATCGTTAAACTTCGTCTTCATTATGCAAATGATTTCGGTAATGAACGAGCGCTTTTCATTCGTCTCGTTCTGACCTTTTCCTGCTTCGAGATCATTTAAAAAATGAACCACTGCCAAATCCTTATCTCGTTATCCAGAATATTAAGAAGAATTGGATAAAATCGTCGCATCACTTTCATCCCGCTGTGATTCAATAGTTCTTTTTTACGTAACTATATTCCCGAATGGCATTAATTAAATCACTATTCCAATTACAATAACGTAAACATATATATATTCCAAAATGCATAAAAATCGTCCACGTATGTATACTTTTTTTCACAAACGCTTTCTCATTTATAGAAGAAAAAAACGTATTATGCAACTTTATTTACATTGGCATATAGGTACTTCGCGTAGCGTCGCCTTATATGCCAAAGTGCATATTAACGAGGATGTCATTTGAATCTGCAAGTGCAATTACGACATTCGACTGTTCGGCATAACGCGCAATCAGTTGAGCGTTTAATTGGCCGACCTAAAAAAAAAATTAAGTGGTGCAGATTTTTTATTTTTATTTTTTTTTTTACAAAAAAAGGCGCTCAATGTTTAATTCTGGGTATATTATTTTGGTAATTATTTTTATACTGGGTTATTTTCGTGATAAGCGATGTCCTCCGAACACCTCCTTTAGTAAGATAATTCAGGGACACCCTGTATACAACCCTGTATACATCAATATAATATTTGCACATCTAAAAATTACAATAGCAATAACAAAAATTGTAGCAAGATTTGCTAATTATCATCATTTTAATTGCAATTCGCTGTTATTTTAGTACTAATTACTGTGCTTGTTTCAGCAAGAGACAGTAGTCGAACTATTCAATATAGCAGCGGTGCGCGTGTTGAAATTTTTTTTTTGTTAGGCCACTCGCCTCGAACGTCGTACCTTGTGAGCTTAAACCTTAATGTCAGTATTTTACGGTTTGCTGAGTTTAACGTAGAATAAAAGCATCTCTCATATTTCAAGTATATACATTTTCACTTCCTCTAAAAATTCCCCTGTAAAATCCTTGTGCTCCTGTTATCTTCGCACACTCCAAGCATCTCTCGCTACAGCGTTTAGTGATCGTAAGTGCACATTGTTCTTTGTGCATAAGAATTTTCTTCTCTTAAAAGATGATCGTTAACATTAATTAACTTTAAGTCTTATGTCAATACCCGGGTACCCTTTTCCGTTTTGCCACATCAAGTTTTTTATCTTCCTGACAAAAAATCCACAATTCCTTTCGGATACTCGTTATTTCGTCAATTTCACATCGATTTATATATTCAGCTTAAAAATTAAAAAAAAGTCCGAAAATCCAATAAATAAAGTTGAATATACGCTTGTTGAATTCCCGGGTACCGAGGTACCCACATATGTCAATGTATCACTCGTATTGAATTTCTAAGCTAACAAATAAAAATAATAATTAAGAATGAAAAGGAATATAAAGTAAATAAATAAATATTGGTATTGTTAGTTTGAAAATAATTTATTGTGATTTATATTTAAAAAATGAACTCATAATGAGTTTTTATTGAGTACACCCGTTACACTTTGTAATTGTTTTTGCATGCTCATCGCAAACAGGTTTCTGACAAGTTACACATGATTTTCGTGTTTTCCTACGTTTTTTAAATACACCCTTGTAACAAATATGGCATGAGCCGACGACAACTTTGCGTCCAGTAGGATCTAACACTTGTGCAGAGCCAGATGCTGTTGCAGTATTTCTTTGAAGATCCACAGGTTTACCGTAAATACTTTCGATTGCCAGTTTTGTTGTAAAATTGCTCATGACCTGAATATTTTGAGAACGATCTCCAATTGTTGGCATACATAATTCTTCACCCAGTTGGCGTAAAAATAATCGGCGTTGGTGTGTCTTCTTTTTTATCATTTTATTATTTTCAAAATAAATTATATAAGAAGCAAGACTGGCAATGTCAAGAATATTGTAAAAAAATGCAAGAGGCCATCGATTAGTCCGCCTACGTGTAGTGTATCGCCCTAGCATCTGGTCCATAGTATCAACACCAATTTTTGTTTTGT
>JARPRG010000620.1:2152-16328 GCA_031001745.1 Hartigia nigra | reverse complement strand
ACCCTACGAGAAGGACGCGAAACGTTACAAAGTCTATAACCGGAGCCTCCTTGTGATCGTTACAATTCGATACTTAGAAGGACGGTTTTATCAATTAATTCTTAGTCCTAGTCCTCGCGACGAATCCTGTTCGCGGGACTCAGGACTCCCCGAGATGTCACAACTCGTTGCCGTGGCTAGGGTTAACCGGATCTTTCATCCGGTGTTGAACTTCGTCCGGATTCCTGTCGGGATGGATAGGTGGTAGAGGTTAAGGATCGTTACTCGCAAAAACTGGACCAGATCGGCCGACGCGTTCGGAAGTTATGGCCAATTAAGTGTTTTCACTTAAAGGGGGTGCAACTCCCCCCAGAGTGATGCTACAGGGGTTCAATGGGGGTGTTTTTTGACTATCGAAGGTTGCTCTTTCTCGTGCCATAATTAGAAATATGAATTTCCTTCCGGAACTAGTAGTTCTCGTATTGTACGAAAACTCCCAAAATGCACGATTTCACTTCTACCCCTCCCCATCGGCCATTTTTTATTCGATCGGGATAAAACCTTTACCATTCGAACGGGAAGGAAATTTCCTAAAAAATATGTGTTTGGTTTTCTGAAATCGGTCATAGTTTCGCAGAGATACACTAAAATTAAAGTGTTCCACTTCAATTGCGCACTACTGTATATATGTCAATGGGTATTTCTCAGGTCTTTTTTGCATACGATTAGTATAATATCGGGACACTTGGTGCTTACTGGGACCGTCCTCATAATATTTTATTACTTTTGATACATATGAGAACTGTCCTGACAATGACCCACCTGTCCACTCGTTGCCTTCTTCGAAGATTTGATACTTGTCGGGACAGTCCTAACAGTAACGTTTTATTTATTTTGCTTTAATATACAGACTGTCATCATATTGACCCATTTACACATTTTCTATTTCATTCTAATTTGACTGTGAAATTGTACAGCAGATATGGAATTAAACAGTACATGCATATTTGACAAATTAAGCTAATACGAGACTTTTAGAAGTTCTAAAATTCATAATTAACCTTGATAGTTTTCATTATGGAATACAAATTGTCTCGATAAATACCATTAGTTGGATAAAATGAGGATGTAACAAGGTTTTCATGGCATTATTTTCTTAACGAAAATTAGAAGAAGTATTTTCACTTCTATAAGCAATTATAATGTTCCTGTTAGAAATTCTGTTTATTATTCGCTAGAAGGGCTCACATAATATTTCAAGATTTGTAAAGAGGATGCCGATAGTGTTTGCACACGGCAACCCAACGAATCAAAGACTTCCTGAAGCTACAAAATATGTTCTAAGAAATATCATTAGCTTTTTAAAATACGGACAGATGGTAATTAGTACAACTGTTTTCATTAGAACTGTAACGAAAGCAATTTTTGTTTCCATCAGAAACTAAAAATTTATCACAAAAAGGTATGCAACATGTGGCATACGGATAAACTTCAAGTTTATACTGAAATAAATAAGAACATATAGATATTTGTCAACAGGTAGTTATCAGGACATTTTTTTTACGTTATAGAATAGAATATATGATGGTCGTTATCAGAGCTTTCAAAACGTTGTTTGTTATCAGGACTCGTAAACACCAAACAACGGTAAGAATCAGAATATAAGATGCACTGACTATTTTGTAACTGAAAACCTGTGCAAATGATTGCGAGAAGAAATGTTTGATGTTCCTTATCCGAACTTCGGACCGTATCTGGACTTTTAACATTTATCAAAAAACGCATGGACGTAAGACCTAGAAAATTCCCAACATTAAAATAAATAATTATATCATATTTGAACTGTAATTTGCTTGCACGTTACAAGTTTAGCAAAGTGTATTTCTGTGTAAAAGTATAGTTATATACAGGGTGTCTCATTTTAATCTTTCACCTGATTTATTTCGTAAAATAGGGCTCCGATCGAAAAATGAGTCCTATGAAAGTTTTAGGGTTTCAAGGGGGACGTCTGAAAAAAAATAGTATTTCAATCGAAATTTCAAAATGGCGGCGTTAAGGAGGCTGACATGTTTTTTTTCAATGGAAACATGGTTTTTTTTTCGTACCAAAAAATTTTTAGATCGAAACTAACAACTTTTGTATTAAATTTTTTTCGATAAAGTCCATATTTTACACTTTTTTAGCGTCACCCAGGATGTACCACGAGGAGGTAGTCTTCAGCTTCCAGTGTGTGTGTGTGTGTGGGCGTGCGCATGCGCGTGTGCGTGTGCGTGTGTGAGTGCGAGCGCACGCGCACGTGTGCATGTGCGTGCATGCAACACTCACAAGGATAAGGTCTCAAGGATAAGGATAACAAAATTTTTTCGCGAATATCCGTCGCGACGATACAAATTTGCAGCCCGAAAATAATTGCCATGACATCTCCCCAAAATGAGGAGCATGTCGACAATCTCGTTCGGACTGAAATCAGACATCGTTAACTTTTCGTCCGTAAACTTTTACAAATGTACCATCCAAAACGCGTGATCCACAAAAGTCAGTTCGAAGCGTCAGTGTGAAAATTTTGTTATCCTTATCCTTGTGAGTGTTGCATGCACGCACACGCACACGCGCGCGTGCACTCGCACTCGCACTCACACACGCACGCACACACACACACACTGGAAGCTGAAGACTACCTCCTCGTGGTACATCCTGGGTGACGCTAAAAAAGTGTAAAATATGGACTTTATCGAAAAAAATTTCCTACAAAAGTTGTTAGTTTCGATCTAAAAATTTTTTTGGTACGAAAAAAAAACATGTTTCCATTGAAAAAAACATGTCAGCCTCCTTAACGCCGCCATTTTGAAATTTCGATTGAAATACTATTTTTTTTTCAGACGTCCCCCTTGAAACCCTAAAACTTTCATAGGACTTATTTTTCGATCGGAGCCCTATTTTACGAAATAAATCAGGTGTAAGATTAAAATGAGACACCCTGTATAAGCATCTGATAATTGCCAATGCATCGGCACCGTGTGTCCTGACATCTACCATCAGACTGCGAAGACGAAAAAGTTACTTGAATTAAGTTTTACTACTCAATTCGAAGCAATTAGTACTTTACTTGTACATTTGTATTAATCGCTTCGAATTGAGAAACAAAACATAATTATAATGGAACTTTATGTGCAAGGTAAGTTCGTTTTATCACTAATTATGAAGAATAACCAATTTCATTACTGGTAATCATTTGACAGGGGCAACTTTGAATACAGCTGTCTAAAATATTCATTGACATGTCCTAAAGTCGATTTTCAGGTAACATTCTATGTTTCAATAAAATTCATGTAGATCGTAGCTAATAATAATGATATTACGTAGAATGGGCACCTAGCCAAAAAAGTGGTTAAAGGGCCGTTTCATCTAGCCAAAAGAGTGGTTCAAGGGCCTGATAACTGCCAATGCATCGGCACCCTTGTGTCCTGAGGTCTACTATCAGACTATAAGAATTAGGTTCACTGAATTATGTGGTTTCACCATCCATTAGTAGACGTTACATGAACTTTCAATATTGTAAAAGAATGTTATTGACACTTGCATATGACAGCAACATGAATGGCAGACTTTCCTGTAGCGCCCTAATATCATCCACTGCATACGAAAATTAGTTCACTAAACTAAAACTAGTCTCATTAATATTCTAATTAGAGCAATGTTTGCTTTCTTATTAATTGTAAACCGAGAAATTGCTCATAAGGAGAAGGTGCAGCGTGTGGCGCACGCTTAGATTTGAAGTTTTTATTGCAGTGATTGATAAATGTATCAGTTGATCTAACCGAATTAATGTTCCATCCACTGAACAAAATTTCTAACAAATCCGTGCGTTACACGTTGTGAGTCCTCAGTGTTGTAAAAATTATATTTTTTTAAACGACTATAAAAAGCAATTTTCAGTTTTGTTAAAAATCATTTTGATTCTACTTCCATTATAAGATGTTACAGCACCTCTTTAAATCTGGAATCTAACCAGAGCAGCGTGATAATATTACGGTGTTCTGGTAATATCCACTGTATGACGAATACAGGGTGTCCCAAAACTCCTGTTGAAGCTTTTAGAGGGTGAAGGTGGAGGAAATGTCGGATCGAAAATTCCCTTTCCATTTTTTTGATCCGACACCTATTCATCGAGCTATTAACGATTTCGATAAACCAATTTTTTCCGTACATGTAGCTAAAAAGTATCCCTCTATACTTTGTAGTGTCCGTTACTGTCGAACGTTGCACGTCTCAGTCCAAATGCCAGGCAGCCAACGTCGGAGAGACGAGCGCCGCCAGTTTGCCCATTGTGCGGTCGTAGTTAAGTCCTCGTGTGTCATCTGAGAAATTTATTTGATTGTGACAGATTTACGTTACCCTAAAGATTACCTGATGTACAGATTGACACACAACATTTCAATAATGTTTGTGTTAGTAGTTTTCGAAAATGGCATATATTATATTTGCCGGGAAAACCAGTTGACAAGTTTACGAGGAAAAGAATGTACAGTTAAATATAAGAATGGTTGCACATACCCTGCACGGATTTTATCCCGTAACTGTAAGTACAGCTTAGTGTATTTTTAATGAGATTTATTATCTTCAATACAAGATTTTCATTCTACAAGTTATTTTAAGTACCAATAAACAAATTGTCCCGACAGCAACCATTACTTTGATTTTCTATAACGGTTTTTGGCAAGACTATTGTACACGAACACATATGTTAATTGTTAATGTTAACTTGATTGGCATACAGCGAATTTGGATAACATTTTCTCATAAAATATGTACATTCATATATGTGGTCGTAGGCAATCGTGGATCAACGTTTCTACTGTACCTATGTTTGAAAGTTTCATACTAATATTATTTAATGCCAAAAAGAAGATAACGCCGTGTAATTCTTACATATGGAACGAGATATATAAGGGTGTGCAACTAGTGCTATCTTTCATGTTTTCATAATATTCATAAAATATTATTTATCTTGAAAGGTTAGTCTTCTACGTAGTCCTGAATGGCTATTTCGTAGCATTGCCTGGTTATGTGAAAGGATACAATTTTTCGAATTTTGTTTAATGGTACTTATACATCTTATCAGCAGTTAGTGAATTATTTTCGTCGAACGATTATCGAAAACGATAATATTTTCAGAAAATGTTTCTGTTTGAGATGTTTCAGATGTAGCAAATGCATATACATTTATCTTATTCTTATTCCGATTATTCTCGTTTTTGATATTTTAAATAAATATTATGTATTGTAGACATTTTGGTTTAAAAACAAAGAGCAGCGGTCGGGTAGTTTTTCCGAGAACAGAGCGGCGTTGCCGGGTTGTTCGCACGTGTACTACGTTTTGGCCTAGCACCGAGAGTGGGGAAAAAACGCAAGTTAGTCGTCGTGGAGACGTTGGGGTGTATGAACACCATTTTCAATAAAGAAAACAGATTTTCTCGACCTGTCCTTTGTCTACAACCTACATATCCTACAGTTTTTCAGAAGTGGGATACGAAACAAGTATCGCGGGACAATGAACACGTACCAAAGTTAAGTGAAGAAAAACACGCGCGTGAGTCGCCGTAGGAGAACTATCGTGAATACTGTGTGTTGTTTGCGATCAGTTGGGAATATTCGGTGCTGGGTGTCGCGAATATTTTGCTGTGTGCTAATCGATAATTACCGAGACTGATACGGAATTGAAGCTCTGTGCTAGCTATTCACAATTGCGATCGATACGGGTAATTGCTGTGTGCAACACGTGGATCGTGACGGTAATTTGTTCTAGTGTGTGAAAATTCGTGTGTATCGTTACACGGACAAACGAAAATTTTTAGGACAGGTGATTAAAAATCGTAGTGCCACTGAGTCTCGAGGAAGTGTCTCGATTTAGTGTAAAGGCGAGGAAACAGTAACAGTGCTGCGGCATGCGAAAATGCGCGTGGAGAAAGAAGAAGTAAGCTTTCTTTGTCGGGCCGGTCAAGCGATCGCGTGAAGTGTGTCGAGATGGCAGCCAAAGAACCCTCTGAGTATACAGTCGCCGAATTGAAGGATTTCCTTCGTGAAAATAATTTGCCAGTGTCGGATACTAAAGCCGAATTGATACAACGCTTGACAAGTTTTGACGCGGCCATATGGAAACGTCTTGATGAGGAACGCCAAAAATTGGTCGAGAGCATTGAGGGGCTCGAGGAAAATGCGCTTGAGTCGGAGAACGACCATTACGAGGGCGTCGAGACTATAGTCCAGGTACCTGGTACAAGGAATGCACCGACTAAAGACGAGTTGATACGCCGAGAGAACGAATTATTGCGAAGGGAACGAGATCTGCTTCAGCGGGAGTTGGAAATTGCGAGACAAGGGCATACACCAAATGTTAATGCCGAGGCGAACGACAGTCGAGGAAGACATAGGTCACAGACCACAAACGAGAGCGTGAGGGCTGTTCGGGATATACTGAACGAATTTAACGGCAGCGAAGGCTCGTTTTGGAGATGGGAACAACAATTGTCATTATTGCGGGTGACGTACCACCTGGATGATAATTC
This sequence comes from Hartigia nigra, assembly GCA_031001745.1. Classification (NCBI taxonomy): domain Eukaryota; kingdom Metazoa; phylum Arthropoda; class Insecta; order Hymenoptera; family Cephidae; genus Hartigia; species Hartigia nigra. The sequence continues at coordinate 9,783 of JARPRG010000620.1, read as the reverse complement.
ATCGAGGATTTTGATCAGTTCGAAGTTAAAGGGTCGCGCACTGGAATGGTTTCATTAAAGCCGAGTCATCTCATACTGAGTGTTGAGGATTTATTGAAGGAAATGACAAACAAAGTTAGTGCTACGTAAAAAATTCGAACAAAGACAGTGGCAGACAAACGAACCATTTGGTGATTATTATCACGATGAAGTCATTTTGGCTAATCGTGTACCAATCGAGGAAGACGAGATCATTGATTATATTATCGATGGAATAGATGACGCTAACTTGCAGGACCAGGCACGAATTATGCGGTTCAAGATACAAGTGTAGTTGCTTCAAGCGTTTGAAAAGGTGACGCTGCATCCGAAAAGGGCGTTCGATCGAGAATCAAAATGGAAGAAAGATGGGAAATCGACGAAAGAATCAAAGGGCAATTCGTCATCGGCCAAGGGGAATTCAACGTCGTCGAAAGTAGATTCAACGTCAACAACCGAGAAACCAGTGTCGCAGGGAAGGACGCCGAGATGCTACAATTGCCGCGAATCTGGACATATCGCACCCAACTGCCCGAAGCCAAAGAAACCGAGAGGCTCGTGTTTCAACTGTGGGTCGACGAGTCATCAGAAGAAGGATTGTCCAGAAGAAGGATCGAAATCCGCACCATCGAATACAACGAGTATGATTGAACCGATTTATGCTAGTGACCTGTACTATGTTCACCTTAGCTTCTCTGTTGATGACATGAAAGGTAGTAAGCGTATTCATACTATAAGTGCTGTAGTCGATCCTGGCTCTCCGGTAAGTCTGATAAGAATCGAGTATGTACCGACGAATTTGCGCGGACCTGTACCGCCTAACGGTAATCGTTTTTGCGGGATGAATAAGTCAGTCGTTCACGTGTTAGGTACATTCACGCGAACTGTGAAGGTTGAAGGAATCGAGATAGGGATACGCTTTCTAGTATTCCCTAAAGAAACGATGTCGTGTGTCGCGTTGCTGGGGCGTGATTTTTCCAGAAATCCGTTGATAAGGGTCGAGTTAGACGAAACCATAAAAATTGCGAAAACTTACAACTCTGTGGAGGAGCTCGATACCGTCACACCGATAATGATGATTAATTATGTCGAGTCACCATACCAAGTTAACAATCAACTAAATATAAATCCGAAAATCGGATTTGAAGTATCAAAAAAATTGCAAGAGTTGTACGAAACCGAATATGTTTCGAAGTGGGGCTCTGACAATCAGGAACCTGAAGCGGAAATGGTAATTAGTCTAAAGAACGAGCAACCGATTACTTTCCGACCAAGGCGTTTAGCTTTTTCTGATAGAGAGAAAGTAAACAAAATTCTTGACGATTCGTCTGCTTAGCGAGTTATTTTAGGCGGTTCATACCTAATTTTTCAATAATCGCAAAACCGTTGTACGATCTCATAAAAAAGAACGTTCCATTCAAATTTGGAGCAGAAGAGCTCGATGTTTTTGAAACCTTAAAGCGCGCATTGTCCTCTGAACCGATTTTAGCAATCTTTTCGCCACACCTTGAGACCGAGTTGCATTGTGATGCAAGCGCGAGTGGTTACGGGGCGATACTATAACAAAAACAGAGTCACAAAATATTCAGACCGGTGTTCTACTTTAGTAAACGAACGACGCCGACGGAGTCGAAGTACCACAGCTTTGAACTTGAGTGTCTCGCTGTGGTGTATGCGATCAAACGCTTTCACATCTACCTCGCTGGTATAAAGTTTAAAATTATCACGGATTGCGATAGCTTTCGTCTCACGCTCAATAAAAAGACAGTGAACCCTCGAATATCTCGATGGGCATTATTCTTGGAGGATTATGATTACGAAATTATCCATCGATCCGGTTCGCGGATGGCACACGTCGATGCGTTGTCGCGATGTCATAGTATTCTCATTTTAGAGGCAAACTCATTCGAGCAGACATTGTCAATTCAACAAGACCGGGATAAGGAGATCCAAAAGATTCGTGATAGACTCGAGACCGCCGAAGATAAATATTATGAACTTAGAGATGGCCTCGTATACCGTAAAAATAAGAATAAGATACTGCTCTTTTATGTTCCCCCGTCTATGGAAGACAATGTGATTCGCACGTGTCACGATGATATGGGACATGTTGGTGTTCATAAGATAGTGGATAATATTAAGAAAGTCTACTAGTTTCCGCGAATCAAAGAAAAGGTAAAGGCGTACATTTCGAATTGTTTGCGTTGCATTGAATTCACACCTGTACAGCATTCAAAAGGAAAAGCTACCATTTCAGACAATCCACGTGGATCATTGTGGACCTTTGGAGAAGACCGGACGTGGTTACCGGTATATTCTAGCGATTGTCGATGGTTTTACGAAATTTGTTAAATTGTTTCCGTCTAAGTCTACGACATTGGAAGAAACGATAAAACGATAAAACATTTACGAAATTATTTTCAAGCGTACAGTAAGCCTAGGCGGATCGTCAGTGATCGTGGGACGGCGTTAACGTCAGATTAATTTCGAACATTTGTAGGTGATGAATCCGTCAAACACGTACTCGTAGCTGTAGGTACGCCGCGCGCGAACGGACAAGTAGAGCGATTTAATCGTGTAATTACCCCGATGATTTCGAAAATTTGTGACGATTCAAGAAAATGGGATCAAGTATTGAGTAAAGTGGAGTTTGCGATCAATAACACTGTTTGCCGATCGACTGGAGAGACACCCAGTAAACTGCTATTTGGGATTGATCAAATTCACGAGATAAATGATAATCTTAGACTGATTCTGGAGTCGTATAAAAATGACGAGCGCGATCTTGCCTCAATTAGGGAAGCCGCTTCGAGGAACATTTGTAAGAGTCAGGAAATGAACGAGCGGTAGTATAATCAGAAACGTAAGAAAGCGACACAATATAGTGAAGGTGACTACGTCATGATTCGGAACGTTGATACTTTCGCTGGTACCAATAAGAAGCTCATACCGAAGTTTAAAGGTCCGTACGTCATAAAGAAAGTACTAGATTCCGATCGTTACGTGGTTACCGACATCGAGGGGTTAAAGCTCACTCAATTACCGTATACAGGAGTGATTGCTATTGACCAAAAAAACCGTATATTCACAAGTAATGTATGCATTATGAAGCAAATTAGTATGTAAGTGGTTTCTTGTTTCCTTGTAAAAAAAATTTAATTATATTTTTCTTTTTCTTCATATTTGTCCGAGGCGTCCAAATGTCAGGATTGACCGACTGTAGGCATTTTGGTTTAAAAACAAAGAGCAGCGGTCGGGTAGTTTTTCCGAGAACAGAGCGGCGTTGCCGGGTTGTTCGCACGTGTAATACGTTTTGGCCTAGCACCGAGAGTGGGGAAAAAACGCAAGTTAGTCGTCGCGGAGACGTTGGGGTGTATGAACACCATTTTCAATAAAGAAAACAGATTTTCTCGACCTGTCCTTTGTCTATAACCTACATCTCCTACAATATATATATATTTTTTTTCTTTTTAGTGTATTCTTTATTATAATATATTTATTTTGTATTCACAGGTGACATCAGTGTTTTAAAAGATTTGCGACATGAGATTAACGAATCCGAGATTCGAGCAAATAATAAAAATAAAGAGACTACGCACGGGCGAAGCATCTTTACTAGATCTGTTTATGCAGCTAAAGATAAAACGAAATTTGAATGTAAATCTATATATTTTCATTCCTTTTATTCAAGTTAAACCGTCCTTTAAAAAATGGACTTGGGATATGTATTATATTTTATTTCTTTTCTATTGGCAGCTAATATCAATGATTCGAATGATCTAGGGGGGAAAACGACCGATCTGCAGGTTTCCTCAAACAAGCAAAGCACAGAGAATGAGGGCCAGCGAAGTTCGTCTACCAAATCTGGATGTACAGCTAAAGATCAGACGGAATCAACCAGCCATGTTCTTTTAGTTGATACGACTGATTCACAACATAGTTTGGAAATCGCTGATGAAAAGTGTCTGAAGAATTCAACGTTCACAGTATTGGAAATGGATACGAGCAACGAATCTCCATTTTGTGGTGAATTGACAAGTGAAATTATCCCAGATTCAGAAATATCCAACGAACACTCTATCGGTATCGAAGGGTTGGCTGATAGAACTTTTGAAATGATCGATACTGTAGAGCAAAACATCATCGAACTTGTAAGAGTACCTGTAAATAATACCGAGAACTTGCAATCAAGCCTAAAATATTGCGAAGCAGAAAAACGCGAAGAGCAAAAAGATTTAGTACTTCATGGCCAGGCATGCATGCAGTACACACCTGATCATAATGCAATAACTATTAATACAGAAAACTATAATCCGAGTATCACCTATGAACTTGCTGATGAAGCAGATATATCGAACTTCAGTATTTCGGCTTTACCTGATGCTGTGTTGATGGATCTTCTTAACCAGTTAACTATGATTGACGAGTATACTCGTCATGCGTATAAATCAGTGACCATTGGCTATTTAAATTGCAATTTTTGAGAAAAACAAAACATATTCTTAAATTGCAAGATGTTTAGAATATTTTGAGGGTATCCCGGAATAAAACAAATAGAAAATATAAACAATTTTAGATGATCTCATGCGTCCCCGTATGCACTGGTTGAAAAAGTTTACCAGTTCCGGATTATATACCCGGTACATCGAAAAAAAACAACCCTACGCGAAGGTGTTCGCATTGCTACAAACTTAGGATCAGGAAGGAATCGATTTACTGGTGTTCGATTTGCAAAGTCCCATTGTGTATAATATCCTGTTTCGCTGAATATCACTTCACAGCAAGAATTTGAATTCTTACTTTTATATGTATAATATTTAATTGAATTTATTGCGTTTTTAGTTTAATATGTATGTAATATATGCTTATGTTAACCAAAAAAGTAAATATTAGTAATAAAAATTTCAATTTTATACAATAAAACCCATCTTTTTCATCTAATATCTTATCAGCGCAACTTACTCTGTGATTGACGAATATACTCGTCATGGCTCGATTTTGGCGACACAAAACTGTGCGCACTTTTAAATGAGGGCGCCACAGTTAACTGGTTAAGGAAAGCGTAAATCTTGAAGCAACTGAAGAAGAGCCCATACAGCGCAGCACTCCAAATACGACACGAGTAGATAATCAATGTAGCTAATATAATAAATGAATTTCTTCATGAATTTATATGAATAAGAAATTGTACGAAATCTGAGCATCGGGATGAGCGACCCCCCCAGCCGGTGGACGTCGGACAGGGACAGTAATAGATCTGCACCAGTTAGTGACCGCCCTCGAGCGGTCTCAAGGTCATTTATTGATAGTATGTGTAGAGCTGTACAAGGACGGGGGAAGATGACTTGTCTGCAGCTTCGAAGGTGATCCGGAGCGGGGCTGCACCGATACCGGGTAACGGCGTTTAGATACCGTGCAAGTCGATAAATTGGTAGATACCTTGCACGTCGCTACGAGAGGGGTGTTGAGATGTTCGTGATACCGTGCAATCGTAACCGAGAGATTGCACGTCTTGAAAGATCCCTAGGAATCCATGCACCCAGAATGGACTTGGTTTGAACGTGTCGTGATACCGTGAAAGTCAATTGGTCGGGAGATACCTTGCACGTCGATGAGTACGAGAGATCAACTCATGTAACGTTGCGAGTATGCATATTTGACAACCAACACCATAGATATAACCTTGGCACGTATTAATGCCCCGTGAACACATCGAGCACTTACCTTCGGTGCGGATAATGGAACCACCTGGTCCGGTTGGAACGTCGGGCCTGGCGGTGCGGATTTGACACCCGCGCACAATTCACTGGTCAACCGCACAGGTGAAGATCAAAACATCAACTGACTTCAAATCCGAGGTCCCCTGTACTTGCAGTCATGAATCGGGTTTTTTTGGCAGGGAGAGTGATAGGTTACCTCGGTGTGTCCCTCAACGTGTCTTTATTGTCAAAAGCTATGAGGGAAACGAAAGAAAACAACCAAAGTGGTACTAACAAACAAAAAACCAAAAACAGATTTAAAGACGGCGCTTCCGCCGCCCAATGCTCCCTGTGCCCGTTCATTCAACAGGTTGGATAGAAATACTCTGATTAACCAGGTTAAGGATAGATTGAAGATAAGGGCTCAAAATCGCTATAACAGACATGAACGATTACACAGAAGTACTAGATATGAAATTGGAGACTGGGTGTTGCTCAGAATTCATAAATTATCACAAAAGGAAAAGAATATTAATCGGAAAATATGTTTATTATACGATGGACCTTATATGGTGGTTGAATGTCCTAATCCAAATGTATATACGTTAATAGACAATGACAAAGTTTTGAGAAATTTTAATGCAAGGCAGCTTAGACCGTATTACGGTGATCCAAGTAGAAACATAGTCATTAATAGAGTAAAACGTAAAAGGGTTAAAATTGATTTGAATCAAGAAATTGAAGATGATACACAATCCATGGAAACTAATAATCTTACTGATGAAGTAGAGTCAAATATCGACCAACCACCAATGCATATTCAACTACTGCTTAGAGTAAATCAAGAGGCATTTAAAGTTGAGTTGGATGCAGGTTCCGGTATTTCTTTCATTAGTTCTAGTCTATGCATGTTTTTTAATTCATCGGTATCAGTGGATTCTAATAATGGGAAATTCTTTAAACCTATTGCTGGTGCAGATTTATGGTTGAATGATTTCACGGAATTAAGATTTGAATTGGGCCAAAGAGGATTTTCTCATAAATTCTGGATAGTGGAATCCAATGAGAAATTCATATCATTAGGGTCAGATTGGTGTTTCAAAAATAAGATTATTGTAGACTATGAAAAATCTCAAATTCACATGGGAAATACTTGGAGATGTCGATTTTATGAATAGCATTATTAGGAGTTACAGAAGCTACCGATTATAAGCAAAAAGAGATAAAACTTAGAGAAATAGGAAATTAAGTGGTGGGGGTAACGTTCTACTTAGCTAGTGTAGTGGGGACTAGGAGCCTCAGTCTTGCGTCCGCTGGCATACCGTACGCATCGTTACGCTAACCTAGGTTACATTCCGCTAAATTAATCGAGTGTTGCTTCAGTAACGACATGCAGCCTGTGATATTGCAATTTAATGAGATGCGTCTCAAAACCTTGCATCTTAAGAACAAGTGGTTGGAATATAAAAATAAAATGGATAACATAATAAAGAAATGTGAGGCGGATCAGCAGTTGATTTAGAGTTTAATTGAGAAAAATTATCCTGATCAGGTGGTGGGAAGCACAGATTATGATAATATTCCTGATTGTAATGAGGCAAGTGTAAATAGTCAACCAGAAATCGAGACACGATCTTTTCAATCTGTAATTGAGGTAGAATTTAGACCAAGACCAAAAATAATTGACGTACGAGTATTATCGTCAAAAGAAAAAGTTGTGAAGATTAGAAATACTCTTCCTGATGAGAAATTAACAATGGAGGTTAAAGTAGTGTTGTTAGCTTATTGGTTGATATGTATTGTTTTCTGTATTCAAGTTTGTTTTACAATATTATATTTAAGTAATTAACAATGATTGTGATGTTGGATGTTTCCTGGATTCGGTGAAAAGATTGAGTTGATGCTGCTGCTTAT
>JARPRG010000619.1:143150-167612 GCA_031001745.1 Hartigia nigra | reverse complement strand
TGACTCGTCACCTGAGGAAGGACCCCAGGATAGAGTTCCCCGTTCCCGCGGATTAGCTGTGCCTGCTCTGGTGAGTCACACCGATTTTATTACTTGGTGCTGGGATTTCGAATAGTCCGATAGCCATAGGCGTCGGGTTCCCCGTTTCGCTCCGGATCTCATGGTCCTGGACTCCTGTTTCTGGATTTTAGCTGTTCGCGTTCCCGTCAAAGTAGTTCTCGCTGGATTTCACTATTTGCCGGTCCCTTACTCCGACCCTCTCTACCACAACCAGCAGCCTGAGCGGCCGTGCATTTCCGCAACCGTTCGCTCTCGTTCATGCATCCATTTGCGTTTATCAATTTTACGCGCCCCCAAAAATTGACGTTTTCGGTTGCGTTTGTCGATTTCACACGCCTCCACAAATCGACGGATCTCGTCTCGTGGCTCTGTGCCGTTTTGGTGGAGACGAGGGCGACCCACCTCGTCTCCCAGGACATACCGATTCGTCGGCACCGGTGAAACAAAAGCTGGCTGGCGCCCAGCCGTGGCTTGCGGATGCATGAGCGAAGGTGGACGGCCGAAGGTGACGTTTTACCGATTTCGATCTCGCGTGGTCAGAAAATACGTCACAATCTACATATAATATTTCAATGGTAATGCCCATCAGTAGGCGTCCACGAAACCGAGGATCGCGTAACATCATATCCTATAAGATCTTAGTCTATTTACCTCTTCAGGCAACGGTATTAGCCATAAAAATATGGTCAGTATAATATTTTTGGAATATATCATTTCCAATTAATGAATAACCATACTTCTTCGTCGAGCAGTAAGTACTTTTGTACAGTATAAACTAAAATTACTTAGGAGTATTGATTTTATGTGTTGACAACATCGATAAATATCCTTCTTGTTCAATGACTAGATTATCCAATTAATATCTAATTTAACTTACAAGAATTTTTCAGATACAAGTACAGTTTTCAATAGATTAGAATAGAAATCATAAACGTACCGTCATACTCCTCTTATATGCATCCATTATTGTTAAAGGTAAACACATGAATCGTACACAACTTATGCCTAGCACAGGGACACTATTAATTAAAACAGGGACGCTATTAATTAAAACAGGGACGCTATTAATTAAATTCGCTAAAATTACGCGAAATTGACATGTGGTATTTTACTCGAGCGATTGCAGCGCCCCGATGATACACTATCGTGTAACTAACTGCACATGGAACCGACAACTGCACAACGAACGTCGCATACGACAGTGTCGAGTGATTTCCAGAAGAGTTTTCCAGAATTTCATACGATGACTTCAGAACAGTTGTTGATAATACAGATTCCTTTTCGGCCCTGTCTATCCGATGTTAGTTCAAAGTCCGTCGGATGGCGCCACCATGTAAAGTTACAGCTGTTAGATTTTACAAAATGGTTGCAGACGTGGTATTTTCTTTCAAAGTGTCTACACCAGTAAAACGTGATGTAAAAAGATCATCTTCCTATGACTTTCAATGCTTGAGAGTCCTCTTGCTTTTAAAAATTAGTTAACATCTCATCAATCCACAGTTTACCTATGGCTGAACGTTTAAAAAGCAAGAATTTGGACATTACTTCTTTACATGAAAATAACACGAAGTATCTGGCTCTAAGGTAAAAGTAATCTTTATTTTTAATTTTTTCATTGTATGAGAATCATGTTATATCGCATTAATAACTTGAATTTCAATGTTCACCGTTTCAAAATACCAGCTTCCTTTTACAATATTCTCATTCGTTTTTTCGAGACATACGTTTATCTAAAAACATTACGCCATCATTGAATAGAATTGAATGCAATACAATTAGGTAGGTTTCTCTAAACATGATATAATTTTTCTAATTCTGTAAATACAATATTCAAAGATATCACGGTCAATTGACTGTACTTTAAGAAGAGCCTGATCACTTAAAAAGTAAAGTCGTAAGAAAACGAGCAGAGGACGACCGATCTATCCATACGACTAGTTCAGGTCGCTATTATTGACTTCCGGTCATTTAATGTCAGCCAATTTCGTTCGCTCGCCAGTAGCCAGGGACTGATGCAATTAGGACAGAACATAAATCCCACAGTTTAGCCCACTTCCTCGCCATACCGGCAGATCGGAGAATACAAATCAATCAGCGTAACGGCCGACTGAACATTTAATTTCCATCCCCTCGACGGGTATCCATACACCCTGCTAGTACGAAATCCTACCAACCTAGAACACTGTCACTAGGGGTTAGCCAGATAGGACTAGTACACTAGTACCAAATAGTATATACAGCAGTTTCATATGTACGTAAATTCAAACGTCACAACGCAATTGCCGTCGGTTTTAACTATATTCTCCGCCACCCTACCCCTTCGTCCCTTATTTCTTCATTTCCCCGCGTCTCTGACTTTCCATCTGTCCAACCTGCATCACTTTTAACGATATATACAGCACCCAAAATTCAGCACGGTGCTTCCAGATTTCAGGCCTGGCTTTTCCGACTCGGGCCGCGCAGTCGTTGCCGCCGTCGCGAACTCGGACTCAGGTCGCCGTCATTGCCAACCAAGTTTATGGCCCAGACCGACGCCCATAAACTGTACAAATGGTAAATCTACCGTAAGATCATCCCAGCCGAAAATGATGTATTGTAGGTTCCGCGACGAACGGGACGTACGAGCCACGTATGGCTGACCCCCGCTAAGAGCTGGCTCTCGGTTTCCGGCTCTCTCGGCTCACCCAACCTACTTCTCTCCTCCATCGTCATCCTCTTCCAGGCTTACTCTTCTTCTACTCCTCTCTCTCTCTCTCTCTCTCACTCTTCATCCCTTCCTCTTGGGCTCAGTTACCCTCTTTGGCCACACAACGCACCCCACGATGTGACAAGCTATATCGAATGCCATAACAGCATTGCCCACTACTGCTGGTACGTGAGCAATATGGTGCATCCACGTATAGACGACCCCTTCGGCAGGGGTCAATGACTACGGATTCCACGATGAGGCTTCTCATGACAGAGCTACTACTTTTTTAATACACACCTTTTTCAATATTTCTTATTAATAATTTTAGACGAATAACATCTAATATTGTCTTATCGGTTTAAATAGATACATTTATATATTTCTGTATGCATTTTTGGTATGGAAGTTATCTAGATCAATATCACAGTCTCTTATACATATGAAATACTTTTCAATTGATCTTACACTGGACTAGAATATCCACGTAGGTACGTATGCGACGTAATAACTGAAGTTAGTTTATTTCATTTCTATAAATTGAACTCCAACTTCGGTTAATACAATCTGTCCTGAATGGCCCCCGTATATCCTTTTGATATTGACCCTATCCAATATTCTTCATCTATACATACAGACCCGTGCTTATATCTCTCTGTTATAACGTCACGAAGTCACAAGTACCGTTAACCTATCATCGGTTACTATTATATCCTAAATCTCAATATTTATCGGTCAACGATAATTTTGGCTTAAGAAATTTTACAAGGGAATAGTGGCTGTTTAAAAAGAATACCAAAAAATCTAAACGCCGATCATAACTAAGGAACTATATTTGGGAAGTCTTGTCGAACTTTACCACTGCCGGATATCCACACCTGTACTTACCTTCACCTTGGGCGAGATGAATCGTATAGGTATAATAGAATAACCCGTAGTAAATCCCCCATTGTTGGGTATCAATGGGAGTTGATAATAGAGCTCGGCTTTTGCTTTCGTGGTATAGCTCATATTGTGGCGAGATCACGGGTCATGTAGGATTACAGGGTGTAACGTGCGGTATCTCTCATCCTTAGGTAGGTACTCGAGGAACTTCTCCACAAATGGGATTTTGAGCCCGTAACGGATTATATGAGGTCGGCAAAGTATGTCTCGCGCTCTCAACGATAGGATGTTGACAGAGAGCCCGTACTGGGGGTTACTTACCTATAGTTCCATAACTATAATGCTTCGACTATACGTAATATAAACTTTGACCTAAGTCTAGTTACCTTTATTAAAGTTCATTCAATGTAGCATGTTAAATTATTATTACGTATACGGTCTGCTTGCTCTTTTTTGGAAGCAAAGCGAATAAAATAAAATATGTTTGCAAATAAAAGGACAGAGATACGACTTAACATGTCTATCCGTATATATTTTGTAATAAGTATGAAGAAAAATTTATAACAGTTACATACTTACAATGTTAAAAAATCAAACTTAAAAATATAATAGTTATGAACCACCCGATGTATAGAACTATTATATTCTCGAGTGTGACCTTTTAGCATTGTAGGTATGTAACTGTTATAAATTGTTTGCTGGGAATTAAATGTTACAGTTACTTAGAAAAAGATTTTGCTTGCGTAATCCTAACAGCTATAGCTAGTCATGACGCGATACTCAAGAACGAATATACACAAAGAAATATTGAGATGATATCTGCCATTAACATAATTATACGAATCCATAGCTTTGATTAGGCACTAATGCAAAATGGGAAAAGTATAGGTACGAATTTAATCTGTAAAGTGGGATTTTTGAGGAGTGCCGAAAGGTCAATGCGCATCCGAGAGTTGGATACACGCAGAAGAAAAGGCTTGGAATGGACGGACGCAAGATAGGAAACAAGACAGCAACAGTAGCAGTAGCAATGGCAGTAGCAATAGCAATAGCAGCAGCAACAGCGGCAGCAGCATCTGGTGCGGCCCTCACTCCCGTTCAAGCCGCTGCCGTTGTCCCGACGTTACTTCCGTGACGGTGAGCTTGAATGCGCGCCGATAGTCGCGGCGGGAAACCAACGAGCCTACCCAAAGTCGTCCATGGTTTCCACGCATCCAAGCCAACCCAACCCAACCCAAGCCAACCGAGCCCAGGCCATATACCCATCCACTCGCTCCTCTGAAATAATAATAGAAGAATAAAAATGAAAGAAAAGGAAAAAGTAATAATCTCGGGGATCTTTTAAAATCCATCGAAGCAGACGAAGCCGCCGGATTGTGTCGTGTGTTAGGGGCATCTCTTCAAGATGTATCTCTGCGCTTTCCTCTCCTGCACCCTCGTATGAAAGAAAGCATCCAAGTATACCTAGCCAGTGCGGGATGGGAAAGGCGCGCGCCATCCGTGATCTACTACGATCCACCTACCTCTTTCTCAATCTGTCCTCGTCTCCATCTACCTACCTTCAACTGCGTTACTTCATCGCCGCCTTCATTTTTTATCCAAAAATAATCCTCGTGGGTTTTCATCTACAGCCTTCCGTTTCGCATCTAAACTTAACCTAACTCTTTGAATACATTGATCCGCATTGACTGGTTTTTTTTGGAATATTTGTGCATTTGCCAGGTCAAACAGGTACGTAGGTGGCGTTTGATGGTGAACGACATCTACATTGACATCCTCGTGTCAAAGATTGCTCCTTATACCGTGAACTCGATGAAAGATCAATTTCGTGGTTAGTTGAAGTACAGGAAGTGATTTTCGCCAAGTTAAGTCTATCCGCCATGGCACGCATTCACGCATTAACTGCTTGCTGCGGAGGTAGTTCGATGTTCTCCGAATTTTAACGGAGAGAGGGATGAGGATCAGTGAAAAGGAGGTGGGAGAGGGTGGAGGAGGAGCGCGAGGAGAGGGTTTCGTTTCGGGGTGAGTCGGGGAGGCACAGGATTTCACGGAAGGCTGATCCCGAATGGACGCGTCTCCCGCAGCTCTGCCGCTGACAGCCAGGAATTGGAATTGCATCGGCGTCGCTCGATAGCCAGTCAGCCTGCTATCCAACCAGCCACCCTACACTACTCTGCCACCCAGCCAGTCAGCCAGCCAGTCATCCAGGCAGGCAGCTAGTCAGCTAGCCAACCACATTGTTGGGTCTACCGGCAAGTCAGTTCTCTGTGTTGGGCCGTTTACCTGCGTCGAACTGCCAAGCTACGAGACCGCCAGACCTACTACCACTATCTACTCCTATGCAACAGATAGATCCTAAATGAAGATTCGGAGATGCAGAGATCATGAGATGAAGGAATAGATGTCTAGTTGAAGGATCCTCCACGACGTTTCATCTACCGTTTTATACCTAAACCTTCGGTTCCTCTATCTTTCCTCTTATAAGATTCACGATTTTCTTTGTCACATATCAAATTCGAAGATATGACTAAAGCTGCTGTCTACTATGGACCTCTAGTAGGTAAGAGTATCATCTGCCTACGTATGTGTTCAACGTGACTTCAATACAGATGTTTTATTTCGTTTTTCCATCTCTTTCAAACATCAGCAACAATTTTAAAGATGCAAAGACACTTCCACTCACAAATTCTATAGTTCGACATACAAAAATTGCCTCTGTGATGTTTCAATGGAGTAAACAAAAATTGTATAATCAACCATTGTTCTATTAGCGTGACAACATGCTAGATTGTGCAATATATTTTTAAAAAAATGTATTAAAAACTGTCACCCACAGAGCTTTCACGAAAATTACTATTTTTCATTTCGAAATATCTTTGAGCTCTTTCATTATCTGTTCGTTGGGTAATCCACAGCAGTATCGTGACGCTTTTCAGATTACAAAACACTTACGTAAAAATACCGGATAGAAAGCACGAGAAAAAATAGGTACAGAAAAAAAAACAAAACAATTTCACTAGAATTAATATTGGTCGAATTATACTATCGCTAGATAACGATTACGAGGGTGGGAAAATCGACAATCTATTTCCCAAATACCTATCATAGATCTCCTCAACAGCTACTAGTGTCTCAATGACCGAAAGTCGTACACTGAATGGAACGAGTTACACGGTTGATCTGACGCGAATAGTCGATGACGGCCATTGAGTAAGAAGTACCAAGACGTTTCGTTCTCGTCCATGAGATTCGCCTTATTACCAGCTGAAACCAGTAAAGGCATGATATCGCGTGGATAAAATCGACGCTCTGTTCCTCAAGCGATAAATGCAAATATAACGAAATAAAGGTGTGGTAACGAGCCGTTGACGTAACGTTATCGTGGTCGGAGGACGAAAAGCCCCCCGGGAACGCGGTGCGTGCCGGCGCTGCCTCTAACAAGGACCCCCGGTGTGGAACCGGCCACGCTTCAGCCACGCTAAACTAAACTCCCTTTTCTACGACCCTTCCTTCTACTACCCCTTAGCCCTTGCACCGCGACCCTCACTATGCCGCTGCCATATCGATGGTCCTAGAGGCGGTGGCTTGCCTTCATGCTAATAATGCGTTGATAGTATGGGCCGCACGCGGCCGCTCCCACACGTTTCCCACCCTTACCCTTATCGTCCGTACTCTTACCCTTGCTCCCATCCGTGTCCTTCCACCCTTTACGACACCTCGGCCGTATGACTTATGCCCACGGCGCGTATCGGTCCGGAACATAATCCTACGGCGCTAAACTATCCCTTCGTAATGGTCCGAATATTTCTCGAGTATCCGCAGTACGCAAAGGGCTGTTTCGCTATATGACCATTCGCATAACAACCCTCATGTTATTATATACGGATCACGCCTTTTTCTTCCTTTCTTTATTACTACAGGAACTCGTCGTTTTCATCCTTTTATTTCCTACGCGTGTTCCATTCTTTTTTTTTCTTTCTATTCTTTACTGTGATAAATTTATTAGGTTTTTAAAGGACATCCTTACACTATAGAGGTACAACTTTTTTTCTAAGTAGGCCACGACTCGGAGCACACGGTAACTACGCAGTTTTTATTTCATGCGGAAGATACGGATCCTTTGCGTTGGCTATAACCTTATAAATAGCGTTATGGGCGGTGTGCTCAGCTATTTGCAGTTATATAGAGAGCTACTCGGTACCAAGAGAAAGAAAGTGGGAGGTTGAAGGGCGGAGATTAAGGGCCGCCGAGGAGATGAGTTTGTTAAAAAGGCAGAAGCGGGCCAGCAGCACGCATCAGGGACATCAAAGTGACAAGACGAAATGAAATCCAACCGCTGCCCGTCACCACCCTTCTTCCCTTTCTCTTTTTCTCCCTCTCTTATTCTATCTCCTTCTCTCTTCCTCGCGCTTCTCTTTTTCCTCCTTGTTCTCCAATCTGCCACCACTCTTTTTCAGCTCTCTCTTCTCATCTTCCTCTGCGTATTTTCCTCCCTTCGTCGAGGCTTCAGTCTTCCTACCCTTTCTGCATCATCCCTTTCCTCCCTTTCTTTCGTTCCTCCGGAAGAGGGTAGAGCGCAATGTCGGTACAGCCAGCTCGCACGGCATTCCACCCTCCACTTTTCTATATGACCTGACTACACCTCAGGTTGTTTTTTTCTTTTATTTTCTTCATTTTTTTTTTCCTTTTGGCCCAAGCAGGAGAGGGGACCAGGCGAACCAAGCATGAATTATACTGGGAGTAATGCTCTGAATCAATTAAACGGAATTGCACACTGTAAATAAATTCCTACGCTTGCAATTTGCAGGTAATATTGAAAATTAGAGATAGGTATTTATGCAATAATCTAACTAATGGACAGATAATTAAACCGCGCAGGCAGGAAATAGAGGGGAGAAAAAAACGATCGTCAATCTTCAATAATTATTACTCGCATAGTTGTGTACTTAATCGTCATAATGTAGTACCTTTATTTATTGAGTACCAGATCTTTTGAAAATATTATTCCACTTCAATTTTTGCCTTTGAAAACAATATCAAAATTTGATTCTTTATCCTGATTTATCAATGTTTTACTTTATTTATCATAGTTTAACCATAGTCTTATTCTAACAAGGCAACGCAACTTTTTCTAAAATAATAACATGACACGTTCCATATTTATAAATGAATTTAATTGTGAATGAAAAAAAATTCTCAATAAACAGTATATCAATTCGAATTCTGTAATCGTACCAATCATGTTAAAAGATTATACTTGTTCCGATGAAATCATAACTTTCTTCAACTGTAGATACTGTTCTTCACAATTTAAATGACGTATCGTCTAATGTAGTTAGGTAAAAAATATTTCATGGAATTACAAACTTCTTTCCGTGAGCCAAAGCTTCGGAGTCCTGCTTCTAGGGACTTGAAAGGGGCCGCTTTCGGTTCGCTGATTCGATTCAAATTTCTTGCACGGGAACGATCAGATCATAAATATGTATCCCTCTCGGTAACCGCTGAATTCATGGAAATTCTTTAATCAAGTTATTTTGGTTTTCCACAAAGTGGGCGTAGCGTCTAAAGAAAATCCTTGTGGGAAGCGTGCAGCTTCAAAATCTCCTTAGGCACAGTGAACTTCTAAGTCTCGTATCTACAGTTAATTTCGCTACGTGTCGATATCAGACCTCTATCGAACTCGCGAAATTTCACTGATTTCTGATATTCAATAATTTCGGAAAAACAGGTAATCGTATACGTACATTAATATCTATAATGAATATATCAGACCCCCCCAAAGAAATCGTTGAATAAATTATACATATAAATATCAAGATATAATTTTGCAAGACATTCTTTAAACGTAACTATAAATATATTATGTCACGTTCTACAACTATATGTTTTTAAAATGTCGAAGAAAAAACGCATAAAAACACACGTGGTACTTCCACTTTTCTGGTAATAAGAACAAAAATTAGAATAATGATAATCTACAAGTGCAATAGTAAATGCGAATACGTGCAAACGTGAAAGGGTGGAAAAGCGAAAAGGATGCAAGAGGCTCCCGAGCGAGTCTGGCTCGACTGTCTAATGACTTGTTACCAAGGTTCCTGACGTAACGAGGCTACCGATAAGTGGCAGCGGGTGTCGCACCGCGTGCGAGCACGGTGCAAGTAGGGTGAGAGAAATAGGGTAGTTTCGCGTTCCTACCAACCTGCATCCTACCACCTTTAACCTCCTTTACACCCTATTCCCTTTGCCATGCAGCCCTCAGCTCTATCCCTCTCGTGGCTCTCCCACCCACCCCTTGGCATGAGGTTGCCTAAGCGTTTCTATAGCAACCCGCCGCTCTTGGCAGACAAGAGACGCTACTGGTAGCGCACGACTACCTATAGGTAGCAGTAAGGGTCACACACTCGCTTGCCCTATTGCTGTTCTGTTGAATGCGTTCTATACGGGGTCACCCTACTTATCAGGTGATTTTCCTCTATCTTTCCTCAAACGCTTATCCGATTGAACAGAGCATTACACGCTGGAGTGGGAACTTCTCTCAATTTATCCTTCAACCTTGTTGAATAACGGGTTAGCGGAAGTCGAAGGTACATATTTACGGATTGCAGACGCAATGCGGATTGTATATTTCAAGAAGATTAATTCTAGGGATACGTAACTTGTATAAGGAAGTATACATACTCCTTTCGAAAATGAGAATTCTTCTTGCCGAGAGAAATTACATAGAAGATAATTCTTCTAAAGTTGGTCCGTAAGATTACCAAAGATCTAGGGAATTTTGTCTAGGGGTGTTACAATACAGAATACATGCACCCTTTGCGTTTCGTAAAATATCAAAAATTCATTTTTTTTTACAGGTTATCTATACTTTTTTGTACAACTTGTATAACATAATATACGTAATTACCATAGTACATATTTTTATTAAGTAAGCTTACATAATAGTAGCAAACAACCGTGATACGTCCGAGACTCAGGTTAGAACGGAAATGGGAGTTTTGGATTGTATCCCAGCATACGCAGCAAACAGGCCTAGATCGAGACCAGAAGGACGACATCAGACTCAGATAAATTTTCTGATAAATTTTCTCAAAGATCGAACGACTTTCTCTTATCATAAAATAATTATAGCAATGGTCCATCCGTTTCTCCCCTACATCCCATACCACATACCATCTCCTAATTAGGTGAGAGTTCGGCCGAGTAACTTGTAGAAAATGTCTTACACGCGTAACACGTGCGAACGATACCATGAAGTAGGTTGAACAGTTGACAAGGGGAAAGAGGGGAGGGGCCCCTCGATGAATTGTCAGCACGTGCTTGCCCACGCACCGCCGCCTAATTACACTCTGATCAGCGCACGCACACCCCCCCCCCCCGCCCCCCACCTCACCCAAAAATGCTAAACATTCCAGTCATCCCCTTCCGCGGTTTAAACGGCAACAGAGTGTGCAATCGGCGTGCCTCATAGCACCCTTCGATTTCATTTCTCGCGCGTTTCATCTTTTTTTACAGCCATGTCCCCCATTCTCGTGGGGTTGGACGTTGCTCGAATTTTTTTGAGAAATCCCTTCATGGTTTAGGGGATCCTCAGGGTCGTCATGGATCTATTTTGGCGACCTTTGCACCCACGTATAACTTGGCTGCATTTAAATACGTTCGATCTGACTCTCGATCTGCGTCTATTTCCCACCCTTAAAATTCTCCGCTGTGGCGTGAGTCGTGGATTGATGTGTTTGCCAGTGCCGCTGATAGATGGAGGCGCCCGCGTTGTCGGCGCCCTGCTCTCACCCTCCCCTCTACCCTTAACGTAGACAAATGCTTCCTACCCTCCCGACAAATATCTTCGCGAGATTTATTATGCGAGAGCACTATGGCACGCCGCGCGACGACGTTACTGTGTTGAGGAAAAAAAAAATGAGAATCGAGGTAAAAAAAAGAAAGAAAAAATTCATTGCCATATTTCCTGGTTAAGTTATTATGTTTACGATAGAAAAAATTAATTGACACTTCCTTGTGGTGTTTTTTTTTAATGAAATTCATTGATACTCGCGTAACACGAGTATAGGAGTTTACCAAAAATCGTATGTAAATAAGTAACCATTATAATAAAGTAATTCGATTTTCGGTTCTGCGTTATTTCCGGTACTTTTTTATTTCAATAGGAAAAAAAACATGTATTAACCGTATTTCATGCTCAAACTATTATGGTTACCATTGGCACTCCGTATGCACACAATATGTGCGATTATCATTGGGAACGAAGCTCACAGATGCCCATTGAAAATCATCTTTGATTTTGGAACGTGTGGATGAACGAATCGATCGTTACAGATTGACTCGAGTTCATTAGCGTCATTCGGGAATGACTGGATGCATGACGATGAAATGCAGGTGACGTCGACGGCCACAAATTATTTTCGATATAAAAGCAGAACGAAATGATTCGACTGAGCCAGTGAACGAATGAACGAACGAACGCAAAACGAGTCGGCCGATCTCGTTGCATATTTGTGGCTTCACTATCCGGTCGTAAATAAAGTTCAGCCAAAAAACAAAAACACAACGATATATTGAACAAATGTACCTATCGTTTCTGCTACATAAAACTTCTACATATATGACCTGCCCCCGTTTGTATGCAGAAGTTGCACATTGCAGTAAAATTGAAAAATTGTCGAGACCATATAACATTATTGACGATTGTGACAAGAGCTATTCTTTACGTATAAACAATTCATAAGATTGTGATTGTTTTTCCTAACAAATAAATTGACACCACAATACTAAGTTTGACATAAAAAATATTCTTTACAAGAATCCAAATACGCTTGTTGAAATGATTGAAAAGTCAATTTCGAAATTGAAGATCTCTCTCTCGAAAAAAAAAAGATTTCATCCTTATTATTTTCCTTGTGAAAGAAAAATCTTTATTTATAACTATTACAGATTCAAGTCGATCACCCTTATCCTTGTACAATACAATAATAAACGTAAAGTGTGTAATTAAGTTTGACATTGTTAACGTAAAAGGAAATTGATAAAAGTTGGACCATTCTTATATTCCGTTATGTTTCCATAATTCAAAATAGCAGCAGGCAGAAACAGCTACGAATGAAAAAGTGTGACGGCATTGACGTAACCCGGAGATGAATCTGGGTACCGAATCTCGTTACGACTTGGCGGATGAGTAGGTACGGTTTGAAGAGAGGGTATAAGGGAGGACGAAGGGAATGGCGATAAAGGAAGAGAGAGAACGGGAGTGATCCACGTAATATAATTCAGTAAGTTTATGACTGGCCCGAGGGAATGATGGCGGTTTGCATATAACTAGGGGTAAGTTCGCCGCGGGGCCAGTGAGAGAAAGGGGGTCGGTTGGCCGTATTTCTTGTCTGGTGAGCTTTACAGTGCTGTGCTGTGTTATGACCGCCGAATGGATTATCATTTCTCTCCATGCGTCCCCCCGCGTCCTGGGCTCTGCGCTCGCCGTCCTACGTATTGCCGGTTCGCCACGGTGCGCCACGACGCTCGGCGTCCTCTCTCTGCCGCTTTGCAAAGACATGCAAAGTAGGACGCCCCATGGAATCTCCTTTCGATCCTCGGAGTCTCCGTTTTTCTTCTGAAACGTTGTTACTACCACGTAGAAGCGCGCGTCCCGACGCCCGCGTCGGGACAAGTGTGCGCCCACACGTACGGAAAGAGTATGAGCTATATCTATGTACGATACTGTACGATCGCATGTACGTGCGCTGGGGGCTCATCTTATGTTGCACAACATTGGCCGCCATCATTGGAATCACCGGGGCGGAATTAATTTGAATGTTTTTTGAGCGGCGTTGCCCGAGGGTCTTGATCTCGCAAGAAGCAACCCCCTACCCTCGGCACGTCGCCCGTAAATATACGCGATATTGCGGTTCTTTTACGAAGAATGCTGCAATTCATCTTTCTTTTTCTCTATCCGATTTCTAGATCTCATTTTTACTACTGCCTAACGTAATACTGCTCTGGATGGTACGGATCTCTTTATATGCAGAGAGCTTGTAGATTGCTTGTGTTGCATCTTATGCAAAGATGTTATCCTATCATAATAGATATACAGTATTCTTAGTAATTGACAAAAACTTCCTACGCGATTTACTGCGATGCTAGGATTTAGTACGCAAGCTCTTGGCACGGAATAAATAGAAAAATTAATAAATCTCAATTTTTTTTTAAATTTATCTTGTACTTTGATGCGTTTGAAATTTGGGAATGCTATAGCATTTTTCAGATATATTCCATCTACAGAGAAGTTCAAAGCAGTCGCGAAAGGGATGTTATTTAAATTATCATGTGACTCAATGAAATACAGTATAATGTCAGTATATCTCATCTGTACTATAGTACATACTAAAATTGAATTTTTTTGCACAATTTTCTTCGTCTACTCGAGCCATTCTTTTACAGACGAGTCCATTTTTTACGGAGGTTTTTACGAAGGTAATTTCGTTACGTACAGTTGGCAATGTACCTACTGTGTATAATCCCTATGCACGCATCTATATGGAATCAAAGACGAAATCATGAGAATAATTGTTTCAAATATTTCCCTTTTTTATCCATCAAATTTAATTTTTCACTTCACAATGAATTTCAATGAATTTAGAAGTACAACAAAACTGAAAACAATAATGTTACAATTAGAAATCACGTTATCAAGTACATGTAATACACTTGGATGAACATACTATTTATATAACAACAAAAAGGGGACAAGCGTGTAAAATTTTGTTTAAATTTCTCTATCTAATCGTACGATAATTCATACGTTCATTTTTTTCAAAATAAATTTCATTGGTAATCCCAATGTTATATCCGTCGAACCGTGCGCAGTATACGCCGATAATATCGAAGCATCGATAACGTCGAAACGCAGAGCAGTCCATTTTCCCTGTTGTCACTGGAACGGCAGTCGGAGGACCTAGGTCATTACGAAATGCAAATCGGTTTGAAGCGATCGATGAGTTTATACGGTGTCCCGTACAAGCAAGCGTGTGCGACGTGCAGCGTACGTCGGGCGGCCTGCGTAACGTCGTTTAACCGGTTATGGCAGAGGTTGGGGAACGTCTGTGAATCGGGTGTGAATTAATCGCCACACGACTAGACGCACGCGTCGTTACCAGACAATCAGTTTTCCTTCGTCAAATTTTAATAATATAGCCATATCGGGTCGTTATTTTTCATCATCAAACCAATCGAGCGTAAGGAAGAAAAAAGATCGAAGCAAAATATTTTATTGACCATATCCTTGAGTATAGGTAAGTCAAGATCCCATTTTTCGAAAGCCTTTACTCGTAACAAGGTTGACAAATTTTACTCCCAGTAGAAAGTTTCGTGCTTCACTAAGAACGATTATCGTCGCTCGACGTTCACTCACTCGTACAGAATCAGGAAGTAATGGCGCTTCTCAAGCACTTGTTCTTCGAGACATATGAGATTGCCTTAGTGATTGCCTTTTTTAACGGGTCACCATGTTTGCTTCTCTTCCCGAAGAAGAGAGTATTAAAGAATTTGAGGAAACGTATTTTTATCTATCCTCGCAATAAAAAATTGCACAGAATTTCAATGTTCTGTTACAAACAAAGAAAGAGAATCCTTTCTCAAAGTGACGTCATAACGTATCGAGTGCATTGAATCTAAAAGATATAAAACGAAGAATACAACAACAAAAAACAAGCTGAATGCATTCTAGTGCAAGAATCGAGGAATTAAGTCATCCAAGTCTGACAGCGAGCTCTGTATCAAATCGCGCATTATAATTGGAACAACTGCCGACACGTGGCGGCCATCACAGTAAGACCTGCCTGTATATTATTGTAATGGAATCATAACTTTAATTCTGGATATCGAATCGAATTACATGGCAATTGTATGAGAGCGCTCGGGGACTTCGTTTGGGGTAGAAGGAATGAGGCAGATAGCTTGCGAAGGACTAGGTACCCGATGAAGAAGAGGTGGAGCCAAAGTATATCAGAAGGGTCCGGGGGTGTCGAGTCCGTTCGTTGCGCCATCGGATGATAATGCCATTCGAGCAGCCGATCGTCCGTCAATCCGCTCCTCTGTCCGTTCGTCCATAACTCCGTTCTTCCATGGACCCTCCTGCTGCGCCACGAGCGGTCACGTGCCTTCAGCCCTGCACCCCAGCAGACAGCCTGGAGGACGAAAATTCACCCTGTGCCACTAGTCAGCTTGAGCCAAGCCGAGCCACCCACTTTAGTCGGCCTAAGAGCGCGCGATCCAACCTATCCTTGTCACCTCCACCAACGAGCTTGGCCTCTCCCTTTCATCTCCCCAGCACGATCCGTTCGCTGCGCTTTAATAAAAACCTACTTACTTTTTGTACGGCGCGACGCTTCGCGCGCCTGGCGCGTGGCACTGCGTATCGCACGAGCTGCGAGCAAAGGGAGGATGATGATATTGCTAAGAAAAATCTACATGATTGTCAATACTAAATCCTGTCCATCGTTTGGTGCGAAATGAATATAAATTCGCGTGCGAAACAAAACATTAAAATATGTATTTTATATCATCCGAGAGTCGTATAAAATTAATTTGTTTTATTGAATGACGCTTTATAATGCCTGTTCGTAATGCAGTTGATTTCAAACAGTGATGATAGGTATGTACTTACTGCATGTGTATTTTAATATACGTAACGACAAAAAAAAATACTACGTTTTTTCAGATTCATAATAATGAGCTTTCCATGTTTCTAGATTCATCCTCATTATTCTTACTCTGCTCGTACAGAATTTCATAACTTATGTAACATTCTTTATGTATACCAAGCTCATGTATCTTGACCGGAACGTGTGCCAATGGCCATCTGTCAGAGACATTTTCATTTTGACACAGCAAGCGGCACGAAAGCTATGTGTCAGCCATACGGACGTGCCAGAGAACTTTAAAACATTACTGAATGTTGTAATCTGACGAGCGCAATACCTGGAGCGTTAACTACTATCCAATTTATAAAAATAACGATAAAATTACTGTTGCGTAAAGTGTAGCGTCACGCAGAACCAGTGCGACATTGCAGTGACCAAAGCGTTGGACGAGGGGGCATAGGTGGGCGTGTTGGCAAGAATAGCGAAAGGGTACGGTAGGGTGGCAGCGACGAGGGGGCCAAGAGGGGTAACTATGACGTGCGTTTTGTCCATCATCAGCAAGCAGACCGTCGGGTGTTGATGTTTTGCTCTCTTCGTGTTTTACGTTCGAAAAAATATGTTCACTGGTACGTAAGATAATCGGTGGTAATAAACGAAATCTGGGATCCGATTAATTAAAAACTGAACCACGTTTGAGAAGCAGTTGTCTCGAGTTCTTCCCTGCGCATTCTTCAGTCCGATAAATATTCTCGAAATTTGCCTCCTGAAATTCCATCAGAAATTCTCGTATCAATATGACACAGTAACGCGGCAGTTACATAGTTTCAAAGTTAACAACTAACTTCCAGATATACTTCCAATAAGATAAACCGCGAAATAAATCCTTTATGCAACCAAAAAATTGCGTGCTACATCTGCGTGCCGAGTATATCATGAAATAATATATTGAACCATTCACAAAAGGTACGTGCGATTATGCGTCGTATCAGTCATTCCATATTTTCAATTAAATGTGTCAATTGCGTCAGCAAGATACAAGATCAAAACAATAGAAATTCCATGATACAATAAGCAGTGATAAGGTATATCAGGACGACGCGTATCGTCAGAAGTTCTTTCGTCGAAATGGTAGCCATGACTTTCAGGGATGAAAGCGTCCCTTCCGACTAGATGTCGTTATCGAATCTCGAAGGGCGAATTGCAGCCCGAGCAATGACGCGAACCCACCGCGTCCATCCGCGACCCCATTGCGCCGCAATCCTCATCGAGCCGATGCTAACAATGTTTGCAGATATATTGTATCTCACGCATCACTTGCGCCGCAAATTGTTTTATAAACAGATTATAGCGACAGCCGCTCGCGCAGTACGGGACTGCGGGCCTGGTTGGAGCCTGTCATAACTCTGGTAATATACCCGACCAGCTTTCGCCATCCACCCACCATTCACCCGACCATCCAACCATCTACCATGGTACTACTGTACTCTTTTCTATTGCTTATAGCGTTACGATACAGCACCAGAACACAGTCACTACTCTACTACAGCCGTCTTCATGAAATTTTCGATGCAATAAAATGAAAGCAAAGCACATGAAATCTTAGGTTAATATTTCAAGCGACGACAGGGTTGCCAATTGACTCGAAAGATTTTCATGAGTACGTCAAAGCGATGCTATGCTGAATTACTGATAGGAAATTTTGGAAATAATAATTCATTAAAAGTTATTGATAGTTGCGTAACAATGGAGAACGTGTGAGGTACGGAACTTACTGATAAATTTAACCTTGATTTATATTGAGTGACGCAGAATGTTTATCAACATAAGTGTGCATCTTTGTTAACCAGTTGGTAATGATGTGGTCTATTGTTGCCTGTGAAATGGGGAAACGATCGGATGGTCGATCGTGGCTCATTGGCTTTGTAATAGCGGTTACCCACCATGTCGATCCGGAATGAAACGTCCTTATTGTAATGGACGCGAGATTCAATGGACTGTAACCTGTGACCTGGTACATGTTGCGAGCATGACAATCACGACCAAAACCGAGTTATTCTGACGAAAACGGAAGACCTAACGTTCTCGACCCTGCGACGTGCCTGCTGAGTACTTCCGGTCGCGTGCCTTTCTATATATTCCTTGGCTCCCATTGAATTTCAAAGCGATAACCTCTTCCCGTTATGTGAATCTTGCGGCAAAAATTGTAGTAAGACACACGATTTCTTGCCCACTACAATTACTAGATATGGAAGATTATTGTCAAGTTTTAAAAAAACACATTGCTACTCCCGATGGTTATGACCCAATGATCAATATCCCTAGAATAAAGTCTAGAAATAAAATGACGAAAAAGCCACAGAGAATGATTGGAAAAAGCATAAAGGAGAGTAGGCAGACGTGACCTATGATGCCCCACGTAATTACCTACCCAATCTCGAATATAATTTTCTTGTTAGCTATAAAATCCAATCAAGTTGGGACCTACCTACATAGCGAGTCAACCAGGGTTTTAGGGTGGTAGGCAGGCAAGAGTCGAAGGAAGGAAAAGGAGAACGAAGGATGGAAAGTTAGAAGGTTGGAAGGGAGGAATCAAGTTAACCGCCTGTCGCCCTTTCTCACTTATTTTGCGGCTTGTGCATAATGCGATTCCCGCAGCCGTCTCTGATGTTCACTCGTTCTGCAATGCCGGGGCGCCATGAGTTGCCTTGCCCTTTGTTTTCTGCGTGGACCTCCCAATTATACCTAAATAAAAGACTACCGGGCATTCTATCCCCTGTTTTTACAGCCAACCCCCTTCGAGGTAGCTCACCGCAACCTCCCTTATTCCTGCCCCACTTCTCTTTCAGTGCCCTCGTGTACCCCATAACTCACCCTTCCTCTTACTCTTCTAACAGGCAACCTCTCCTTTTCCTGGCTCTCGCTACTTCGCTTTTTATAGGGGCCGCGAAACGAGTCTGTGGGTCTGTACTACTTTAGATTCATAATGCAGTTTTCTTCGGTGGGAAGTGTCCTAGAGTCATAGGCGGGATCTAATGTATCATCATGTACCTATGTGAGTTAAGCAAAGGCAGCTCCAAGTAGCAAGGCAATGGGATTATATATTACGTATATGTACGTGGTGGTCTCACGAAGTAGTCCCTGACTCCAGCTTCAGTCCTACAAAGCAGCTCAAAGTTTCACTGTAAAGCAAAGAGAACCATGATCTGGTCTCTGGAAGCCAACTTCGAGAAAATCAAATAAACTACCTTTATGTTCAAAAAAACAAGGTTTTCGTATCCGACATCGAATACCAGCTGCAAAGCTATGGAGCTCTAAAGCCTTTGCTCCACTTTTTCGACTCCCTCCCATAACCATTAAGCTGGAGACAATGCAGGCCTTCGCTTCCATCTTCGTATATCCTTCACAAAGGACACGCAATCCTTTTGCCGATACGATAGACCAGTCGCTGTTTCGACACCGATACCTTCTCCGCTCCAATCGCAGTATCTGAGATGACAGCTGTCATCTAGTCTAGAAACGATTGGATGTCTTGGCAATCTAAAGGTCAGCGAAGACGCTACTCCGCGATGATGTTCCAAGAAAGATTCGAAAGTATTTCAAACTGACTAATCATCTCCTCTTAATTTTTGTCCAACTTGAGGTGATAATATTTAGAAGTCCCAAATAACCCATGCTACACAAACTACCTATATATTTAGGGTTCTGAAAATTTTGAAGGTCCCAAAACGTCAAGGTGAATCTTGCTGCGTGGAAGAAAATAATGGGCGCATCCTGAAGCAGGAGGTCGGAAAAGGTTACCAGGAGGTTGTCAAGAAGGGGTGAGTGAGGGGGGAGGGAGGGTTGGGAGAATTCAGTATCTACCTCGGCAGGTCCGTTACTGCCACTGCCACTGCCTTTGCTGGAGAAAGCAGCCGAGTGCCCTCCTCTTCTGTGCGCCTCGCTGACTACAGACCACGGAGTTGAATCAATTAAAGTTTAATCCGGAACTGGGATCGAGGGAAGCGCTCATCTCCCTTTAGAGAAGCAGAGAGACATTGTGCTCGTCGCGCGACACAATGACGGAAAGGGCGAGAGGTAGAACGAGAGAGACATAAAGAGGGTGTCCTGCGTCCTGTGTTCCGTGTCCTTCCTGCATCAGGATCAGGACACGGGGCGCAACAAGGGGGCTCTAACAGTATCACTTACCAAAGGGGCTCGATCACAATGGGGATTCGCAACGAGCGGAAAGAATAGTTATCCGTAATACGGGATGACGCGTGCTGATGAGCCGGCCCGGAACTTGCGATCACTCGTTCTTGGGAATCCCCTTTGCAATGCACTTTCTAACATTAATTTTTACTGGCAATAGATCAGTTTAATATATGGAATATCAATCGATGCCTAATATATATTGATTGAACTTTTAACTATTTTTTTGTTGGCGTTAGATTGGGACTGGGTCAGAGTAGAATGTTCCTTTTTGAAGAAATATTACTTCGGCGGAGTATTATACTTTTTATGGTACGTACTGTGAGGATTTACTGTATTGAAAATATCGGTATTGATTTGTTATCTGCCATGATAAATTTATTGTCAAAAAGAGTGTCGTTGTTTGAGGATATCCAATCACGTAGTGTTGGAAAACTGCCAGAGGGAATGTCAACGGACAACGTGGGCCAATCGAGACATCGGAAATTTACTGGTAAACGTAACTCGTATGGGCTTGAACGATTTCTGTTTACTTTTACCGGGAGAACCAAGTGCAGTCGAAACCTGACTCGAATTGCGTGTGAAGGAGAATCTGAGTTCGACGTACTCTAATCAAGTAATTTTATCGATGAATCGGATGTGTGATTTTCAATAATGTAATTAAATACGTAAAAGAACAAAAATGAATCTTGAATGTATACGTAATATAAAGCTTTCTTGATTACTTTTTTTATATTGCTATACCAAGATATCATTTGCAACGTTATCGATCTATTTCTCATACAATATTGTTAAAGTGTTCTTTGAATGGATACGAAAATCCTAATCTTCGATATTTCAGTGGACGATTTCAAAAAGATCAATGATCTGAATTTTATGTTGATAAATTGTATTGAAAAAAATGTTATTTCCAAAAGCAATGATTCCTATAAAATAATAATTATACGAATTATTTTATACCTGGTGAAAATTAATTTTCGACTAAATCACAATACATTTTTTACTATCAGTTATAATCGATTATGGCTTGTCTAAGATTCCACGGAATTACAAAATTTATAAAGACTCGACAGCTGGACACGATAGCCAGACAAATAATCATCTGGAGCTGATTTAATTACTGCATAATTTATCCGCCGTAGCGTCGCGTTAACGATTCTAATAGATCGCCATTTGGGAAACAATGGCGGTCGGATTTAGTAGACCAAGTCTGTCGTCCGTTTTACAAATGTTCCCAGCGCCACTGACCTGTAAAGTAATTTCTCATTTTTGCTCAAGACAAAAGCGTACTAAATCTTATTGTTCTTTGCCGGTAATTAAGGGAGCAGAATTAGTTCGCAATTGTTCCCCGTAGGATAATAAATAAGATTCCTGAGAAAATTCCACCGTCCGCGTATTCTACAATCCCGTTCCGCTCAACTGCACCCTGAGAATTAATGAGCGCACGAGCTGCCGCGTAGCACGCGGGTCTTTTTGCGCAACGATTGCAATAACAGACCTTTACACCCTTTAGAAGTTCGTTGCATCAACAATTAAGTCTCGACTACAGGCGCTAATTTTCGAAATCTTTATGACTCGATTACGAAGGATCTAAAGTGGATAGGGTTACAATATATATATATAGTAACTACTGCCATCATCACCGTGAGAATCTTCCGTAATCGACCGGAAAGATTGAGAATCCGCTTGGAAGCAGGAACCGGAAGCTCAGGGTTCAATTGTCCGTTTCACCTATGCAGTCATGCTGCAACTGCAGTTCCTCTTACCTGCATATGCACTCTTATATCTATAATGTAAAATCAAACGAATTTCTTTGACATTTTATTTTTCTCTCACAGTTCTCCAAGATAGCCAGGATACGTTTATCCTTGGAATGTGTAACAGCCGTGCGAGAACACGGCTCGTTTACGTCTTTATCACGAGAAACTTGCAACGGTAAAAAGTTGTTTGCTCGTAAGAAAAAACGGACAAGTAGTTGGCATCCCACGCTGTGCCAATGTCTTTCTTTTGTGGTTTTTGAAAGTTTCTCTAGAAGAACTAGATGTATGAGGCGTCTTGACAAAAACATATTTTTCTTGTAATTCTTCGAAAACTTCTTGGCTAGTGGTCAGGACCATTTACGTCATATGAAAATGATGCGAGAGCATCGATATTAATGTAGACCAAGTAGTCGAATCGTGTGACTGTATGATACTTAAAATGTCAATAATAATTGATATCGATATATTAATAAAAAAAAAAGAGTAACAAATAATATAAAATGAATCTGATACATATTTTGCTCCCATTTCAAGGATTAAGAACATTCGCAGTTATACAGCTCTACAGGTATGCAGAGTATCAAAATGCATGGATGAAGTCGATAAAAGAATCGGACTCGTTGAACACCTAAGAATAAGTGAAATAAGGGAAATAGACGCATTATTCGTTAGTCGAATTTCGCGGCGTTTTCCAAAAACTCCCCTTTCGGTCGTTTATCAAATAGCTGCAGTTAATCCAGTTATGGGCAATCCTGCTAAGGGAGAGGTAAAGGGGCAGGGTTCGTGCGGATAGCAGCGCTGATTGCAGCGGGTAATGACAGCGAGGGTGAGCAGTAGCCTGGAAGTAAGTAAAAATTTTAAATTTAGTTACAGCTCGCGTGGCTGCGTGTGTTTGTGATGTGGCCGACGAGCGGACCAGGATGAGTCAGCAACGTCGGTGGCAGCAACGGCAAAAGCGTCGGCGTCGTCGACAGCGGTAGCAGAAGCAGCATCGGCAAAGCAGCATTATAAGGGTGTAGGCTTTAATAAGGGCTGCCGAATTTCACACTGACTTGGCGCGCCTCGGCTCGCCCTTTCTCGCCCTTTCTCTCGCCCCTCCACGCCCTGCCTCGTGTCCTGCCTGGCCTTGCTCGGGTGCTGCCCCACCGCGACTTACCGCATCGCGCGAGTCGCATCCCCTGAAAAGGAAACTGGCATATACTACGAAGGGCATAGAGCAGTCAGTAGCAAGGGAAGTACAAGGGATCGCGAGTGGAAAGGGAGGCGTGTGGCTGATCGGCTCGAATAAAGTTTCGGTCGCGCTGCTCCGCGGGGGATATGAGATATGCGCTGTAGCTAAGCGATCAACAGCTAGATTATTAGAGTATTAGAACTTCTGTCATAACTCAGAAAGCTAATGGTCTACGCTGCCGCTACCGAGAGGCTCGTCCAGCATCCGACCCGGTCCCTACCATCGATACAAAGAAATATGTCCGTTGATTCTCCTGTGACCCGCGAGAGTTCTTGTTGACGTCCAACAAGGACCTTGTTCATCTTAGCTGATATTTTATCTTTATCGATAACTTTGACCTCGAGTTTCTCCTCCCTTACTCTATCCTCATCCGTCTTTCCTTCTGAGTTGGCAGATCAAGAGGGTGCATATAGACGCTCAACGAGTACTTTGAACTTGCTCGAAAATTCCGGACCCTGGCCACGGCACCAGGATTAAAATCTTTAGGCAAGTCGGCACAAGGGCCGAATTAGTTTGGCGGGAGAACAGCTGCATGTGCCGTGCAGAGCCGTGCAGAGCCGTGCAGAGCCTGGAGTGCCGGCAATAGACGCATTCGCAACAGGATTGTTTTAATGCCGTTTAAACTAATCGAATTAGAGAACGAACTGATGTGGCGATATGGATGATAGGGGGTGTCGGGGCTACGCAAAAAGGGCGCGTGGATGTTCAACCCCTCCCAATCCTCCTGCCACTCCACAGCTGCCAAGCGCAGCGACCGCTCGACCGGAAGTAACGCGACTACTGCCTACTACACGTCTCCTTCTGTCTCTTTCCCTTCCTCCTAGCTGGATTTTCATCCCCTGCCATTTTCATCCCTCTTGCTATTTTTTTCTTTGCTTCCCTTTACCCCTCCGATCTTCACCTTCCTTCGCGCCATCTTCTTCATCCCTATATTTTTATGCTTGTACTCGCACGTAAGTGTATAAGCATCCGCCAGCCTTAAATATGCACAACCCCTTGGATTTGCCC
>JARPRG010000619.1:132788-143050 GCA_031001745.1 Hartigia nigra | reverse complement strand
ATTTTTATGCTTGTACTCGCACGTAAGTGTATAAGCATCCGCCAGCCTTAAATATGCACAACCCCTTGGATTTGCCCTTAGAATCCCAAGAATTTTCTTTGAAAAATTTCCTACCGTCTCATGGGAGCCATGTAAAGGCTTCTTTGGATGACGGAGATGTAATTGAGCAAGAGAGTCGAGCGCACTTCGATTCGCCGTCACGCATCGGCAGCGATGAATTTATTCACGCTGGAATTGCGATGAACGATGGTGTAGAGGCAATCGCTTCAGTCATCTATACTTCTGGGATTAACAATCCGAATCTGCTAATCAACGGTCCGTTTATAAGGACTTGCGGACAACCCGAATGTTTCTGTAATATGGAACTTTAGAAATCAGGCTTAATATGCCCAAGTACGCTTGATAATTCTAAGAGAAGGGATGATAGTTTACCGAATCAAATTCTTGATACATTTATAAACAGATTTAATTTCATTGTTCTTTCTACACGTTTCTTATGCTTACATATATGTGATAAGACACAATCTCATATTTTAATATTTATATGGAAATTATATTTAAATATTCCTTATATGGATTATATTGATTACAGTTTATCACAAATACTCAAATAAATGTAATACCAACTTATACCAGTTATACATACAGTTAAATTATTATATATATGGTACAGAAAATCTCTATATATTTTTACCAACAAATAATACATATCCATTACGTGAACGTTCAACTTTGTATCGGACAGACAAAAGACGACCATGTTTCTTCCAGTAGAGTGGACGGGGGCAATGTGTGCACGTGTAGTTAGACCGAAATCATTAGGCAGAAGTAAAAGTGACAAATTTATGTAATCCTGAGTAACAGTACTGTCAACTGTACCATAACAAAGAATTATTATACCCATTATGCATCTCAGTTTCGCTTTGAATATTATATAGGTTTTTATAACTTCTACTACGGCTATTGCCCATGATTAGATATATATATATAGTTTTTCAAAAGCTCGTATTTATTTAATTCGTCATCGAAACTCATCGTAACGATTCTGGCATTATGAATATTGGTAACAGTTTTATATTAATCCATACAAAATAAATTACGTTCGCATATAGTAATACTACGTGCAAGAGAAAAGCTCTGCTATAAATGCCTGTGATTCACGGCTTACCGATTCGTGCATCCTTGTAATTTAATAATTGATTACCCATGTTTGTTTAAAAATATGATTTAAATATTTCTTTTTCTTACTGATCCGGATACACATTTTTTACGATACAATTTCGAAGATGTAACTCAAAAATTATATTTAAAATAGTCGTAGACTTCTTCCAAAAGAATTTCGTGCGATACCTAGATCTTATTATTTATTCCCACTTATATTCTCATCTAGCGAGTACAGGGCGAAACTTTAATGGTTTCAAGTTGGTAATCCGTTTTGCATACTGGAGGCAATGAAAATCAACTAAAATTACTTCATAACAACTCCAAGTGGATTGCTTTTGGAATTCTTATCAGATACAATAAATATTTAAAAATTGTAATATCTTTAACCATTAAAAATATACTTTTATTTAATTTAAACAAAAAAAAACAGACCCAGCAAAGCTCCAAAACTAATAGTTACTTTCTTGAAAAAAGAAGTTGCATTGAAATAATTAACAATCTATATTTCAAAAGTGTCCAAAGCTGTGCGAAACTAAAGCTTGTCGAGACCGACAGTATTATTACCGGTATCTGCATACATTGATAGTCTAGCATTGAAAATCGCCAGAAATAAATCTGTATAACCGTGTATGTATATACGATACTCGTGGTGGCGTCGGTGGCGGCATCGCAACGCGCATGAAACCGCGCGCCGACCCACCCTCCGAAAAACACCCCAAGCGTCCGTTGCAACCCTCCTATCGGCATCGCTCCGCCCCATTCCACCACTACCTAAAGCAACCCCATACATAACTCTATGTATTAGGTCGCTCTATATAGGCCAGAATACATATAGCTATCTTGTTCTCTAGCAACCCTTCGTTGCGTTCGCTCGTTCGTCCGCCTGAGCGTCAATCTGTCTGTCTGTCTGTCTGTCATTCCGTCAGTCCGTTAGTCCATCCGCCTACACATTCTACATTGGAGAATCTGCGTTCAACACTATCCATCCACAATACCTCGGCAAAATCTGGCTCTGGAATCAGCGTGGCGGTTTGCGGACATGCCCCTTTCTGCGTTTCCACATTTTCCTCCCAGGCGTCGCCAGCTCCATCCTCTTTCTCTTCTTCCCTCTCGCCAGTTTCTGCTGCTGCTGCTGCTGCTCGTGCTGCTACTACTACTGATCTTACTACTAGTATAGAGATGACTACTACTATCGCGGCTACTCCTACTTCTCTTTTCTTTCTTCTCCTTTTACACCGCCACCTCCTTCAATTTGTCCCCTAGCGACGTTAGTCATTTCTTTCTTTATCGTATCCTTCTCGCGAGAGTATGCCAGTACTTTGTTTTAGGCTGTATCTGTCTGTTGAGGAAAAAATGGCAGAACATAGCTTGACTGCAATTATTCTTACTTGAGAATTGCAAATATGCAAATTGATGGAAGTAGACGGTGTATGATAGTTTAACACGTAAACATGGAAGTATTTAGAATAATATTAAGCAGTTGCAATGGTAACGCGATAACATTATTTTATTTGTACTTTATGTTATCGTATAAATATTGGAATGTTTATTTCGTTAATATTTTTATTAGCCTCGTTAC
This sequence comes from Hartigia nigra, assembly GCA_031001745.1. NCBI lineage: Eukaryota > Metazoa > Arthropoda > Insecta > Hymenoptera > Cephidae > Hartigia > Hartigia nigra. The sequence goes on along the minus strand of JARPRG010000619.1, from coordinate 140,307 downwards.
GACTCATTTTATAACATACCATGTGCGTCATTTAATTACGTGCGAGGAATACGAAATCATCTAGTTTGTCAGAAATGAATAGTTAACCTAATAAGTCAATTAAAAATTGAAATAAATAAAAATAAACACTTATCGTAATATTAGTCGCTAAAGAACTAACGCTCTATAATAGATGTTCGTTTGGCATATCTGTCGAAAAAAAACTACATAATCATTATGACTAAACAGTTTATTCTACTTCCCAACCTTCTCCTATCGACGACGTATGTTTCGATTTTATTATACGCGGAAAAACAATGAGGTAGCAATTCAAATTGCTTGAACTCTTAACGTACAACAGAAATTGTGGCAATTCCGAAAATTTATCACAAAAGAATTGGCCAGATACTCCCAGATACTCCCACGATGAAAAGATAATGCATATATAGCACCGTGATGTTGCGTGTCATTGCATAACACGAATCAGCCCGATGATGGAACAGTGCGCGAGTTGTTCGTCGCATTGAAAATTTTACGATGCATAAATAAACATATATAGAAAACCTCGTGTCTGAAAGCCGCACAGCGGAAAGTACAGTGTATAGTGAATTGATCCAAAGTTCATTCGTTCTAACTTGCAGCGGTATCCAATACATTAGCGAGACCCCAGCCATTCCATCCTCCATCCTTCGGTATACCGCGCGTTCGCTTCGATGCAAATGCTGCGGTAATAATTCAGATATTACCGGAATACTCGTGAACTCTGAACTATACCGCGCGCCACGAAGTACAACCTTGCTCGAAGCTGAAAATTCAACGATTCCGAGCGGAAGGAATAACATTGAGAAAGCGGAGTTCCATGGAACCTAAGGCATGCTATTGTATATTTCTCAAATCTGTATCTGCAGGAATGTTACTTTAAAGTGTCAATTGATATCCGTCGAATCTCATATAAAATACCAGAATTGAAACAGAATTCTGTATGAATTTCGACGCGTGTGATTGCATGGACGACAATGTTTAATTTGAGATTTTTTTATGATGATACACGACAAAATAATTTATCACAATCTTTTGACCGTATTCGACAGAAGAGAAAATATTAAATATGACTATTGATATTTAACGTTCTCATTTACTTAGCATCTTGGGTAAAACCGAGAATGAAAAGCTATGTTAGAATTTTATTGAAATTTGTAATATCTTGCGGCTTCATCTTTTGGCTTTACAATACCATACCTGTTTGCAGTGTTCTTTTAAAGATCAATGATGGCAACAGCGGCGAGTAATCGCTAATCAAAAGCATCCAGCATCCCATTTCAAAAGCAAACTTTGGACGACTCAAAACGAAAGACTGGATCGAGTTCGTCGTCAAAGGAGCCGAAAACAACTTTGTTCGCAGAGTAGATACCAGGTAAAGGTAGATAATTGTAAGAGATACAACCCCCATTGGCAAAGTGACGCGAGTCTTAAAAGATTTCTTAGTATAGGTTCAAGGGTAGCACACTGACTATAAGATAGGTATAATACCAACATATACTAAAGAGGACATATCGATTTTAAACCAGTAGCTAAACCTCGGAGCGGGTTTCCTTTCATTAGTTGGAGTAGGAATCAGTAGGTACTATCACTCATCCAACCAGCCGACCAACCAGCCAATCAAACAACCAACCAACCAACGTAGCTACCAACAATCCATCCAACCAACAGACCCACCCCTTGATCCACTCTCGTTCTAGCACGCGGCTCCTCATCTTGCGTGCGGTTGACTCGTTTTCAATGAATACAATGGCAACCAGATCGTATGGAATATGAAAACAGGAAATCAACGAGCGCGGCTCCGACCGAGGTAGATTTTTACCGTTGATTCTGTTAAAACGTGATACTGTATATGGGAATCGTTCGGCTTGATCGTATCAGGTAAATATTCTGACAATATTAGACAATAGGAACCAACGTGTCATGTATCAAGGTTTGCGTTTTTCTTTAATTTTCGTTTTCTCTTTAAAATTTCTTAAACCATGACTATCAGTATTTTTTAAATGTCTGTTTTTGGGGGGGAAATTTTCCAAAAGTATTTCAACAGAGTATTGTACATTGGTGATCGAGTGCTTGAAATGAGTTTTTTTGTTAAGAAAATTGAAATTTTTGATTGTACCTTTATTATTGATCTCTGTCAAATATCTCTTAAGATTACTGTTTCCTGACTGATGTGACAATTTAATAGGTCTGCAAGTGTAGTCTGATGGAATGATGTGTATATAAGTACGTACTTTTCAAACAATGATTGAAAGTTGCTCACTAACCCTTCGGAATTGATTGTGTTCGACACTTTCCTTGGCATGGGGGAACGACATGAGTACTCTAACCCTCGCGGATTATATTCGTATTCCAAACATTCGTTGAAGTATCATTCAGATTGAAAATGAGTCAAGTTTCGACGATTTATTCAGATAATATTTTCTCCTCCGAATCCGAGCCGTTCCCTCATCGAAGAATGCCATAGCGGTTTTTCCTCTTTCCTTGGATGTCCGGGTTCTACGTATTGAGTCAAAGTGGAGGCTTTATCCCGTAAGAATAGTCGATACTCAATCTCCAAGGGTGGAAAAGAGGGAAAGAAGAAACGAAAGAGGGATAAGACCGTCTGAAAGAAGTGAACGAATCGCTATAGGAGGGATTGAGAAACTGAGCAGCGAAAGTATCGAAAGACTAAGAAAACCAAAAGAAAATGGGTAAGAACGAAAGAAAGAAAAAGGTGTAAAGTAAAGATAGGAAGAAGAAGGATACTTCGTGTTATCTATTCCATGTAAATCCAATGGACGAAGAGTCCGAAAATTGCGACAAAAAATCGACCAGCACTGCAGTGAAGTACCGTGAGAAAAGACGCGTGACGTGCTCGTGTCAACTCCCACGAGAGAAGTTCTCACCCCTTCGAAAGGACATGGCAACAAAGAAGTACCCGTCTAAGGTCCTCGTCGTTCTCGAATTCAAGAGGATTTCACTGCAAGTGTCTTCGCATGGTGGACGTAATGCAATGCTGGGTCCTTGCTGGGCCAACGAGGAGGGTAATTAGGTTTGTAGATAGAGCTGGTGATTTTTCGAGAAGGAACCACGCGAGTCCATGATTCGGTTGGTACGAGGGGATCCTCGATTCTTCGGATGCTTGCATATAGACAGGCGAAGGAGGAGGCCCTTGAGCCCTCTCGTAAGAGACGGAGCTGCTAGAGGATCCTCTCTCTGGCAGTCGTGCACAAAGCTTATTATGCCGGCTTGGCTCTCTTCACTCGCGGCCCGCGCCCAGACTCTGAATTCTGCTGAAGCTTGTGCTCAGACTCCAGCCCCAGCTCGGAGCCAAGCTTGAGCTTCGACTCGCTGCTCCATGGAACAAATTAAGTTGATGGCACTTGACGAACATCCTTCCTGCGTACCTACTTACCTACCTTCCTATCTACCCACCTATATCCTTCAGTTCGGAGAGAACGCTCCTCTGCTTCCTGACTTGCTCTTTCGGCGTTGGGTCGGCTCTTCTATCTAGACACTTCAACCACTATGTTGGGTAGGACCCTAGGATACGTCACGGGACAGGAAGGTCGCGTTATGCCGAATGGATCTCAACTTGAGACACTCCACCGTGCTAGTAATCCTGTCTACTCGAGTACCGCGAGATCCTTTGGTACTGCCGAATATTATGAGCGCACTTTACCAATAATTACGCGTACTACGATTCAGCTTCGTTGAGTCTCTCGTTCTAGAAATGACTAAGAGGAGAACAAGTACTAAATGACAGTGTCATTCAATGTGAAATAAGCGATCATTAACGTGAAGTCCGATTCATAGTTATTTTTTAATGAAAATATATTTGATGTAAAAGTTGGAAATGTTATTTTCGAAAAAATTATTTGAAATTCATGAATATTATATTTGACATTCATACCTTTTATTACAGTATGTAATACAATGTATGCTTCTTGAAAACGATTAATTAGTTAATCTATAAATATTATTATAACTATTATGTACATTTCAAATGAGGACTTTAGAAGTTTTAAGCACGCAAATAGAAAAACGTAATTATGATTTATAATAGATTATTTAAGATGTGAAACAATTGAAAAATGTACTACACTATATTGGTTCTGAATGTATCTATATAAATATTGGAATTTCTACTGTAACGCAACATACGTTACAAATAACATTCAAATGATATGCAAACTCCTTCCTACCACAACAAAAGTCCATCGCATTAAGTTCTGCACACGTGCATCGTAAATCGCAATTGCAAATTTAATCTACGATATACTACAACTAAAATACCGTAAAATACAGATACACTGTATCCACTAAAGATACAAGTTCTAAGAGCGACAGTACCTACCAATATCACATTCGCCCGTAGCCAAAAAACTTTGGCCATTACTCCCCAAGAAGATTCGATTGACTTTGCACACCCATAATGATAAAGTTTCGCCAAATTCTCTCACGCCAAAAGATTCTAACAGGAGTGATATAGAAGCAACCAATAAAAATACCTACTTCTCGTAGCCAAGTTCTTTTAAGATTGTACGTACGATACATATCAATAAATTATGTACTAATAACATCCTTTTTTTTTAGATATAAATTATAAATACATCCTAGTTAGTAGACACCGCAAAGTAACTCGATTCGTCCGATTTGTGCGATGCTATGCGGCAGAGCTCCGTAGGGCGACTGATCGCATCGTCCCTCGAAAACCCTTATATAGGCTTCACGAATTTTGTGGTCCAGTTAACTAGAAAACCGCGTGCTTATCCAACTCGTAGCTGCTGCAAAATTACACGCTTCGGGTTATCAAGCCGTGAAACCGGTATTAACCGTCAGGTGAACGAGCGGCAGCTAAGCGCGGGAATCCTCCTTGGCGTCGGCAAACTGCTAACGCTTCGTTGATTTCCTAGCTATAGGAATACTAATCTATGTTTTCGCATACTTTCTAACGTCTTGTTCGAGCATTAGAATGAATTTATATTTGAGATAATGAAGTTTCAGCCCATTGACTGTGTTATGCTGGAAGAGACCCGCCATGTGTGTATATTTTCCGAATTCTGATAAACATGATGGATTACCTCTATGGTGATGTATTATTATTTCTGTATTGCAGCAAATTGATGTACTTAGTCGAAATATAAATTTCTGGGTTTTCTCATGTAAAAGTTACAATGTCGATATAATTGTTAAGCAACAAGTTCGGATATTATATATCTGACTGAATGATGGTTCCTTAAAACAATATAAACAGTCAATTTACTCTGGAAATTCGTTCCTTTTATTTATGAATATTCTACGCGCATAGCACATGGTAAAGTTATGAACAAAAGCAATGTTAAAAAAATAATAAATTATACTGACAAATTGCATTTAATAACACGCGTTTTCCATTTGAACGACTGTAATATGTAGTAGGGATTACATGCACCAACACCCATACAAATGTTATGACTAATTGGTTCAAATCAAAAATAAACAGCAGTAATTAATTGCGATTTATACCAAAGTGATTAGTGATTCGCTCACTGGAGCATTGGCATTCATATCCAAGAAAAATACAGGAGAAAAAAAAGCATTTTAAGAATAACGTTGAAATCATACACGACATGTATGTATATGTTTCATCTTATGAGACAACGTGAGATGAAATTAAATATCTTTGTACGTCAAAATTATTAATAATATAAATTACTGAAAATTTATAATTCATATTGCAATACAATATTTGGCGCAAGAATAAATTTTGACATTTCGTAGTAAATTTCTTTCTGTCACACGTATGCGAATTATTAAAATGCTTTTCAGAGCATTTATTCCGATTTGGCATTCGTGTAATCATAAAATGCAATGTTTTGGTAATAAAGCAATTTCAAATCCGTAATTCCAGCAAAGGAATGCCGTATTAATAACTATGCTTTTGTTTTTTATAAAAGGACATAATTGACATTCTTATATCTTATTTAATTACGTAATGATAATACGCATTTCTTTTAACGACGAGGCCTAGCAAAAATATTACTTTTAACTGATGTATTTAATATGTTACTCTTTTCGGCGTGTTTGAAGTAAATAGCGCGGTTAATTTACATAGGAGAATAGTATACAGAATATTAAATTCGTTTAAATTGCAATAGATATAGCATCGATATTACTTTGCATAAAACTGGAATATCGTATGTACATCCCAATAGGAAGGATAAACTGTGTATCCAGCATCCCGCTTGTCGCTCAATAATAAAGACACGTTTTCACAGCTCGCGCATCTGCATAATTCCTCTATAATGTCTTTATACGTACAGTTGTAGAAAAAAGTATGCATACACCTTTCAATAATGAATAACAATATTCCAAGCGCGAGAATTCCTCGAGAAGAAAAGTAGAAATGGCAACAGATCAGGGGATGATTTTCGCATGATATCACCCTTCTTTCCATAGTCAAGAGTTAGGATTTTCTTTTTACACAATATTGCCCTTTGCGGATTAGGCTTAAAAGTACTTCGCTTATCCAATCTCAGATCGCTTAAACCTCCCAACACGTTAATACGCTTTTGGACGTGACATTTGAAAAAAAAAACAGACACAACGCCATAACACCTCGTACGAAAATGCAACTTCCATCTTGCGAAGCTTAGTCGTCTTTCCTTCTGCCGTCGGCTGAGAACACATTGCCATCCCTGCAAAATCATGCCCTGTGTACATACGTAGCTCTAAACATGTATTCGTAAGAAAAAAAATCAGAACAACACAATAGTTCCAACATATCTAAAATGCATATAAGATCATCCATGAATAATCCGATAAAGTTTTTTAATTACAACAAACGTATCATTAAAAAATAAATTTCAAAATTCTAACAAAAATCGGATTAAATATATATAAAGAATAATAGGTAGCCTCACGATTCACAGTAACATAATTAATCACGCGTTTTATCAAAACCGCAAGTGAGTCCCGTTAACAACGAGAAATCCGATAAAACTATACATATGGTACGTCTAACCAAAGTTATACGTTTATACACAGTAATAAACAGCGAAGCAAAATCATGAACGTGAAAGCCAGAAATAATCGCAAATGTTATTACGAAACGAGAGTCACGAGTTGTGAATAGTGAGTGATAAGTAATGAGACGGGAGTGGAGTGTGTCTAGCATGAAGGAGAACGATTGAGAAGTACGCTGAAGGAGGACTACGACAACGACAGGATCGACGAGAAGAATTTGACGCGCGAGTCCGTCAGCCCGTATCCGCGTAGCATCGATTTCAGGAACAATAGTGTTCGGGAAGCGTGACGGCGGTGTACGCGACGTCGAACAAGTCAAGCGTTCGGCACACAATGGAAGCGGCTTAAACGGCAGTAATTATATTTGCGGGTGAGTGTTGGGTGTATGGTGGATGGATGGATGGACCAGGGATGGGGTTGTACCGAGGAGTATAGGCTGTTACAAGGGGGAAGCGGGGTGGGTTGAGATGGCGGCCGTCACGAATAGGCATCTCTCGCACTCGCAACACCA
>JARPRG010000619.1:101689-117228 GCA_031001745.1 Hartigia nigra | reverse complement strand
GGTGGTGGTAGTGGTGCCTGATGTGGCTGAAGTAGAGGAAGCATTCGCTCCGCCCATTGAAGTAGGTCCGTTACCTTGCACCGTTTCAGGTAGTTTCTCGCGAATTTCGTCCTTTAGTTGCTGAATATTTGTTTTCTGAAGGGAACAAATAAAATCCGAAGAAATTCCTTATCTGTTCTTATTTCATTGTGAATCGACTTACTTTCGTTAACACGGGAAATAACGTTTTTAATACAAACCTAATACGTAAAGACAAATTAATGCATCTATTCCACGAGAAAGAAGTAAAATTTTGTTTCTAGAGAAATTAGAGTAAAGATTGCTGTATTCTACAATCGCTTTTAAGTTTCCTAAAAAAGAAAGCTTATCGAAAATCATCTGATGATCGCACTGAAATATAAACTACGTCAATGACAAAGTCATGGAAAACCAAAGCCAGTATATGTTTTAGAGAGACAAATTTCAGGAGCAAAAGAAATTGGAGTGAGACTGTGGAGAATTGAAGCACGAGAAAAAAAAAAGTCACGAGAGAATAAAATTTTGCAAATTGTTAAACGTCATCGTTATTGACGTCGCCTTACTGACTGAATTTAATAAGCTAATTAAAAGAGCACGATAAAAGGATAAGTGCCAATTGACATCGGTTATCGCGGTGGAAAAGTCGCAAACAAAGACAGCAGGTGCCGCTCGAACGGTGAGACTGAAAGGTTTCTGAAGTGTCGGAGTCGCAACAATGCGAAGTCTCCAATTAGCTACAATATTTACATTATAACACGATGCAGCGTGATTGAACGAAACATTCGAAACGATTGGGGATGTGAGTGTTCCACCCTCTCGCTCATATACACCGCGTTAATGAAAATTCTCAATTGCCGAAGAAGACTTGTCAGCAGTGCTGTACCTAGCATCCCTATCGCGCTGCACCCTTCGTCACTGTATTCGCACGTAAATTCTGAATGCTAATACGTCAAGTGTTCACGAAAATAACAACAACAACAAAAAAAGGCACATCTATCTATCTTGACTATCTAAACTTCATTTTTTCAATTCATAAAATAGTTATTATTATCGTTAAAAATAATTATTTAAAAAATTCTACATGGTTTCACGACATGCTAGATCTTCAAACTCACCAGGGTGTTCAGATCCTTGTTGAGGTCTTCGAGATTGGGACCACTGGTACCATTACGAGTTTGAACTCGGGAATTGGATCCACTGACAGAAGCAAGAATCCGTTTTCGATGTGCCGGTTTCTGAATTTCGAGGACGGCTGCTAACTCGACCTCCCAAACTCGACGCACTCGTTCCATGTCAGTGTACAGGTGCTTCCTGAAGGTTTCCGTGTAATTGTCCAGATGTATGCTTTTCAACCACTCGTCGACAGACTGGTCGATCGTGCCAGTTCGCTTCTCCAGTGGTTTTTCTAGTTGACCAACTGCATTCATTATCATACTGCGCTCCTGTTCGCTCTCAATGCCCATATCTTTAAGATCCGACTCGTCGAGCACTCCATTCTTATAAACAAAGAAAATCATAAACAATATCTCGTTAAAAGAATCCGCGAACATACATCATGCGGACGATCAAATACTTACTATAAATCGAAGATCATCGAAACCATAATTTACGAATAAAGATTCGTAATCAGAAAGACTGAGACTAGAGAGCCATTGGCCTACAGAGGTAGAGACTACGGGACTGCTACTGCTGTCTGAACTGAGACCTAAAAGAGCAAAGAGAAATGACTTTATGAGTTTCTCAAGTACAATCGTATAACAACGCGTTCTATTACCACAGGTTCGATTTGTTCTAAGATGAACAAAAAAAAAGAAAAAGAAATGGGACGCAATACCGGATCTCAAGAGTATAGGGAATAGCGCGACGATAATCTGCTGGCAATAATTCTCAAGAGTCGTTCAAGCAAGTACTTGGTGACGCGTTTGGTCCATCATCTGACGTATATCCACGCATGAACATATATATATAGATTGAATACCCTGTACGTAAGCCAGGCAAAAATTTAATCAAGGACTATTAAATTACCCAGTCTCGTTTGGAATTCCTTCTCGATCTCGGTCACGAAGACGGACTCTCTTACGAGACCGGTACCAAAGGAGGCCATGATCTCCGAGATCTTGGCCCACTCTTCCTGCTCGTCGAAAGGACTCATTATGCTCAGAGACTTCTCGTCTCGTTCACGATCACGATGAGATAACCGGAAGGCAATGTCGCCGTCATCGAGACGTTCGGCTGCACAGTCGGTTCCAGTTCCGGTTCCCATTGCGCAGCCACTTGGCGTATAAACGTTTCGCAATCGCCGCAGGGTGCGTGGACGCTCGGCTGTGACGGAACCCTTCAGTAAACCTGTTAACAGAGAAAACCGATCGATCGATGTTAAACGCTTGCCAAATATCGAGTGCGCCTGTCGTACGCGTTTCTGGACACTGTGCGAGGTGCCAACCAAAGCCAACCCAACAGCTGGACATTTTTAAACCGTTTTACCGACGAGACCACAACCGCAACTGAAAACAAGCCGGGCAACTATTGACCCACACTTTTGTTCCCACACTTTTTTTACATCGAGCACCGAAAATAGGCGTTTCGACTCTGTCGAAACATTTGCAATTGCGTTGCAGTCAAATTTATCATCGAATTCGACTAATGGAATTGATGTGGTTGCATGCTATGCGCTTCGATCTATGTATTTTGACGTTTGAACAGTGAAAAAGCAGACTGATCAAAATCCACGAGAGAACATTAATCAAGTTACTAACGTTTCTCAGTGTCTATTGTAAAATTAACGAAGACAGACTTATAAACTATAAAGTTTAAAATTCCAAACGTTATTGAAATAATAGTATATATTTTCAAAGCATGTGAAACCTATATGAAAAAATAATACGTTGTCACAGATATACACAGTTAATTGTTAATCTATCGGTAACTACTGATTCAATTTTCAGTCCTTTGGATGGTGCTAGTATTACGCGATAGAGTCACAAGCAAGAACTATCAGCAGGGATTGCTTTAAAAAGTATGGATGGCTCGTTACGAGATACGTAAGGTACGGTTAATTCGTATTAACAGCACGACTCTTTCATACGTAAACATTGTGCAGGACTCTTGAGCTTTTCTCTCGCGGAACTTATTACTCCCCACATTATTTCACGCCACTGAAGGACAATCTGTTTCAGCGCACAATCCGTACAGGGTGATAAAATTTCTTTTACATGAATCCCACGAATGGAAATTTACTTGGTGAGCTACGTGCCGGAGTCGTGTAAGCAGTGCCCATGTCTGCTGCTTTTCAAAGATGGTCTCGGTTATACATCCGCGCGTTATGAAAGGCTCATAAAAATACTAAATAGAGAGGCTCGCATTACAGGCACAAACGTACGTAATTTTAATTAAAGCTCCAGACGGAAGGCGTCGCCAGCCGTCTCTTGCTTCAAGTCCACATTACATTATATGTAGGTAGTTATATTCATATACGTAAATTACATAAATCTCCATGGTGCAGTTATCCTCGTGCGAAACAAGTCAATTTTACCAGAGTTTCATTACGTAATAGTCCTTCGCTTTGGCGAAGGATTTCGAGTATCTTTAATTATGTAATTCGTATCGCTTCACTTTATACGAAAAAGATAACTTTAATTGATCTTGTCTCATGCTTATTTCTTATAGTTTGCTGAATATGAATCCGGCGCTTAATTCTCAAAACAACACTATATATATATATATATCGTCGCAAACGAGTAATAGGTACAATTAGAAAGTTTTAATAGGGATCAATTACGTACACGCTTTTAAAGTATTGACGTACGCAAGCGTTTCGATGAAATAATAGAAAATTGGGTAACGATCGGTAACTACGGTTTATGACCATTAAAGTCAGCCCCACATAAACGCCCGCTCGACGTGCTCGACAGTAATTGGCCGTCAGAGCATTTTAGACGACATTAGAGATGAACGAGGTTTAAGAGGGACTTGAATGGTGCAGCCGATAACTTCGCAAATTACTGCCCACTCGATACGAGCTACAGCAAAGCTTTGTATCAAAAGCTGCGACGGACCATGCGTACAATTGACGGCATCGTTTTCGCTCCACTGACCATACGTATGGGTCGTTAACTTCAAACATACAACCGCTGTATTTTTTCATACGTTTTCATCAGAGACATTAAATCCAATTTATAATATTGGGATAAGATCAGCTAGAATTATATCGAGATCAATTTGTATTATTTTCGTTTCTTAAACACGTAAAAATAGATACTTGCTATTATTGTAATGATAAATTTTACCATTTTTTTTTTTAACGTATATTTGGATCCACGATATTACGTGTTATTTTACGTCATAATACACGTTAAGTAAGAGCGCTTCTAGTATAACGAGTATTTTAGGCTCGTGACCGAAATACCTGAATCGCATTGCCTACGTCATGAAAAGGTAGGAGAAACAAAATTGTTTGTATTCGCGTGAAAATAAAAAAGCTCAAAACGTAAAGAATCATACAATCTATGAAATTGTGTCCAAGCGGAAGCAATAATTATTTGAGAATTATTTAAAAAAAAAATGTTTAATATTCAATTCAGATAAATTCACGTATCAAGGATCTGGTGTGTCAGGCATGAAAAGTAACGAGGGCAATAAAAATATCATTTGCAGCCTTAATAACGACAGGAATTCTAACAATGGATAATTAGCTGACAGAAGAATGTATTCTGTTGAGATATATATGTAGTCATTATGCACCGCACTTGGTCGACAGATCGTTCGAGCAATTGGGTCTAATGGACCGTGTAGGTTCTCCACTCTCATCTGTAAATTGCACCAACACCCGTTGACCAATTATTATCAGCGTCAACTCACTACGGACCTACGTAAGTTCGCTCAAAGAGAACACGTGAACCTTTGCTGAAGAGAAACGTATTATGCACTGAGACTGGTGTCGACTCTCATTGTCCTATAAGAATTCGCTGCAGGATATGATATCGATAACACATTCCAAGACTGCTAGGACAAAAATGGCATACGCTTATTTTACATGTAAATATGTCTGAATTCAATTATACGATTCTTTCGTGCTCAAAGATAAGCGTGCAAAAGTCATAGAACAATAAAGGCTACTGTGCCCTTTATTTTAAACGATAAAAACATTGTGTTAAATAAATTTCGAAATTCAATTTGTCACCAAACTCATTCAACGGAGAATCATTATTGGTTCGATGTCGTGATCATGTAACGTTCACCAACGTCCTGTATATTTTGGTAAGCGTTCTGCGTATAACCAGACTTTAGATACCATCGAATGTAAAAATAACTTGGTAGGTTCCTCGAACAGTGAATTCCGTGCATTTTTTCGAATTCTTTTAGCGTTATAACCGGAACTACTGAATCGTTCAAGGCCCACGCATTAACCTCAATGTTCTATTTACGAACGTTCGAAATAATTGTAATGGTATTGGTCCCAATTGTTTTGAGCTTTTATAAATACATTTCTTTTTTTCATTCACACCTAATCACGAATGGATGTTTAACGTGTAATTTAATAAGAAAAACATATATCCAATGATTGACTTACATTGAAACATTATTCAGAAATATGTTGTTTGAAAAAAGAAGAAGATAAATATTGAAGCATTGTGTACTATAGATTACAGTGGTGCAATGTTAGTAATCCTATATATATTTTATATAATTGTACCAAATTTAGTTAGATTAAAATAGACCATTTTCAAATACGAGGAACAGCATTGCCTAAACGTTTCAAACGAAGAGAATAAATATAGAATATTGAAAATCATCAGCAGGTGGCACTTATTTTGTCTAGCAAGTTGGTGATTATCAGTACGACATTAATCAAGTCTGACTCGATCTATTAATCAAGATTTGAAATAACTATAGTCTATCCACGAGTAAACTGTACTTCTTTTCGTAATAAATAAAAAAACAAATACCTAGCAAGCAACACGCGCATAATAAAATGTATGTTACAAAGTATGCATGATTTTGCATTGAAATGTATTATAATTACGTCCTTCTGTCATATATTTAAATGATTTTTTGAAAAGTGACGAGTGACTTGAGTGATACATTTCATAGTTTGCGAGCTTTCCAAAAAATATACATTGCACCGACTGTACTCGAATGCCTCTTGGTAAATATAAATTGAAAGCCTAATTTACTCCAATATCTTCTTTAACGTCTTAATCCTTTAATAATCGTAAAGATGTAAACATTGTGACATATTACGAAAGAAATATAACAACTTGTAACTCGCGTGGAAACGAAAATATACGTAGACCAGAAAAAGATTTTAAAAATAGAAAATACTTATGAGAAACTGAAAAATGACCATGTCAACATAACACAACATAAATATCCCAGCAATTCCTTTGAGTCCGATACTTCTTTGAGATAAATAAAAAACACTATAATCGCTAATGTGAAATGTCAGCAGCCAACAAAATATAAATTATGATATTATAATAGTCCAAATTTATCTTGATCATTGAGAATTGTACAGTTAGAAATTGTTTCAAACGAAAGCTGAGAATTTTAACGGTTTAATGGTAAATATAAAATGTATCTCAGATTTATTACCTGAACATTCATTTTTTTTAGTAGTTTGAAAAGCTACTTTCGCGAGGCACACTTCATTCCACTACGACACCATACGAACTGTCAAGCGCTATAAAGTCCTTCTAAAGTTAACCAATTAAAGATCGTTTAAATTAACGAGAACATGACGTATGCACGAAACCGTATATTTCTGTGAATGCAAAAGGATCCCCAGAAAGAAAACTTATGAATTGTCTCCACTTCTCTAGAAGGCAGCGTTGAAAGCATCCAAAATTTATTCATATTGAATTGAAAGCCCGAAAATAACAACACTGACGATCAATATATCATCTAATACGTAATACCACATTCGTCATAAATTTAACGCAGCTAATACCTACATACATCATTTTATTCGCCCACTTTCATCATTGTCTACAATGACTTCCACTTAATGTATAAAGTGAGTTGTACCGTTCTGCAAGTAAATTTCACCACGGCGCAATTCAAGTATCGAAGCGTCTAAGAAAATTATAAAAAAAGTCATGCCAATTTAAAAGCCTTGATTACTGAAGGTATTGTATCAAATCAACAAAAAGAATTCAATTGAAGTTAATAGACAATCTAAAATATTTCGTATTGGAAACTGAAAAGTACTTTCGACATAGCTGTTCCTTTGCAATAAATACAAAGCTGATTACAATACGCGGTACGCTACTAAGAACCTTGCGATACCTGTTTTCGTTGAAATTCCATCGGCACTCGTTTCCATTGCAACGAAGCGAAACATTGAACTTCCGCCGACTGGTAACGACAGTTTGGTCGAGCCATTCGGAACGGAAGTTAATTCTAAATGCACTGCAAGTAATACAGACACACCAAGGTACTCAAGTGTAATTATGGAAAGGTATAATGCATGCAGAAAAATGTGGTTTTGCAATTATTACAGGAATAACTAGTATTTTAACAATAAAAAATTCGAATGCAATCACATGAATTATGATATATAACATTTACAGAGTAAATTTGTAAATGTTGCAATCGAAATCTCGACAGGATAGTCGTCATTATTGGTAAAATTTGTTGTGCAAATACTAACCATTTATTTCGTAAAGGCAACAAATTTTGCTGCATCTATTCATACTTAAGCTGCAATATTCTATTGCAAGGTTTTTAAAAAATTATGTTTCCGTGGATGCATAATTGTTTTTAAACTAATACTGGCAAACGAATAATTTGTATACTTTGTACAATTATTAATGAAGCTAGCACTCGACACATAAAAGCGGGACTATTCTGTAATATAACAGAACAACAAATGGTATACCTTTCAATACCTTAACCGTTTCAATTTCAAGACTTATATTCGACGAAAATATAATTTTGAAAAGAAAAACCACAAGCAAATAAATACTAGTCAAGTTGTTTTAGAAAAATATTTCTTTCGAGTGAAAAATAAAAAATCGGAAAATAAAATTTGGAAAATCGTTAAGAAATTGTAAAAGAAAAGTTTGACCTTGTTACGTCAAACACAACAGGATTTCCGATTCGCATAGAAATGACAAAACAATTGACTCGAGGTTACACTGTCAGCACGTGGCACGACTCCTCATTGTCCTAGCTTTCTCCTGTGAACACGCGGGCAATTCGCTTCATCTCTTTCCCACTCTCCTCTAACCTCCTCCTTTGCACTCTCCCTTTCTCCATCATTCTCAATACTCTTGCCCTTTCCTCTCTTTCTTCAATTCCCTCCACCTAACCATACGAACCGATGTTAAGAGTATGCGTAGCACTGAATCCCCACTCCAAACACATGTTGCCACTACACAATTGCCGGTCGGTCCTTTACCGGCATTTGCCATTTTACATTATAACGACATACTGCTTGACAACAGTTTCCTCCAGCAATTCACACAAAGTACATATATCCTTAACACACCTATATAACATATTCCATAGGAATCACCTGTTATGTCACGCGGTATCGGTATCTTGAAATTACAGCCTAGAACTAGCTGTATAAAAGACGCCCAATCCAGTCAGAGTAGTGGCCGGTAAACAGAACACCAGAAACAGCAGCAACACCGTCGAAGAGAGGCCGAGGTCAGTCACGTCGCGCACAAGTGCCTTATAGCTCGTATACGGTGAGCTATACAATAGAGCGGATGGGCTGACGGTTAACGAGACGACTAATTCGAAGTAAGCGTCAAGTTAGCGAGTGAGAACGTAAACGGACCTCGATGCTCGCCACCCGCACTCAAACTGAGTACAGTCAGAACTCGCTACTAGCCTCAACCGAAGCCACTCGCTTACTCGCTCGCTAACCGCAGGGAAAGATGACCCCAGATATGGGACGGACTGGGTGTCTCTGGGTCTCCGCACCAAATTACTTCCTGGCGTTGGACGGGGCCTCACGTCGAGTGGGGCCTTAGTCGATGGAGAGGGAAGCTATCATCGTGTTGGGCCCCCGGACCCCGAGCCCTCCGTGGCAGCCGATACTTTGTTTGGGCCTGAACGGCTTATCGCACGAGAAACAGAAGGGGCAGTTACGTTCTGTAACGATCGCGGATTTCCCATAAGATAACTTTTCTCGTAATAATCACGAAGTGGCTTCTCGAAAGTTGACCGTTTCTCCTTGATATTTAAACTGGTTTTCAGTGATATAACAAGGAGTAAATAAATTACATAGTGCGACTTCTTCGGGCTTGTAAAAGGCTGATAAGTATCGGTAATGCTTGGTAAATATAAGACGAAGTTGATGTTGTTGATAGAATATTAAATGTTGATGATTGTGAGACTATCGAGTTTCTTGGTACCGCATTTGACCACGTGACGATACTGACTTATGTCATTGAAGATGTCATTATCTATATAGCATTCAGTACTGTTACTAGCGCTAGTAACGTAAGTGGAATCCATTTACAGACATATTTCCTTATCCTAATGTATTAATAGTGTAGGTCAAGAAAAAAAAAACTCAAGTACACAGAAAAAGTAATATGAAACTGATATATGAAAATGATAAATTTAGGGCACCAAGAAAACTTGGTACAGCCCTGATGAGAAGAATTGAACGTCACAGCCCGCACGATGAATATTGTTGTGCTATGGCGCCTGCTTACGACCGGTAGGAGTCCGTTTCAGCTGACAAGGCACGAACATTGTAACATCTATGGATAACGTAGAACATGGTTCAAATTGCGCCAGGTGCATGTGATCCTCTCCGCAAGTTTTTTTTTAACAACGTTTAAACTGTTGACCTTTTCGAGTATAATAATAACACTACATTTTCTTTCCTTCTCAATCTGATCACGTTGTATGTTATCTAAATTTTGGAACGTTCATCACAACTGCCTTTTGATTAAACTGTTTATACAATTTTACTGGCTTTTTTTCTGCGGTTCTCGAGGTTTATCATGATCTATCCTAACCTAACCTAACTTTTTTTCAGTATTCATACCGCGCTGCTATTCATGAAAAATTGTATCGTAACAAATAGAAATTCTTGTACCGAGTATACGTATTTAATATGACTGCTAAATTATCGGACAGAAACACTTAGCTAACGTAAAAGTTGCAAGGAACCTCCTAACCACTTAGCAATCACGCGCAAGTGACATCCGTCGCTCGCATACCTTTTATTGGCTGTAGTACGTGTTGTTAATTATAAACGCGTCACGCCTTTGGTACACACCTATAGGGTAACTCTGCATCGAACAAAGAAGAGGTTCTCATCGAAGAGTTTTCATCGCTTGGCAGAAAGAGTCGAGCGACAATACTCGCGTGACTCATGACCCGCGGTCCACGCATTCCTACGTGATGTCATGAGGACTGGCTCACATACGAAACGACATTAAACGCTCGTTCTAAATCAACGAATTGACTTTTATACAAGTGCACTTTCCAGGAACTATTTTCGGGTTCAAGTTGCCATGAACTATTATGTAAATCTTTTATTTGACTTTGTCACGGTATTATACTATGTATAACGTTCGTTTTTTTAGACGACATTTATTTTACATTTAACAGACTTCATTTAGCCATAATGCCCCCTGGCCAATCATTTTAAACCGAATTATTGATAAGAGACTGTGTCGAATGAATAGTTATTTTTATCCAGACTATTAATACTGCACAAATCGTAAGGAGTTCAACAATCTAATTGTCAGTTAATTTAACATTAACTACATTAACTACCGTTAATAACAAAATCAATGGTTTGCATTCGTATGACGAAAGAACATGGTTATGGTTTCCCTAATGAAACAAAATTCAGTTCACCATTGAACCTTAAATCCTGGTTTGTAAAGCGTGTCGATAAACCTTAATAAGTAATTATAGATTTAATGAAAAATAATAATAAAATAGTTTCACTTAAATCTCGTGAAAATTCTCTGAAAAAAAAAGTCATTGAGCTAATTACCCGAAATAGCATAACTCAAAAAAAGATAAAATCACAAGGACACGACAATTTCTATCTCATTATTTTCAAACCAATACATAAGTTATATACAGTACGATTGTATGCTAAATTTTAATTTGAAAAATATTTATCACAATAACAATAAACATTCAGATGAATACTAAACTTGAATCGTATGTATTATATTATATTAAGAAAGTGCATAATTGCCAAAATACACTTAAACGTAAGTTCTTGTATGACTACAGTAAATAAGTGGAACAAAGTGGTTCACCCTTGTACATACGCACTGACCGAAAATGTAAGCCATGTCGTAGCACATGGTGCTCCATTACATGAAGCATAAAACGTAAAACACAGAACACAGCATCCGTCGCCATGGAAGCAGACTACAATTTACTTTGTGATAAGTTTACGGAAATGGGCGTTTTTACCTACCACAGTTTGCTTAGCTAACAACGCAGCCTGCGTTCTCTACTGTTGAGAGGTTCGACCCAGATAGTTGCTGCTGCCGCTCAAAGAGACAACTCAGATGGTACTCTTGGGAGCATAGAAAAACAAATAAACCTAGGTATTCAAAGGTCAATGTCTACCAGTAGCTAGAGTTTGAAGGAAGAATAGTTCTAAAGAAAAGTGTCTACACGTTTCTCGTCTGTTCATATACAAGAACGTACGAGCCACCTGAATCATCGATTTGTAATCAAGCGATATCAAGTGAATATCAACGTATACGCCACTATGAGAACAACAAAAGTTTCCTTAAAGAAACAGGAAGTTTTTTGAAAGTTTTACAAAATTACATTCGGAAGCTTCAATGGATAAGTCCGTCTTAGAAATTACAATGACAATTTCTTATTTACCGTATCAACAGAGTTATACCAGAAAAAACTAAAATGCATATAATATTCATACGATCTAAGATATATAAAAGCTCCTGATAAGAATGTTCAATGGCATTAATGATATTATATTGAATATATTTATAAAACAAAAATATAGATGCAACAATATAATGGAGAACAAAATTATTGATTATACGCAATATTCATTTATGTTGACAGTATGTAATTCATGAAATATCAATGCCAGTCTACACATTGCGTATAGAATATTACGATGCACTGTGTCTTATCGTCCTGATATCAGTTTTGCTATAGTCGCAATTAAATTTGACAATTCAATATTGACCGTACGTACAAACAGTAGTACTTTGATCGAAAATCAATGGAATGTAAATATTATATGTATTTCAATGATATATCAACGGTATATCAAAACGACCCTTCGCATATGCTTTTAACGCGATAACCACGCGTCATAAATTACTTTTGACATTTTGATAAGCCAGCGCACTTACCACCCATCAACTATCTGGCCTGACAGTAGTTTTCTCGAGCGGCTGGTACTAGATAATCTCAAGAGTTCATAGCACCACAAAACATGTAATAAGGCAAAAGTTCTAGCGGAATGCTACTGTTTACAAATATATTCAATACACGAGTTCTATTACGTAAGCACTGATAACGATACATTTGTATGACTTTTGTTTATATCATTCAAATATTCCCATGGCACTTCCACGACAGTTCATAAGATACTGATAGCTACGGTAAGCGACATATTGGTTGGAACGGTACACTGCACGTCGGTTGCAGATTGACTGCTGATAATCAGAAAAGAGGCTAACTTTAGACTCTTCTTATCTTAGACCAATGGCAGCGTATCGATTGGTTTGGAAACTGATAAGAGGGGATCTTGTCGACTCTGAGTAACGTATTTAATTCGTTCATGTTCTATTGATTATTATTATTATTGAATAATATTTATCGTAATGTATTTTTTCGCGGTATTTCAACGTGTTAAATACGAGTCACTCGGTATATAGACATAACCATGTTTATTATGGTAATGACCATATATTACTAACGGGAAGTTATAAGCATAAATTATACTAATGAAATACGAATAAAATGTGCGATTTTTCTTCAGTTATAAACTAGGTCGATCGAAGCTAAAATTATATAATGGGTTTGTACAAGATTTTTATTGTATACTCTATATGTTTACTTTTTCGTTGGGTTCTCATATCACGTAATCCTTGTCCTTGGATTTATCTATGCGCAATGTAACTGTAGGTGTGACAAGCGGTATCTTTTGATTCTTGATTAAGGATGCTACTTTGCCGTTACTTGACCGATGTTATACGTATAGAGAATTAATGACTTCCAGACCACGTAGTTTTAGATCCAATAATTTTCTGTGATTCATCCATCTATTCTTTGACTTAAATTTCACGTATGCATCTTATTGCATGTCTATGAGCTTCTAAGGAAAAACAAAAAGTTCCATTTTCGAACAGACCGTAGTTCGACGTTCGATTTAAAATCAGTACAGGTAACGTCAGGCTGAATGGCAAACATCGAACACACAGGTGGTTTATACTGGTTTACCAATTGATCAGTTTCCGTGTTTCTTAATCGGCCAACATGAGTCATAAATGTGAAGCGGTCTTCTCGGAGTTCAGGGAAATGGTAGATTCACGTAATCTCGCATCAAAATCTCTAAGCTCTCCTAGTCGTATGTTATTCTCGGAGTGTCTCTCTATGTATAGATATAAAGTAGAACATCATACCGTCACCCCAGTCGTTATTCATTAGTTAATGTCACGTTTAAACGTAATAATTTGTTCTAGGAATCGCACATTGTATTATAAAGAAATTCATTATTTCATCTTTATTTTTTTAATACCTAACTGTATATGAAAATTCAAGAAAAACGAATTCGTGCAGACTGAGCCTGTGACGTAACTACTGACTGAGTTAATCAAATTTTTAATGACCTCAGAGTTATCTTAATATCCGGACAATAAGAAAAGCATGTATCTGTATAAATGCAATGTACACTCGTATCTGTAACGTCACATAAAATCCTTGGACTTATCCTTGATTTCACAAAGGCACTGAGCACGTCATCATATTTTTTTAGTCACGTCAGTCTGTACTTTTCAAATAAACTATTCCGCTTGTATATATCTGTCGAATAATCATCATTGTATTATTTAGTTATGTAATCTTTGATATTACATAAGCAGTCTTTCTCTATACATCCAGCTATACTAGCTTCGTATGAATTCTCAGTACTTAATTTATTCGAGTACTACTCGATTTCTTGACAGATCATTGTTTCTGTTATACAATTTCTTTCGGAAGCCAACGTGACAAGGCATAGCTTTGTTTGCAGAACAATAAAGTTAAAAACCAGAGCACGTTCTGAGAAGAACAAGAACAATGCACCGGGTCACTGATTCGGTGAAGAGTACAATGCGAAGATTTCAAATAAACGTAATCGGACCTTGTTGTCGGTGAATGAAATGATAAGACTAGCATTCCAGTCATCGTGATAAGAAAAATACAAAGATTCTACACTAACTTTAATTCTAATTGATTTTAACTGATACAACGATATTATTTCTATACAGATTTAAATATGTATTTATTTTATACGCATATTTGTTATTCACTACCAATTTCAAAAAATATATATATATATATTACCTAGTACCTGCCTGCTGTGTATTGCAAATACATACATACAAATACACTTCACCCTGTCGAATTTGCCGCGTTAAATCAATTTATCGGGTCGTCACATAAGTAATGCGATTTTTTTTTAATAGTGTACAAAAAGCTCAAAACCTCATTACTTATGGGATGACCTGACAGTTCAATTGCATGCAGTACCCAGGTGTTGCCTACGAGAAAGAAAAAAAAACCACTAACATCGAATTAATTGTTATAAAGAAAAAAGTTGTATAATATGTACAAATATTTAAGCTACTAATTGTTCGGTAATCATTAGCATCATTGAATTTATTTATTTACCTTATACACTCGGATGCCTTTGTTACCTTATTGTCTGCATTTCAATCCATTCCGAATTTCACATTCCGTGAGACATTAAAAACATATCACATGCGAGATCAAAATGTGCATCACAATGGAGCTTCCTGTGGCAGAAATACGAAAAGTAAAATCCAGATCCGTAAGTATCATCTTTTGTAATTGTAGTATCAAACACCACTATTGCTATTAAAGTATCATACGTATATTTAGTATTAAAAAATTCCATTGGATTTTTTAACAAAATCGCAGCTTCCCAATGTCGCATAAAATTATACAAGAATAACGATCCTTGGACAAGAAGGACAAAAACGTAAGCGACAAAACGAAACAGACGTCACGTAAGTGTAATAACATTGAATTTATTACCAAATAAATGAGGTTATAATGCACTATACTACTTACAAAATTATCATAAATATATATATTCGGTCTGTTTATGTATGTATAATATCCACATGTATTTTTAACGCGAGCGATTAATACGACAAGAAGCACTGAATTTTCATACAATTAGGGAAATCATATAACAAAAGGTAAAACGCAACGCAAAAAGTATACATCGCGCGAGGAACGCAGCAGGAACGAGAATGGAAAATCCATTCATTCCATTCCATATATATATAAACAGAGAGAGAGAGAGAGAGAGA
>JARPRG010000619.1:85927-101589 GCA_031001745.1 Hartigia nigra | reverse complement strand
ACGCAGCAGGAACGAGAATGGAAAATCCATTCATTCCATTCCATATATATATAAACAGAGAGAGAGAGAGAGAGAGATGGGTTCGTTCCAAATAATTTTGCCACAATAGTTTTCAATTTTCATTGGCACTGCGTTATTGTTCGAAATATCGATCACACATAGATATACAGGCTGCTCCAAGTATTGCCGTGAAATTTGACGAAAGAATAAAACGAAATTTTTGTATTTAATGCATAGAAAATCATTCAAAGTTTGTAATGACAATTACATGATACCTTCTGTTCAAATATATTTAGCTTTGAGCCTTTTTTTTCATTACTGAACACAATATGATTAGACGTAAAATTCGGTGCATCAGCAATCCAATTACAATGCATAATAAAGTATGAATAATCAATTGATATATTAATATAATAATAATTGATAATAACCATATGATGAGATGAAAAATGATATCGAACCCATCTCTTATTTGTGTTACACAATTATATATGTAATACATACTAATACATACCACGTAAACTTAGTAGCATTGCACTAATATACAGAATATACTATACAGGCGATCACCCAAAAAGGAAAATAGTGTTGAAAAGAAAGGTGAATTTTTGAAAAATAGAAGAAAAAAATGTCTTAATCGTAAAGATAATGCATTGTACTCGATATTGTTAAAATTCAAATATTTATGTATATGTAAATAATGAATCCTCTCACTTTTAATTCGATTACTTATTGGACTTATTCACCTTTCTTGGACGTAAATGACCTATACTATAAAAAATACTAACAAACGAAATACTATTTATCGTTCACTTAAAAGTGATTCACGTATAATGATACTTACTTTTAACATAGAGATTCCTTACTACACCGTATCCTCTTTGTACAATTTTCTTATATTCTTTTATTTCATTCTCTTTTATTGTATATATATATCGGTTGCCAGTGTGCAACTTCTACCTCGCTAAAACATGAGCTACGATATTTGACAATACCGATATTGCAGTGGTTATAACTTGAGACATATAAATAAATTGATGAATTTACACGAATATGAAACACTTGGTGAAAATAAATGGGCGACAATGATTATTCAAAGAGCGAGTAATGTAAATAATGCATTTGTAACTATCAGCCTAATATATTATTGCCTGATGGATAATTGCAAGAGAAATTTTATGACTAATAAAAAAAAAAGCCACCGAATATCAATAGAATGAAAAATAATGTAGTGATCTATAAAAATTTATATATTTGTTAGCGAAAAAAATACCGCTATTATATGACGTACGTATTGGATTTATTAAAATCCAAATATGTACGAAAACGTACTGTTTGCAAAATACCTTCTTTTATGGTTATAAGGCAATCGGGACAAGAAAAAGATCTTCCTCCAAAGAAAAAAAAAAAACGCCTCGTTCAAATTTAACGCGGTTTCGAAATATTTTCCGTAAATATACTGTACTTCTAAGAAGAACAAAATGCTTTTATCGAAACATCAGTATCTTATAATATTAATTCTAATATCTTTCAAGGCAACGCACGATAAAGTATGTAAAATATTAAACTATAGGTAAATTGCAATAATGTACAGAATGAATAAAGAGATACCCTTCATCCGTAGAAACGAAAACCGAAGATGATATGAAAGGAGATATAAAACGACTTAAAATAGTCAAATCATATAGACGCTACAAAATTGACAAAAAATCATGAATACATCATTTTATCGAGAAGTAATAATAATCATTACTTACTAATTGCTAATACTGTTATTTTCTATCAGTATTCTGTCTAAAGCCTTTCTCGATAAAACCGTATTAACATACATAACACCAAATAAAAATCCTCTTAATTTCAGACTTCATAACATTACCGCTATCCTCAAGTAATATCAAAATAACAAATGACACTCAAAATATGAATCAAGAAAGTAATTTAATTTCTATATTGAAGTATCGCTATTGGTACTGAGCAAAATTAGTAAAAAAAAAAAGAAGTCCATCCTGTCCGTTTGCATGAATCAATACAAAAAGCCATTTCTGCCGCAGGACGATACAGCGATCGAAATTGATCGCGCACGAGGAAATCATAGCGATAAGACTTCTTATCACGCAGCGTTTAGGTCGCCGTCACTTCCGCCGAAAGGAGGTGCTGCACCTCGTTTCCGGTCCTGACAAAATTTCGGCAAACGATCGACAAGGATAACGGGAGAGACAACGAGCAGTGGATAATACGCACGTTACACGAGGCAGAAAGCGTCATGCGGTGCAGCCAAGCGTGGGTTGCTGTTTACCTGCGAAGGGTGCGTCTCCAAAGAACTCCTCGACGTTGTCCGTCGACATGCTTTTATCCGAAAGAGAGACGCTCGACAAGGAGCCACTCGACGCATCCAACGAGCCGCCAGCTGGAAATTGCAGCAAATCCTCCTCAGTCTCGGTTTCCATGTCGCGCGAACGTCGTTTATATACCTGAGAACAAAGAACAAAGGGAGCATTAAGCGTCTGAAACAATACAGCAAGCGACCATTAAAATTAACTCGTATGTACCGACGTGAATATTTTTACGTGAATTTCCGTCAGTAAACGTGATTTCGATGTGGCATAACATATCAGTTACAATCGGGACGTTTTGACAAAAAAAAAAGTTGAGGCTGGATCGTTACGAAATATTGAATATTAAATTTTCTGTTTACACAAGGTTTTCATTACAGCGATGGTTACACTGTCAGTCAGGAAGCACAGGAAATGTCAATATCATCGTTTTGCGATATTTAAAAACAAAAACAGATGCATATGGAGTCCGTCTCGCATACGATCGTGTATACCACTGTCTCTTGTTGGGAAATATAACGCAAGCAAATATACACTACCACCATTTCGATGCAAATTTATTGAAATAGAATTCTTTTCGGAGATTGGTCCAAAAATATAATACGCATACATTACGTAAATATTTCGCTTTCGAAGCGTGTGAAATGATGTAGAAATTAAAGCTTTTCAAATTACGTGTAACTTAAGTTTCACGTGACATCTAAAATTCACGCAATTTATACGTTATTAATTCCTGGGACTATTATTGACATTGAATAGCCTAAAAGTCGAACATTGTAATCTAGTCATATGACGCTGTTATTTTTAATATTGCTACTGCCAGTATCATCGCAACATTATAACTATGCTGATATAGTATTTGCAACTGCATCTTTCCTTTTCATGTAGAAATTCCGAGACTAATGAAACAATTACAAAGGTAGAAGCTGTCACGAATAAAGAAACAAGTGAAGCACTTTTTAAGACTATAATAAATATATAAGACTGATGTAGATGCGTTGGCGATACTATACTATTTTCATACTAGAAAAAAATATATGAAAATCTTCTGAGGAATAGATATGATAAATAAAACCAACTGATGTACTTCTTTAGATTCAGATTTGAACGTCGCAGCGATAACCTTATAGCTGAGCCGCTTTCGCCGTCTTATACTTCTAATTTATTTGTCATACATAACTCATATCATTCTCTGAGAACAGGATTGTACGTTCTCTGTAAAATAGTAAATATCATCCTTTACTAATTCATTGACACTATGCTACCAATCTATAGATTGTAACATAGTATACTAGAGAAGGACAGCTCAAAGGTATGACTCGTTTCATTCAATTTGGCCTAACTCTCTATTCAAATTTCCCTGGCTATAGACCGCATTGAATCAAGATTCAGCGAAGAATAGCTTACCATATAATTATTTTCTCTAAAACTAAATAACAACAGTACCAAGCAGAAGTTAGATAGCTAAAAACAGTTTGATGGTTAAAATATACACACAAAAAATAGAGTCTAATTATCTGAAGTTATTTAAGTTTTATCAGAAACAAAAGATTGTTAAGTGATCGACTGAATTAAACAATCACAAGTTGTCGAGATAGTAATTTACAATTTCAAACGAAAATATAAGACAGCATTACGTATCGTTTGACAACAATAAGCGCTTGTTGAATACGACTGAATATACAAGTTGATAGGGTTGGCTGAATAGATTACAATTGTCGTCAATGTACGCGCGAGAAACAGATCAGCGACAACGTCGGGAATCGTCGCTACAAATTCGTAGATTCGTCGAGGAGAAATGGCGACGCGGAGCGCTACTGTGTACAAGAAGTGACGTCAGAGAGACGTAGAAGCGAAGGGCTTCGTTATTCAAAGGTTGTCGACGTCTTGCATTCTGCCGCTCTGCTGGATTCGCGGAAGTTGACGGGTGAAATTCAGCCAGCTGTAGTCGAGTCTCCCATCTTCAACTTCCAACCTCCACCTGTACGCATACCTGTCTCTCATTCGCTCTTGCATCCCTACCCCTCACGTTTCAGCATTACCAGCTACCAGCTACGGTAACCACATTTAATCCATCACCAAGCGATCTTCTAGCATCTAGCTGGGTTCTCTAATATCTCTGTAAACGTACATTTTGATTCGATTCATTCGAAACAGCATCCGGTCCACTGTTAAATCGCCAAATATATCTGCATAATGTAAAACGACGCGACACTCATCTGTCCCTATTGAAGTATCGATTTTACAAGAATTAAGGGTCCGTTATAAAGCGCTCTCTTATGCATTAAGATCCTATAGAACTATAACGAGATAGTGTCTACACATTTTTAATGTCTTATTACGCTAAAATTTACAATTTTTATATATTTCGCCATTGTCATATTACGATAGAATGTGACATTTATTTTTGGATACGACGCTTTGGCGTCAGTCCTGGGTGTCGGTGACGTCACGTCTTGAAGAAGGGGTCAAAGGAACAGTAAAGCATTTTGAAGGGGTCGAAGGGTCGTCCGAGGACGACATAAAGAAATGCATGACACGGACGGTTCCTACGTGGTTAGATTTGAACGATGTGAAGATATTCTGGGCTAAGGGATGATATACAGGTATGGGACAGGGATGAAATGGGGATGGGATATTGATGGAATAGGGATTAAATAGATATAGTAGAATGGCTCTTCGCCAGAGAAGTCGAGTGTACGTATATATTATACATATATTGCTTGCTGTGTAATATCTCGTGAAGCGTGCACCGCGCGTGAAAGACGCGGATTGCGGTTGCATCAGGGGTGACGCGAGGAACGAGAAGTGAAGCTGCAGGGTACGTGTTACAGATATCTTCTGGGTAGAAGATGAAACCGAACGCAGTCGGTCTCACAGCAGAGCGATCACAGGATGGCGCGGCAAACGGTAGGGAAGCAAAAGCCGCTCCTTGTAAATCGCATCACAGATCAAACACGGCGTGTATATTAAACGTAACTGGGTAAGACTTCGTGAACTCTGACTGCTTATCTACTGTCCAAGCTCAGGGGTCAACCGTCATTTATGATTATATCCTGTCTTCACTATAAATATTTCACATCAATCATATTATCATTTCGATACTCATTATTGGCACCAATAGATACGTAGTTGAGTATAGTTATATATTAATACATTTTGATTTAAAGAGAAATAAAATATCGGACGCCATCTTTAGTTTTGGAATCAATATTTTTGCATCTTCTGGAATCACTCGGATGTTTGACGGGTAACAGATAGCAGTCGGATGTCACATTTTCAATTTAGTCGAGAGTGTGATCTTTGCCGCCGCTTTGAGATTCAAATTTATTTACTTGAATTGGAGCGCGAGGATTACCGCGAAATTGTTCGTCTCGAAAACTGTCGAGTAGGGGATTTTTAATGAAATAACAAATTTGAGAAATTCTTTGAAGACACCAGATTACGGTAGGCTTATTTTAGGTAAGTAATCGATAAGATTTTTATTAAATTAGGTATCACTGTGCTGATTATGATTGCTATTTACTTTTATGAATTTTAGTAAAACTGTGTATGCTGTACGCAATAGTCAAAAGCTAAAGGGAAAGTGATCAGTTAACAGATACATTTTTGGTTACTTCACGTTCTAAATAAGAATTGGTTTTATATACGGTAAGATACAGTTTTTGCATCATTATATACATAATTGAGAACGTGTACTTGGTATTTTAATATTTTAGCGAAATATTTAATACTCTTCTCAGTTACGAATAATAGTACAAAAAATTAATTTTTTCATATTCCCGATTATTTATGTCAATATAACGTTGTATCCCGCCTATTTCCCTTATTATGCACGGAATGTATGTGAATGTATTGTATGAATACAATAAGAATAGTACATTAAATTCCTGACATTAAAAAACGTCGATTTTACTTCTACTTATACAGAAAATAGGCCGTTCGCGTCTTTACAGTATATATGGGACGATAAATTGGAGGGTACCGAGTATCATTTTCATCAAGAATTGATCAGAAAGATCAAACGAAATCTACTCGCCAGTCATACATCTCCCCTAAGCCTTATTAAAGTGACATTGAATGGTGAACCCTTTACACAGAAACGAAGGGTCAAAATGCTTGCTAGTTCAACCATGTCTGTAGGAACGTACAGAAGTCACGAGAACAAAGAACAACATACCACAAGAAAGATACCGAAGAACTTACTTGACTCAGCGGACGAATTCGTTCGTGAATGGACTTTTCTGCCTGAAGAGCAGACGGTGGAGGATGATCTGGAGTAGGTGGTTGTACGTAATGGGTCGGACTAGTAGGCATCAGCATCTGTACTCGACGTAGCCTTTTGTCAGTGGTCTCGTGGGTCTCTGTTCCTCCTGTCTGGGATACGAATCCATCACGTTTGTCATCAAGGAGACTTTCTTGAGAGGACTTGAGCGTAAGAAAGGCGCTGGAGACGTAGGTTTCCTCGCCACTTGGCATCATGCAGCTTTCGCTACAGGGTGACTTGTCAGCGGATGGACTGTTCATCAGGTCATAGTTTTCGTATGCTCTCTCGCAATGTCTTCGAAGCTTACGTCGAGGATTTTGCGTCTTGATCGTTCGATTTTCATATATTGACGTTATGGCGACAGGCTCGGTGTCCTGCTCACGTGGGTCTCTGCTGCTGGCATAACGTGCTTTCATGTCTACGTATTGGTCCACGCTTCTCGTCACGTGACGCAAATTATCGCGACGATTCTGAAGTTGCTCGAGGTCGATGTGGCTGCGCGCTCCACTGCGTGCAAGAAAGAGGTACTCGTAGTTGCTAGGACCTAGGGAGCAATCGGCGGAGAGTGACATCTGGGTCTGTAGATGCGTTGGCGATACTGAGAGATTCCGTCGTGGTGGCTTCTTCGGCGGTGTGGGCTGTAATGTCAAGTCCAACAAACAAATTACTTATAGTTACAAAATTTAATTCCCCAGGAGATAAGACTGTTTTTCTAACGGTTTTTAATGACTGAAACAAGACTAATAATAAGAAGCAAATATTCTGGATGAAATTTAAGGACCAATTATCATTCATTACAATTTGTCGATATCAATGATCCGCAACGGGGAGACGATACTCTCATTCCTTGATACGAAGAGTTTTTTTTATATCAAGAAAAAGTACGAGATACTTGCAGCGATGAGTCTTACCGAAACTTTACTGTTCGATGCTGGACTGTGCAGAGAACTCGACAAGGGCGCCATCGGTAGGTAAATTCCAGAAGCAGTGGGATCGTTTGGTAAACAACGTCGTTCCCGGGGACTGGGTCCTCCGATACTTGAGGAGGACGAGACACTCAACTGATCGGAGTCCCGGCCACCCCCGTATCCCGTGGGCAATGTCAAGGACAAATCCTCCGAGACAAAACTACCCTCCATGACACATCTAGGCCCCGCAGGATTTTGGTTGTAGAGACTGCTGTCCGATCCTCTGTTGCAATCAAATAATTTATGTGTGTCATCTCTCTACTAATCCAAAATTCACTTTCTCCAGAAAATTCAAACTTTTTATTATCATTGAATATGTAAAAATTGTTCATCTCGGTTTTTCCAGAAACAGTATCCCTGACGGTGAATAGTTAAACGATACATGACAAAATTATTGTAATGAGGTCTAAGTCGTAATGAAGAAAATAAAAATAAAACTGGAAACAATAATGACAAGTTTTCTCTATAATACAATTCAAAAATTCTTATTCATTTTGACTGCATGATGTCATAACAACATTGACGATGTACAGTATTATTAGCTTATTAAAAAAAATTAACGACCACAGACTTATGTACAAAATTTGATATTATACAAGAACGAATTTGCTCCTCATAATTTATGCATGTCTTTTTACTTACCTCTTAACAAGGTAGATACTTAATTCTTATAAAAGCGTAATATGCGTAATAAAGTATCTTTCAATGATCTACTGGTGTATACTTTGACGTTTGAACAGAGTAAAACGATAATTTTGCACACAAGAAGCACGTTTGTCTAATAATTTGAGACCTACGAAGCAAAGTGCCGAATTTTTTTATTCTCGTACCGTGTAGTGTCTGATGGTGCAAGTGATACTGGTGTTGTTGTCGTTGGTGTTGTTGCTGTTGTTGTATTGATAGGTGCTATATCGACACTAGTGTTCAGTGGCATGTCTTCGGGAGTTCGATCAGAGCTCCCGAAAGTATTAATAGAATTGAGTGTGTCAGACATGGACATAATGACACTATCAAAAACGGAGCTTGTTTCAGAGTCCTGAAGATGTTGCTGGACTTTCCGAATTCCGTTGACGTGTTCCCCGCTTTCATCATCTTCACTGAAAGATGCAGCCAATCAAAAGGTCAAGCCTAGATTAAGCCAATAGATCAACAAAATCTCAATAGAAAGTGCTTAATCCAGAATTCCCTACTTGACGTCAAGAAAGAAGAGGGTACAAAAGTGCGGCACTAGATAACTGCATTTCTCTTGACTATATAATAATTCTGTTTCTATACTTGTATATCTATCACTGGTTAAGAGTGCTCAATCAATATATTGGAAAAGCAGAGTCCATCCTGAAAACTAAAGTAAATTTCTTTTTCTTTTGGTTATAGAAAAATCCTATGTACACGTCCAAAAGGTGAAGCTTCGTAACGACTCTTGATACGTAGACAAACGCGCTGTCAGTTTCGTGCGGAAACCACAGCGGTACACGACTTGAGTTTTTAATGAGGCCAAGGGGCGAAGATCGCGATGTGGGCGGCCGCAGGGGGGGATTCTCTAAAAGAGTTAAAGGTGGGAAAATGCCGAGCGAAAAGTGGGCGTGAGGTGGTGGCCAGAAGGTGATTCGAAGGTCGAAAAGATGAAAATATAGAATGCGGGTAGTCGGGTTGCGAAAAAAGGACGGACGTAGGACGAGGTAGGAAGAGAGAGCGAGTAAGTAGAGGGAAGAAGAGAAGCAAGGTAAAAGTGCGGGCAAGCAATGATTATTAGTTTTATGCTGAGACGTGCTAACATTTACATTGTTTAACGTGATGGATTCATCTCGAGGCGACGGCCGAGCCGGGTCTACCAACGTCAAACATTGATGGTGGCAGGCGGCAGGGTTGGCCCAGCCGAGTCGAGTTCAGATGTAGCTGTGTGGCAGTAACAGTAGCAGTAGCAATGGGCTTGCGAAGGGGTGACCCGGGGCGAGTGAGGCGAACGAGGCAAGCGGACTCACCATCGCCTGCCTACATCAGGAAAATTAAACCAAGCCAAGCGGTGCTTAACGCGCTGAGGCTACACGCGGCAGCAGCACCTCCACCTCCACGAGTTCTACCTCTACCTCTTACTACTGCTCCTCCACCTCTGGTTGAACCACCACCTCAACCTCCCTTCTCGACGGTCCGAACGAACCTCGCACGCTCACTGGTTCATTCACTCTGGTCTACATCTAGGCTTTTGTTTGCGCGCATCTTCTATATTAAACCCAAACTCGTTCATATCGAATATTCCGTAAAATGTTACGCGCGCCTGTATTTACATCACGAGGGTTGATATAAGAGAGATAAAGAAAGAGCAGATTATAGCTTGATGTACGAAGATTAAGAGAGATAGATAGTGGAAGCTTGCGGAAGGAAGGAGGATATTTTTAAAAAGACTCGTGCAGAGATTATTAATATTCTGCGCTATCTATATAGATGCAAGGTATCTTGCGCCGTACACGTGGAACGTTTCACGGGTTTTGTTACCTATAGTCTGTATATTATATCTATACTGTTTTCAAGCTTGTACGAAGTCGACGCAATTTCAACAAGCCGGAGTAAAAGTTTCGAACATTAATATCGGCCAAACTCACGAGGAATCTGTAATGTCGCATGAGTATTTCCGACTACATTGGAGCGCAACTTACCGTGAGAGCAGAATTGCGTAGAGTAGCTGAAAAGAGTGGACAACCGTATTTCGGAAACGTGAATCGGTAGGAATAAAGTCCTTGGATCACGGACTACAAAACACATTGAGTTCTCTGAAGCTAAAGCTTGTGAGAGGATTTGGACATTCGGTGCATCAGAACGCGTTTTGTCCTGTCGGTACTGTTGATTTCCGCGATTAGCACCAGGCAATCGGATGAACCCGTTCCATCCACAAGAATAAATCGTCGATACGATTTTTTCTAAACCACGTCAAGCAAAGTGAAACGCATGGAGTCACCCGAGACTTAACAATACTTAATAAAACTGTCACACTTAATGAACAATTCCTTTTGCTTCGATTTATCAACGATTCATTATTATCCGTTGTTTGGTCCATTGATTGGATATTGATGACTCATGCAAAACAATTACTAGTGCAATAAGATTTCAGTGTTCCTTAGCGCAATAAGGTTAAAATAGATGCGTGTTTGCATTTTTTTGATTGACGTTAAGTTCTAGTACAAGTGACTGACTCGTGGTGCAGTAGCTGTATATACAATAGAAAACTCAATTATAAAATACTGAGTGTCTCCAATCATAATAGATGTAAACTCAAGATGAAAATACTCACAAAGACATGACGGAAGTGCCGGAAATTCGTCGATCGTCGTCTCGAGGCTTGTGATAGAATTGCCATTGGGTGGGCGACGTCCCTTCTGCCGGTGAAAGGTCATCCCCAGGACGTACGTTTTCATAGGGGCTGCCCAGGGAGTCGTTAGTCTGCACCGGAATAGGTGGTAAATTTTCGCTGTCGGCGTCACTCTCCACACCGGACGAAGATCTGTGTCCTGTGAAATAGAAATTTTCATAAAATTAAATATCCTTCTTGATAAATGTTATTAAACTACAGGACCGAGGCAAAGTTTTCGGACGAAAAGAGATAAATAATTAAGAATCTCATTATGAGAACGTAAAAACGTACTTTTTATGACGGCTGTAATATCTTGGGTGACGTGGGGCGGAAATTGTCCTAACAAATCCAATACTGTGTTGTGCCGTGAATCTCTGATACCCAGATCGACTCCACGATCCAAAAGTGCACGGACCACCTCCATCTTGCCGCAGAGCGCAGCCTCATGCATTGCAGTCCCCGCAGACGTTCGTGTGTTCACGTCGACACCAGCCGCCAGCAGCACTTCGACAACGGCTCTGAACAAAACAACGTCACGTATTACCAAGACAATAAATTAATTAACAAGACACCTTACTCGGGCAGTATGACCGAGATAAAAACAAAGAAATCAATACGCCATTACATCGATACGTCATTTTATAACGAATTGAATAAAATTAATATCATTTAAAAGAAAAAAATCATTCAACATGATCGTCATGAAATAAAGTAACATCGTGATATTAAAATTTTAAAAAACAAAACAATGTATACACATTTTCTCGAATTATGATGTTCGGAGCATAATATAATACCATATCAATACGCAAGTAAACGCAATGAAAACTGAGTGTTGTTCAAAAAAAAAAAAAAGTTTGGAATTCAAGGGATATGGTTCAGCTTTAGCAAGGACGAATGACGTGTAGCGTTGAATTGGCAGGCAGGGAGCATCGAATAGCATCACTATCAGCAGCACGTGCATCAGGATCGGAATCAGCATCAGCAGCAGCACCAATCATCCATCCATCGCATATAGGATTGGAAACTGGGATCGGATTCGCATGCACCTATGTTGTTATTACCGTACCATAGGGGTATTTGTACTGGCTTACCGAGAGCAGCGATATTGAATCCGATAATTGACATTACCCCCTGACACCCCTGACCCCCCCGCCCCACCATCCCCCTCATGCGCCAACCAACACAAGAGACAGACGAGCCTTACGTGTGTGTGCCGTGTTCCACGCACGATTCGAAACTATCTCGCGTAGCGGTATTTAACCAAAATTCGAGCGATAAAATGTCAGCTAACCACCCCCTCTTCCCCTTCAGAACTCACTCTTTCCCTCTAGCGCGCAACGGGCCTACCCAACGCACAGAGCTATTCAGCCAACTGTATCGCAATGCAATCGCATTATACCCGAAGCGTTGTTAAAACGATTATTGCTACAGGCTGTATAAAAACGAGCGTTATACTCGATTACAATGTAACCGCCATTCGCAGCGATTTCCATTTGCCCATTTAAATTACAGCGTGATTATTTTAAAGGCTTACCAGGGATTACAACAGTCCGATGTGGGTGCATTACCCCCCCACCTAAAACCATTATGCATTACTAAAAGTAGCCTATCGTTAAGCGCCATCACACCCTATATCCCGTATACATATACATCATATGCACGCGTTTGATCTGTACCCGATGGTCGATATACAAAGTTTGATAAGAGGAAAATACAAGAAAAATGTTTCGTGCGCCCCTTTTTCTTTCTCAAAGTTACTAATTAACTTAACGACGAACTTTTGCGTTTGCATTGACGTAATTATTTTTTTATTGTGTAACAATCATCCCGGCTCATTTGTCTCTACTAGTATTACCATTCGTACTAATCATATACAATAACAACAGACTGGCAATGTATCACTCGTATGATTACGTTGATGTTCCAAAAAACAAAACAAAGGAATAAACAAGATAATGTATCTAACAAAAATACAATTTTGTATATATTTATATGATGACAAGAAGGAACCATTATTTGACATGGTATATTTCAAGCCCGTATCCATCCCTCTACCAATGCTACTATCCAGAAGGGAGTCTACTTCCCTAATTAGAGGCGAGTCAGTATTGCCATTCGCAGGTGACGATCCTCCAGTAAATACAAGGGTGAGTGGATGGGCATAAGGATGAGTATACAGGGATTCCCAAAAGGGAGAGCCCGATCGAGTGTACATTGCCGATCCCGCGGTTCAATATCTTGGTTGGTAAATCCGCTGGTAGTGGTTAATACGATTCTCCTAATCGAGAGGCGGTCAGCGATCCGTGTGGATAAGCATAGCGGCTGCCATGATGTGATCGAATGCATTGCGTGGGTCTGGGGAATGGGACGGGATTCGACTGGGATAGCAATATAGGCCATATATATGGATGGAAGGTAAGTGAGGACGGGGACAAGAGTGGGAGGGAGGAGGAGAGGGAGGATTGTATTGGGTTTGTGAATCCGACATATACCGGATGGCTGGATGGGATTACGCAACGCAGTGCTCTCTGATTGGCTCTAATCGCCGGCACTGCAAATGGCTCGACATCGTTACGGTCAGCTTGAACGGATTCATTGTTATGGGAACACAATGCATAATGCGCAAGGTATTAACGTATTAGGACTAATACAGTAGAAACTCTAAGTCTCAGAATAGAAGGTGGCGAAGGGACGATGATTTCTTGACGGATCGACTGAAACAATTATTCGATTGTTTCATTGATTTCTGTGGTTAAAAAAGAGGCCAAGAGTTCTGTTGGTTTTTCGTAGATGGCGCACGAGTAATTGACGAAGATTTCTGGAATTCCTTGGCCTTTATCAATTTTTTGGTCGCTCGTCCTCTTATTCCGCTTAGCAATTACCTACCTAACTTTTATAACTTATTATCTCTCCTGCTGATTATGGTTAATTTGTTCTAAGGAAACTATGCTTTCGCCTCGTTGCACTGTTTCCTTGCTTCTGTTACGATATTTCCTTTTTTTTCCCTTCAAGTTACTTGGAGCGCTTGTATTATATATATCGAGACAATAGAATCTATTGTTATCGTGGATCTTCCATCGTCACAATTCTCATTATCGTTACATCCGTATTGAATAACTTCAAGAGCTTTTAAGTTCCTTTGACATCGAGATGCAGATACAAACGATACTTAAAAAGCTACGAAGTACAAATCAGCTGTGCTCGTCTTTCACGCGTAAGAAGACTCGAGAGCAATAGTTATTAAAATGTACAGACAAGATCTTATTAATTACCTCTATGCTTTTCTTTTTCATTAAGAGACACGAACAGATAAATCAGATATGAGTAATCTACGAGAAATATATTTTGCTCGGAGTAAGAAAGAAAAGCGAAAAAAAAAAAGAAGAAAAACAGACATAACGGTAATCATACGCATTGACGAAAACGGCGAGTGGCATTTAGGATGAAGCAACCTGTATAGGCGCAAATTGAAAGCTAATTAAGCAGTGACACCAGTATTTGTAATGTAATATAAAATGGAATTCGTGGTCGTTGTCAAGCGAGCGTGTGGATCAACGTACGAACAAACGCGCGGTGAACGTGTCGTAACGATCATCGTAATCAAATAAAGCGTAATCAAATAAAGAGAGCGCGAAAATCCACGATTAACGAACTAAACCGAACTTAACCGAATGACACTGCACACTGGTTATAACATGACCTAGTAACGTTTGTCCATCTCTAATTTTAAGAACTGATGCTACTTACCGATGGCCATTGCGCGACGCCAGATGAAGTGGCGTGTGTGGAAAGATCAACGATGACGAAGAACTGCGCAGAGAGGAGATCAGCTCGGGATGTGTACGCACCAGAAGTTCAACAGTCTCCAGTCTGTAAAGAAGAATGAAAACAAGAATTAGTCATAATATGAAATAACGAGGAAACTCGCTTTTCTTTCATTTAAAATTCCTTCGACATCAATATAATTTATACCACTGAACCAAGTAATTATTTTCATTTTATATTATAGAGCCAAAATGTAAATTAATACAGCTCCACGTTACACGATTACAATTAAATATGTCATTTTTGAATGGTAGTCTCGTTTTTATATTTTTTTTTTCAAAGTTTTTTCTCAAATAGAATATTTTGATATTTTTTGTTGCTCTATATTTATATTACTCGAGTTAAATAAGAAAATTGTACTACCTTATGAATTTCTTATAAAACTAATTTCTTTCTATTATTTTACAATCTCTGCTATACGACAGAGTCACGTTTTGACTTTACGATATTACGGGTGATACAAGCCAGGATGATTTAATTTCCGTCATTTAATTATTTACGCGTTATTCCGTGCCATCGACTTCGCACCGGAGCGGCAGCGCACTTATTTATTTGCCCTCGTAGCAGAGCGCAAATACTCGATGGTCACTCGGTGTTTGCGTTCGGCCATTTTTGATTCCCCTAACGCTCTTGTCGCGCAACAAATTGCAGTATCGCATAAGCATCGAATTGCTTTGGAGTTTTGACCGATCGAAATCTTCATCTAAAAATGCCCTAAAATTTCGAACTTTCGACGAATACAGTATTACTATTTTTCATTATCTCTTATATTTGGCTAGAAAATCACTGAACTGATAACGAAGAGTTAAATCGTCTCAATTGATGTACATTCTATCTACTTAATTTGCTGAATATACACACAAAAAAACACGTGGCATTCTTAATCAGTTTTCCGTTTTCAGAATTGAAAGAATTTATTT
>JARPRG010000619.1:64724-85827 GCA_031001745.1 Hartigia nigra | reverse complement strand
TTTTTTTTTTAACATTTGGATAGTAAAATCATGCATGTAAAATTTTAATTTGAAAAAAACGTGAAGCCACGTGCAGATATCAATAAAACGTAACGAGATACGCGTGGTTTAATAAATAAGACTATAAAAACAATAAATAACAGTAAGTCAATAATACAATAGCTAGACAAATTTTGACAATAAGTTTGGATATAAAAATAAATGTACAATGACTTTATGTAATATCAAATAGGAATTGAATTGATGAATAACTGAAGTGATGAATCATTTGCACATTTTGCAAATAAACATACAAACGATGGATACGCTCGAGATGCGTTCCCTTTAATTTGCAAAATTGTAACAGCCATTTACCTGCCATATTGCGCAGCGAGGTCGAGGGCAGATTCTCCACGGCTGTTGCGGATGCTGGGGTCACATCCGTACTGCAACAGCTGTGCCACGACTTCCGTGTGTCCATATTGTGAAGCGCAATGCAACGCCGTCTCGTTATCTTTTGTCTGCAATTACCATTATTTGCGATCACTTATATACCGAATTAATCTTGCATTCAGTACCTATTTCGAACGAATCTCATCTGTATATAATAATTATATGAAAATCCAATCGAATGCTATACTTAATATCGTGTAAGATTTAATGTATTCTCTTTACTTCATTGTCTCATATAAAATATGAACTTTGGTCCTGAACATTAACCAATATCAAAGGATAAGAAGAAAGTCAATGGAGAATAGACTATATTTTTAAAGATTACATTCATTTAAACTCGATAAATTTATTCGTCAAATAAAAACAATTCAGTTAAGTAATTCATTAAAATTCGTTTTTTTTGTATACGAAACATCGTTTTATATTAATCAGTAAGAAAATAGTCGTCTGGAAAATTGTATCGTCTATACAAACACGTGGGAATTGGTACCACTGAAAATGAAAAATGATCGTTTAAATATTTCTACACTATAATCGTAACCCTTGTATTTCCCATAATCCGAGATACATACGAAACATATAAGGAGAGAATATTTATAAAAAATATTAAAAAATAAACAAAGAAAAACAATATTTATATAACAAAATCCATACGTGACACGAAACCCAACAAGCGACAATAAACGTAACTAACAATTGTTCGCTGATTACACATGTTCCATCCACGTGTACTCGTACATATAGACATTTTGTTATTGACAATGTAAACCCAACAATCAAACCCCCCCCTTCGCCACCATTAGCCTACGCGTTACAATACCGCAACATGACTTTGTCTTTTTTCCAACTAACAATCATTTTGCAAAAATCATCTAGATCGTTGCGCCGATTAGTTATTATTAATTAGCAAAAATCGTCGTTCCAAGTGGTCTATAATTATAAAGCTATAGCCGTGAGAATAAGAACGTTTGTAAAACAGTTTTATAAAACTCCAATTGACTTACCGCAAGATTAACGTTAGGTACAGAGGGTCCCTGACACAGGATCAATCGTACAATTTCTGCATCTCCCGCCCAAGCTGCCAGATGAAGTGGCGAGGAGCCTTTCGCATCAACGACATTGGTCGACGCTTCATATTGCAGCAGCAATTTCACTACGTCCCTGCAATAGATCGTTTGTTCACATCAACACTTTGATCTTCCCTTGGCGATGTGGATTTCATGGCAATCGAATGGATCGACAGGGTACAACGTCGTACAGTGACGAGTTTGAATAATTAGTTACTGAAAATTACATCAACTATTCGCGAACTGAATAATTGCTAGAATTCACAAGAACAATTGCGGCTACAAAGCCTCTCGAAAAGTGAATAAGAGAAAAATTGTCCCAATGTTTCGATGAAATTATGCAGTTACGTAATGCTGGCAAAAAAATTGCAATATAATTACCATAGATCGCAAAACAAAAATGATGCTGGTGCTCGCTCATAGATAAAGTAAATTATATAATTGAAGAAGTATTATTCATAAAAATAAGTTTTCAAATTTCTCAATATACCATAAATCTATTTAATTTACATGCTTTATTTCTCAAAGATGTCAACGTAAACGCAACTAATGATAAGATCGTTTGATTTTAATAATCGCAAGCTATATTTAATTAATTAGAAAAATATATTTCGACATATTGATGCAAGTGCATCAAAGCTTGTACATACCTGTGTCCATTAAGAGCTGCATGATGAAGTGCCGAGTATCCGCTTGGATCTTGTACATTGGCCCCTGGTCCACGACGTAAGCTGTAAAACAAAAGTGCCATCGATATCACGTAATCAGTCAAGAATATTAATCCCACCGTTCATGTATTTCACTCAGAGAATTGCTCGGCAAGAAAAGCACTCCTAAACCCGTTCGTAGCCTAATGAATAATCAATAAAAGACAAATTCGCATGGCATTGATAAACAACAATATTGATGTACCATTATACGTTTAATTAAAAAAGAAAAAACCTCAAAATCAAAACAATCGACAACACGGTACAGCAACATAAAAATGCAAGATTTCAAGGCTCAATAAAGATTAAAAAATGACGTTTTATTAACTCAATCTCATATGAAAACTCAGGTCCTTAAAATACTGACATTAATTGAGCTACTGGTAAAAGTAAGTCAATAAGCTACAATGTATATCTTCGTATTTGCAAGAAAATCATTCGCGTTGACACGTGGCAACTAATCTAGTAACTTATGGGCGTATGAGAATAGCTCTACGAAGACAGAAGAAATAAGAAAAAAAAAGACCAGATAACATAAAAGCACATCCATAGCGCACAATACAATATGGACCAGTAGACGTAAGCCGCTCTTCGCAGTGAATGATCTTAGGCTAAGAGGAACAAGTATACTAATGACGTTTCCTATGTCCGACACATGTTCTCATTACGTATCATTGTTATGTTGTTGATTTGTTACGCGCCGCGCAAGCAGATACCACCCTATAAGCATTAAAAGTTCCCATAGGAGTCATGGGCGTAACCACTGTTTGCTCGTAGCTACTGACCCCTTTCATAATAATAATCATTCGAATAATAAGTGAAACTCGGGCAGATCCCTCTACGACTTATATTTGACGGAATCCTGTTAAACGACTTATAGCATATATATTGTATTGTACATATATAGTTATATGTAACGTCAATATGATTAGTCATATTGTATGAGTTTATTAGTTATAACCTGACACTTGATCGGGACTGACGTCAGGGTGGAAGGATGGGACGACTGACTAATCGTACGAAGCAGAATGATATTTGACCCTCCTGAAGAAAAGTTAGAGACAGCAAACTAATAGCGATAACTTCACATGGCGGCTAAATACCGACGGAAAGAAGTGTTTATACTCCACTTGGGATTTCGCCACGTGGTGATATTGATTGGATTGGCAGTTTCGTCATATTTATTTGCAAACTTTTCTCATAATTTTTCATCGAAAGATTCGTTCCCGTGTAAATATTAATAGGCGGGAGAAATTTCATCCTTGAATGAATAGAGATCCGTACTACGGTTATGATAGGAAAAAAAAAAAAAAAAGTGCCTCGCGCTCAATTTCTTTCGCTATTACATGTACCGTGAAGGAATGATACCGAAGACAATGCTGTTAAACGAAGTACCATGCTCTGTATATCTAAAAGGGTAAACGTGTAAGAGAATGAAAAAAAGACGGATCTAAAAGAAGCAGATTGAACCGCACCCTTAAGAGAATCCTCGACTATCTCATTAAGAAAGTTCCTAAGAATTGTCACTATTGAAAATAATCCAACGAAGCGTAAAGCGAAAGTAGCTGAGAACAAGATTAAATAACATAGAATCCATACAGTGACCATAAAGAGCCACTCTGAGGATAAGCGATCTCTAGATTAAAGATGTACCGACTGAGCAAGCGAGTAGTGTACTACTTGTTAACACGCAGCTATATTTATATACATATAAACCAGCTGATAAATTCGTAGTTTATCAATGCTTCTAATTACGAGAGGATCCACGGCGCAGGTTTCCAGAAGTCGCGGCACCGACGACCCAAGGGATCATTTAAAGTTCCCGACGGCACCTTGTGATCTATTGTAGCCAAGATCAAAACGAACGAGCGTAGAGACCAAGTGAATGCAAAGGTTCGAGGAGTTTTCACAGGGACAAAACGAAAAGCTACGGAGAGAAAACGTCGTGAGCACGTGCTTCTGTGCCGTTTGAGTGGAGACTTCTGTGCGTGTTTGTTTACTGTGCCCTCGTTCTAACAACCAGGGGTTGTGACTCTTAAAGCCAACTACACAGCCCTTCAGTAACTCCGACGTCGTGTGCACCGTATCCTCTACCCACGCCACCCCCCGCCACCCTCTCGCCAACCCGGTAGTAAGGGTGCGCGCGTTCCCCGGCATCGGGGACGTTTGGCTGTCCTATTCATCGCATCCATCCACTCGCTAAGTTCCTTAATTAAGCTCTGAAGATTGTCTACAAAAAGGACATCGCTATCCACGAGCTCGACTGCGTCTTCTGAACATTATAAATGACGAGGGGAGCTCGGCCATGTTGCTCGCTTGCTGGAGGCCAGTAACGTTTACGAGTTGCTATACGTTTCTTGCAACTAGTTAATTAAGTACTGTACGCGAGTGGGGAGCGAGAGAGGAAAAAAAGTAAATTTGCTAAATAATGTCAAGCCGAAGCACAACGTGCGAAACGTGACGTTGAACGTGTATATGTTTTTCGAAAATTTCAATGGATTGTAATTGCAGTTTAATTTGTTAGACTGTTTCTAATGTAGTCGTGTAACCTATCGTCTTTTTATTAGGCTCGATTCGCAATGCTAACTGCGAGGCCAGTCAATGCGCGGTTTCAGTTGATGCGCAGATTCGGAGGAGCAGAAACGGAAAATGAACATTTTATATAGCAGCTCAACTGTGTCATATT
The DNA here is from genome assembly GCA_031001745.1 of Hartigia nigra. Lineage (NCBI taxonomy): Eukaryota > Metazoa > Arthropoda > Insecta > Hymenoptera > Cephidae > Hartigia > Hartigia nigra. The sequence continues at coordinate 80,935 of JARPRG010000619.1, read as the reverse complement.
ATATTCTGTGTCTAATTATATTACTATTTTGGATATTGTTTGTATCATTATTTTTAATTGAGTTAATAGAAAATATAGTATGGATTTTTTGTGGGAATTTGGAAAAAAAATGAAAAATTTCTTTCTCATCACTTGCAAAAATATATCGATAAAAAAATATATTTATCGTCGTTACATGTTACTTTATAGTCAATAATTTCTTTGAATATTTTATAATACTTCTCCAGCCTGACCCTATTTCATATTTGTTCACTGTCACCCCCTATCTATCAACTTGACATCCCATTCACTTCCCCAACTTAAGTCACCCTATGAACTAACTTTACTTCAAGACTGATTGTCAACACATAACAAATCCAAAACTCATACATATATAACCATAACTCCGATCAAGAGCTGCAAAATATTTGTATTACCTAAAATGGTGACACGTACAATGTAACAAAAAAATTTCTCTATAGAAAAATGAAAAAGGAAAGAGTAATTCCCGTGTTTATCCGATTCGAATCGTTTAATTAGGGATACAGCTGTTACGTGGATTAACATAGCCAACATCCTCACCAACAAATTACACTGAATCGACACGAAGTGATTCGGCAGCGGCTTTTAACCCTCGGTACAATTCGAATGGCTCGCATTTCTCTGATCTCACGGTACAAAGTAATTTTTAAAAACCCTATGGAACAAACACGATAGAAAAAGCACTCGCGGAACTTCTCACAGGCTCGCTTTAGCTTTACAGATACATAGATATAATTGCGCACGTAGGGTCATGCGATATGACGGCACGAGAGGCAATTTGTTAGAAGAGCGCGTTTGTCACGATGCATTTAGGATCCCCGGCCACAGTAGTAAACAACCCTCGGCCTGTTTAGCTGTCTGCAGCGTCTCTTTTGCCAGTGCGTGTGCCATTATCGTTGCTTGCACGTATGCAGCTTCGATCCCAGCGTAATTATGTGTGCACAGCCACTCGAAATCAGAAAGTAGGACAAAGCGTATAATAACGCCACCCGTAAATCTACTGAACTTGAAAAGTAACGTTGAGTGCAAAATTACGGGTGAGAAATTTCGAACGAAGGTTTTGACAATTTGCAAAAATTACTTGTATACTTATATTTGAACTTTTATGGTCTATTCGAAATACGTAATAGCATTACCGGGTAAGCCTAAATTTCATTAGGCCATTGGTCCTGAGATCTTAGCCTAAGTCTACTAACCTAATCCTAATCGGAGTCTACTTTATATCTTTTTAATATAGAATTATAAGATGAGACGCTAGGCCGACTAATGGAATTAACTTTCGTGCTATGTCCTTGAAAATTTAGTGACAGGGAATTAAATGATTTATAACACGTTGTCTTGATTCTTTTTTTTTTTCATTATTTTCGTTTTTGCCAATTTCAGTCATTTTTGGTTAATTGAATGGATGGAGGTATGATAAATACATGCAAAATTTGCTTCTCGGAGAAATAAGTGTTGAAATAGGATATTTGTATATTTATTTAATGTTTATCTTTCATGAAAAACTGTCTATACTTAGTACGATTATGGACGCAAAATGGATATTTAAAGCAATCTAAACTAATGAATTAATTGCCTTTTTTCTCGTGACGTTACGGAATAAATGCTACAGTGTTCATTAATACTCGTAATACTCCTTTGCACACGATTATTTGCTATTTTGCCAAAAATTAGATAGATAAAACAAATAAAAATGTATTGAGGCATGTAAAAGCAAGTTTGACTATATTTATACCATCACGCAATAAGGCGTTAATTTGGAACGACTAAAGTGAAATAGACATAAATATTTGCACGAACGCACGCGCGCAGTCACGTCTCTGCATTGTACAGACATTCTTCGTGGTCACGCAATATCACAGGAGTTGCGGCAATTATTGGACTTACGGCGTAAATAAAAGTTAACTCTATGCTCGCGTGCCGTCTAAGATCCTCATTGTAATATGATACAATGTCACGTAAGCATCGAGTATCAAAAGTCAAATGAAGCAAAAAGGGGTATACAACCTTTAATTAAATTAGCCTTAGAGGAAGAGGAATACGGTCTATGAAAAACCTATTAAATCTGAAGAAAAAAAAGAAGAATTAATTAATACGATAAATTAGGTTCTTATTGCGTTATCCGTAGTTATTTCACGTGTATACTCGCCTTAAACGAAAAGATACGTCGATATTGTGAGAACTTTATCGACGTAACCCCCAAAGTAAATAGCTCACGACAGAAATAGTATCCATTATCTATTCTCGAAATAGAGTGTCGGTTGATTCGTTGGACCCTTGAGATGCTCCACAGGTCACGTTCAAAATTCATTACGAACCGTACTTTAAGCGAATCGTCAGAACGTTTCTATGAACTGATATAAAGAAGCGGAAAACGGTTAATTTCTTCGTATTTATGTGAAATGTCATTTGGATATGAACGTTAATGTTGAGTGATAATTTATAACTGTTGGTTGACTTCCTTATGACTATTTGTCATTGGTTCTTCATTTTCTGATTCCCTTGTGTCATGAGATAAAAAATACGTTTTGTACTTTATCCTTAAAGTACACTGAAGACTCTACACGCTCAACAAGTATCAGACTTTGGCTATGAAAACGAATTAATTCATACAATATTTATAAAAGTTGTTATGTGGGTAGAGCAAGTAAATAAGAACTAAATTCTTCTAGTTATTCAAACGGTATTCCTGGACTTGTTATCATTGCATCAATCTTCTGTACACGTTATCAATCAAGAAATGACTCATGAACGCGCGCGCACATGCACGATCTACACATGCAACGCTCAGGCAAGATCTCACACACTCGCAAGAGTGCATATTGATAATTGGATATATACACTTTTTTTTATAAATCGATAATAAGTAGGAAAAGCACTAAAGAATCAATATGCCATGGATAGATAGTCTGTCAAGAGTAACATTATAACAAAATGTTTAGAGTTAAGTAAAATACCTACCCTATCTACGTTTTAATTAAGCCATTAAATTTGTATGCCTGTGGGAACGTTTTCTTCTTATACGAATACTCGTGAACAAAATAATCGTTGTCGGGCTGGACAGGTACTCAATTCTTGTTAGTAGATACGTATGTGTACAGACCGTGATTGATGGGAGGTATTGACACCGGAAACAAAATGTCCCTAGACTGCATGGATTTGTAAATCTCAGAGCAGATTGCTGCGGTGGAGTAAATGCATTAAGGAAAGTGTAAATGCCGTGAAAAGGATGAAGGAGAAAAAGCAAAGTCTGCTCCGGTGACACCCACCTTGCTAGTGGACCACTCCTCTTCGCGCGTTGACCCAAAATCTTCTCGACTACGGTGACATTGCCGCTTCGCGCCGCCTCCAGCAGCTCCTGATCCTTCCCCATGGTCCATTTACACCTCGAACACTCTCAAAAATTCACTCGTATCACGTTAATTTCTATTTTACTACGATTACTCGTGTTTCATTGATCCAGCGTGGCCATCTTGAGGCCGACTGAGCTGCTCTCTACTGGCCGCCACTGCGAAGCATACCGAAAGCCGAGCTCTCGTATCGCACGGCTGTCAAGTGACAGCTGATACGTTGCCCTGACTTTTCGGTGCGGTACTTGTATACATTCAACACAATTCTCACAAATTTCTTTCGCGCGGTGCCAATTTCGAATAACATGTCGCGCAGTCTCGGCCGACAGTTATTCATTGTTTTCTCACTTCTTTTTACGTGCCATTCATCGTTAGTCACACAAAACCGTACAATACTCAGCGGTAAGGGTTTAACCTATAAACTGCATAAAAACATTGTACATTTATGTATATGAAACTCCTAATCATTTAACTGTATTTATCATTGATATTTCCTATTATTTAATTATTATTTCAGTTTTTATTTACGTAACTTTTATCTGTATTGCTCTTTCATTTATGCATTACTTGGAGATTTTATTATTTTGGTAGACAGAATTTATTTATTTCAACCTTTTAGTCTTGAAATAGAGCTTCGATACGTAGTATAGTGTGTAATTACAATACTTCTTAAACTACTTTCTTTTTTCTTTTTCTTACAGCATTTATATGATGTTTATATCTTCAATCCTTATCCTATCGTAGTTGCTCGCAAGGTGCTGCATCGTCTCTGTTTCCTTGCTTTAATTTTATAATTTAGGTTATTCATGCATGCATGAATTAATAAACAAAATTAATTCTTCCGTGAGATATCCACAATCAACATTTTAAAATAATTATTCTATGAGGAGCATTCTGTGTGTTGAAAAATATATTTGAAAGAATTGAATATTAGAAAATTTATCAAGTATAGAGCAGAGACTCGGCTACGTTATACTTACAAGAGTCAACTAGCTATATATGTGTCCTGTCATACTATAATAAAATTATCTCAAGCTTCTTTAATTTTATTAAACTCAGTATTAAAAATCATATTCTCCATTGCAAAATGCTATCTATTAGGTGTCATAACAATTACTTGTAGAATCAAAAGCTCCAATATTAAATAAGTGAAGTATGATATATGATTACATCTATATTTTTAAAGCGTAATCTTTTGGCAATTTTTCATTCTTATCATTGGTTTCATTTATCGTTTGATAATGTAGGAAACACTATATTGCAAATAAGATAATAAATACTACAGATTCTGAATTTTCCAAAGACTACCATGTCATGTTTCATGTGCTTATAATTTGTTTACTTTGGCTGCTATATGTTCATTTTAATATGAACATGAGGCAAAGTAAATCAAATCTATACAAACTCAACAAACCCACTGGATGTATGTATGTACACTGGATAGCGCATTAGTAAAATTCTTCTAGATAAATTTTCATCATTTTCCTACAAACTTATGTCTGAATATCACAAGATTAGGTAGAGTCTTACTCCAAGTACAAATACTAATTAAAGAAACATTTGGCCCCATCCAATTAATATCTCATACTGTCACTCATATACTTTATAATTTAATTATGGATTTTTAGTGATTAATTCCAATAATCATTTTCCAGATGGCACCAATACAGAGATATCATTGACGAATTATAATTCATCAGGCAGTAATGACCAAGCATTCATTCAACAACCCACTTTTGCAGCTTCTAGTAATTTTACTATTGATATCACAAATATTCCTCCAGAGGTTTCATTCGTAATAGCTCAAGTTCACACGTATCAGTACAATGTTACCTTGTCCTATGATAGGACATTATTCAATATTTCAAGCAAAAGCGTATTTGGAACGAATCTCGGTCTTACGATTGTCACAAACGGGGGATCCGCAGCTCAAGTATTCGTAAGCAATGACAACATGGTCGACGTTGATGCTTTACTTGCTGTGGTGGCGTATCCAGCTACAGGTGCTTATTGAAATATTTATTACAAAATAATTAAAGTGTAGGAGATACGTAATGCATCTGTTAAAGAATGTAAAAACTATTCCATTAAATTGATAGTTCGTTACTTGCGTGCAATCAGGTTGAAAAGTCAATTACTCTTTATTGAGCACAAAATTTATGTTGTATATTTTGATAATGATTTGGAGCTTCTGATTTATAATTTATTTTTATCTTGAATGATTTGAAAACATGATACACGTAACATACGATATATGCATTAATTTGAAAATCTATAGTGTCTTGTTGTCAATTAATCATCATCAGTGTCTAAAAGATTATGTTTAAAAAAGCAGAACTTAAAAATTGCACGATGGTTAAGAATTTTTAGTGTCATATATGTATATATGTCAATTTGTATCTGAATTTTCTTTGAAACGTCTATTGACTCTAAGCTAGCATAATTATTGTAATACTATTTGTAACAATTTAGAGTACTCTAAGTATATTTCTTCATTTCCACAGAATTTAAGGAATAACTATAACTGGCCGTATTCTCTATGTTACGATAAGAATATTACCAAACATATCGACGAATACAATTTTCCTGCAACAATTTATTACTATCCATATAGCACCAATGCCAGGGGGCTGCAACATGGAATTCGAGGTCGAAATTGCTCCGTTCCAAAAATTGGTCGTCAACGAAGCGATAGTAATCGTTGACGCACAACCGGCTGCTGCACCGATGACGCAAGGAATTTCAAATTCCTGCGAACGACATCCTGTCCATCACGAATTCTATCGTCTATATCTGCCTGAACAAGATTTTACCAATGAAACATACTTTTCAGCAATAATGAACATGTTAACGGTACAAGACATTGTGCTTAATGCAGCGAAGGTACCGTATTTCATTTTGATTTTTATTCAATTCAAACATATATTAAGTGCAATAAATTCAGCTTAAAAATATCCTTCATTCCTGACAGTTCTGTTCCAGATCCAAAATGACAATTGTCGATAAAATTTGTAGAATAAATAAATCTAGTTTTCTCAAGACCGTGTTCTTTTTGTTATTTGAAAAAAAAAAGAAAGTGTAAAAAAGAGAAAAACTGTAAGGATTCGAAATAATAAAAATTGTTAAATTAACTTGAATTAGTATATTGATCTTGTACTGTGTGTATTAAAGATGTATATACCTATGTTCATCATTAGATTCCAGTGCCAGCAACTACATCCCCCATGAGGCGCATGTACAGCGCTTACCCGGGTACCGGATCTTCGTACGTCGTCATCGCAACATATGGAAACTACACTGCTGCATATGTACCAGCTTTTACGTACGCTTGCAGTCCTCTCTTTTTTACGGACACGTGTCAGGTTTTAAGTACGAAAGAGTGCACGAACACTTTTAGAACCTAATTGTTATGCTAACTAGCATTACTCTCTTCTCTCTTTTAGCAACCACTCTGTCGAAGGTGCTGTGTGCCGTAACATTGTTCCTCGGAGTCTTCATTACGTTTTTAGGGCACAAATTCTTTAAGACTGAAATGTTCCTATTGGGATGCCTATCGGGAGGACTAATTAGTTACATAATAGCTGCCGCAGCTGGAAATCATAGTTCATCGGGTAAGTTTCAGTACTACGATTGGGTAATGCATTGTCCGTCGCTTTAGTCATTTACTGACATAGTATCGCTTTAAGAAGAAAGAAAAAAAAGAAGAGAATTTCAAGTAATGGAAATCATACTGAACGATCTCCATTGCATTGCCATTTTCACGTGATCATAAGGTCTATAAACTCTTTTTATTGTCAAACTGAAAGTATGCGAATTTATTAAATCAACGTTTAGCCTGGATTTTTACACTCGATGTTACTGAAAGAGCATTCGAATCGTAGTAGCAAGTAATCCTTGTTGTCTGTACCTATCGGTAATGAACGTGTCAGTAAATTAATTAAAAAAAAAAACAACAAGAAATGGCAACGGTTAAAAGAAAAGTATGAGAAAAAAATACTCTGTAGGATTTCATTGAATAATTAAAATTACTGTCAATGTTCAAGGCAACATCGGTATCGCTCTGGCGTTCGGTTTCATAGCTGGAATCGGCTGGCTCATACTATGGTGGCTTTACGGGATACCATTGCTGTCAATCCTCTTTGCCACAATGACCCTTGGATTCTTCTGCGCTTGCATCATATATTTCAGCTTGCCAGGTACAGAATTACATATACACGTAAGTGATTACAGTCGTAGCCGAATTTACGCGCAATGGAGGCTGTTGCAAATTATAGGAAAATAATGAAAGCCAGCTTAAAGCAAGGGATGAGAGCTCCCCCGAAGTTAGTCCGAGTTTGGCGAAGGGATGAAGCACAGTCAGTCCCCCATAGCGTCTATCAATGTTATCCACTCATGTGGAAACTTCGCTTGCCGAATCCCCCGATGCTGCAGAAGTAACGGGCATTCGTACCTCCCGCCTTTCTCACCGTAACACGCTACCAACCCACGATATCTCTCTCTTTCTCTCTCATATATACCAGTAGAGTGTGTGTGTGTGAGAGAGAGAGAAACGCACGCGCGAGCACACATACACACTCCATTTCAACACTCTATCAGCCTCTCTCTTCTTCAAATTTCCCTCAGTTCCTCTTCATCCAAGGTATCCCTAGCCCCAGTTCCAACTTCGACCCCGACTACCACCATCTCCCAATTTCATTCCGTTCCGTTTCGTTCTATTCCGTCTCTTTCCTTCTCTCTACGTCTGTCCTTGCCCCTGCCAACCTCTCCTGCTTCCTGTCCCGTTCCATCTCGTCACCGCTCCCCAACCGTACACGCGCTCCCACCGAATGTCGTAACCAGCTTGAAAGATTCACATTTACCTAATTGTGTCCCCATATTTATTTAGCGGAGAAGGTATTTAGATTACACGCTCGGTACATCCGTAACTGCATAAAGTATCCCACGGGAGGTAACAGGGGTGCATTGGCTGCCATTGTTACCCAACTACTCATGGTCATCCCACAATTCATTCGCGTGTCACAATCTTGCCTATGGAAATTCATGGTCAAAAGCAAATCCTATGTTTTTTTTTTTAGTGTTCTGATAACCTCACACCAGTTGTATTCCAATGCACTTATCTTGCTGCCAATTTCAATTTTCACATATCTATTATTACAATTACATATACGCTGCTGTAACTTTCCTTCGTCAAGATACAATTACAAGCTAGGTGAATATATACGGCACCAGGATAAATGCACGACTTTACAATAACAACAGAATCCCATTCTAGATGACTATCAGTCATTTATAGCTTTGCATTCGTCAATCGTATCTCGCAACATCAATTCAGGAACATCAAGTTGGGGTCCTGAAGGATGCACGATCAGCGACAAGAAAGTCACATACAGCTCAATTACCTTCAAATGCTATCGCGCTGAAGAATCTTTTTTTCAAAATCGATCCTCAGCACCCCTTACCGGCATAGGGATGCTACTGGAAGTAACGCACGCAAAGAAGTCGACCATAGGCACTGATAACGTTCGAAGGACACTAATCTAGTTGATCGAACGCTTCTTCTTTCAGACGGTCTTGCACCCCTCGAAAGCGACATTCATTTTTGGCTAATCTTTTCCTCGGTGGTCCTGACGGTACCGCTCGTCTTGTCCATTTTACCCGTTAGAGCCAATATTGTTTGCTGCACTGTACTTGGTTCTTATGCTGTGATAATACCGATCGACTATTACATCGGCTCCAATCTCAAATACATAATCATCAATATTATCAGAAGAACTACAGTGTCTGACTTCAATCAGGCTATTATACATCCACCTTATCAAATAAAAGGTATTGGTTACATATATATTCTTTTATTCTAAACAGCATCGCTTTCAGAAGCATCTTACTTCGTTGGACAATCTTAAGAAAAATGCACAAATTTTACAGATATTTTCCTAACATGTATTTGGATAGTCCTCGCGGTGTATGGCACGAAATTTCAACACAAGCAGAATAAGGGAAGACCGCCATTCCCACCGGCTGCCTTCAACTCACGCTCTGGAAGGGCACCCCGCACGGAGAGAACGCCGCTGCTCTTTTCCTCTACTGTCCCTATCGTCACTTTGGGATATGATAGCGACGATGTCTTTTATTCACCTAACCACAGTTGGTTTAATACAATTTTTAAAGGATGCAGACGTCGTCCAAGGAACAACGAGACTATCTGATTCATCCGAATTCCCTTTTATGTTGTAACTTTCATGAAACCCATCAATTATACTTTTCTCGTGAATATTAAGCCCAATGAAGTCAGTGAATATATATAGAAATAAGAGTGCCAGCTTTTCATACGGTTATATTAAGCTATTTGTTTATAATGTTAAAAACAAGAGTGCCACTGATCCGATAATGTTTCTTGTATTTTTTTATGTATCTTATTGTCATTTAATGCGTGGGGCAATAAATGGCATTGTTTAATGGAACAAAACTGTAAGCTCGTGCGTCTCCTCTCCCTTTTTAAATGTAAAGGTTAAGTCTGTATTTTTGCATCAATTGATATGTCTAAATGCAGAAAAACGAATAAATCGATGCACGAAGATACATAATTCTGCTTTTTTCTTTCACGTGCTAATTTCATTGAAGCTACGGTGGGACATTTGCACCTGGGTAAATAATCGTGGAATTAATCGTCTTCATTAAAATCAAATAACATTTATTGAATCGAGACAGTGACACCTAACAATGGTTCTATTATCTACTACTTACAATCTTAGAGGTAATCACAGCAACAATATTATCTCATTATTCACAACACTTACATAGATTACTGCCGCAATATTATATTATTCTCGTTAATAACTTTGTTTATACTCGTACAATGTATCTGGTATTATTAATATTATCGATAATAAGGAAATGTTATTATACCACTTCTGCGCCAAGTTCGTCGAAATGAATTTTTATCCTGATCCCGAATATCTCAGGATGCTTTGCTCGTATTGGAATTATCCTTTCTTTTTGTTTTACACAAAAATAATCAACGCTTTTTGAAATTTGCGAATTTTTGCAATCGCCATTTCTAATAACTCTATATGTATATAGGTGATGTTCCTGCCGAGAATATGGAACGAATATACATTTCTTCGAATGCACATTGGCCCAATCCTATCTAATAACGCTGCTTACGCGAGTGATGAATTTTTGTCGTTGTCAACAACAATCCGTACAATTTGTAAGATAAAAGATATCGAATTATGATTTTTGAATTTTGAACTCCAAATTTGAAGACACGGTCGAATAGCTTTAGCTAAATGTACAAGGAATCTTATTTTTCATAATTTAAATGTACTACATGTACATGGATCATGTATTTACATATATAAATTTATAAATTTATCTGCCTCTTAAATATTACAGTTAACGCATGAATTTTAAACGTCGTTGTATTGATTTTCCTAGAACGTGGAAAGAAGTGTATCATCAATTTTAAAAGTGCAAAGTTCAAGCCGAACACGGTACACGACACTTAAAGGCATCTCTTGTACGTAACGAGAGAACTATCGACAATTTTCGATAAAGTCAAACAAGAATTTTGCGTCTTACATTATCAAAAGAGTATAATACTCAATAGGAGGAATTCCAGTGAAATCAAATTAAAATATAGTCTGACGTAATTCTATGTTACTTTAAAAGAGATAAAATTGACGAACCTGAATAACGTAGTAAATTAAATATCTTTTTTTTTCACCCAATAACATATACGACATAACGTGTTTGGTCGATCATCAGGTTTAGAAGGTCAAAGACGCGGAAGTGGTATAAAAAGAATAAATCAAGTATTTTATGCTCCTCAATCGTAATTCTCGATTAATGGGAATACTTAAAATTCGAAGCGAAACTACTCGCGTCACGTGGAAGTCTTCCGAGATAGTTTTTCACATTTTATTCGTTTATTTTCCAAAAATATAAATTTAAAACTAATATACATTATTCTTCGTTAGATGTATTATATAAACTTTTAACAAATTAGACTGGTTAAACTGACCGTAGGCGATATTTAAGATGAAATGCCGCGCTGCGGATTGTATTTTTTGCGCTTGATTCTTAAATACGTCGAGGTTATCCCTTTATTTATTATCCACGGTAAACTACAGTTCTAACTGCTTGAGCGACCATCGCTGCGAAAAAAAAAAAGAAAACACATTGCGCAAGAGGCTATTCGAACGATCGAAAAGAATCTTCCTAACCATTATCGTGAAATGCTCAGGACAAAGAATTTTAAAGGATTAATCGACAACATTTTTTCGCGTACGTGGCTTTATCGGTACGCAGCTACGAAGAAGATAAAATTTTTCGCATTGATAATCAAAAATATTAATTTCATACCGTTCTTTCGTGGGAACTATTATACTTATGGCAAATAAATTATTGATAAGTTCAATACAAGAAAATCATGATCGATAAATGTCATTCTAATCAACAAAAATGTATTGAGCCAAACACATATCAGGATACAGAAAAATTGTATCGATTCTGTATTATTAGATCCCTTTATGTAATATATAAACATACGAGTCACTCGGTCCAAATGTACCAACTTAGCTTATCCCATTTGATCCTTATGATAAAACCACATTCAGGTAGTACGTTTGAGCTGAATAACCAGGTATGTATAGGTATGCACTGCATTCACCAAAATAAAGCATGTTCACAGGTGATTGACGAATTTATATAAAATGTTTTGAACAAAATTTTTATTAAAAATCTGTCAATGAATCAAAAGTCACGAACAAAGATACAAATAAATTTCATTCGCATCAATTCAAACGAACAATCACCCATATGGTTATCAGCGAGATCATTCGAAAAGTTTCTAAAAAAAAGTTTTCGCCGCTCTTTTAGTGTTCCATGGACCTAATACAGAATCTTATTAAACGCTTCGGCTCGAGTCCCATCGATCAGACGAAATCTTATTTTTCATCAGTCCCGTTCGAAAAGTTGCGCGCTTCGCTGATACCGATCAAAAGTCAAAACTTAATGGTCAAATATGTGAGTAAGGAGAGACGGGGGTTGAAACTTAAGTAAAAATGTAGGCTCGCTATTATGATTAATGATTATTATTAATATTTATTCTTCCTTCACAAATCAAACGATATTTTGGACTCGTGAGTGACTAACGGGTTCTGCCATTCTTTTAAAGAGATTCTTTTATACACTGACTGACGGTCAATCTTGGTATGTTCTTGGATTACGTTAAATTTAAGGCTTTTTTTTTTTAAGGGGGGATAGGGTCGAAATGTGGATTACGCTTCTGAACGCGACTGTCAATCTTTACTTATATACAATTGCAATATCTCTAAATGTACATTATAAACTAACGAGAGTAACAAATTCTATTTAACATTACCCTTTATACAGAAATCATAAGGATATATTCTAAATTGTCAAAGCAGCCACGAGTATAGGGCTGCTAAATAACCTCGTTATGCTACCGGCCCGACAGAGTTCTTTTACAGAGTAAACGGAAGTACGAAGGGGAAGCCATTTCCCTTTAAATCAGTGTAACTTTCACGGTAACCCAACTTAACCTAACCTAACTCCCAATGGCGCTTCGAAACTTATCCCAGACTTTTTTGACAATCATAAAGATCTCCTTATCGCGTGCTATCAGTACCTTCGTTAGGAGTGTACTTCTGGAAATGTAATATGGGATAAAATGAAAAAATAATTTTGTAGTAGCCTAGTGAAAATTTCATTATGAAAATCCAGGATCTGTTCAGATCCTAGCAAGGACTGTATTGTCCTAATAGGGACTTAGACAGGTCGTGGAATTGCAAAAGAAAATTTTTACTGGGGAATGTATATAGAAAATAACATATTGGCCAATTTTCTGTGACGAAGTATATAAGTTAAGCTTAAATCGAATTTATGAATTTCTGTTTAAATTTGTGCTTTCAAAGTATAGATATATGATAGAGCTTTGGAATTTGGTGAAAATTCAAAAATAATTCGGTATGCAATATCGGAGAAACCAGTGCGAATTTGGTTACCAGTTAATAGGCTTGCGTATGAAATAGCGGAAAAACAATAAAATTTGTCAAAATCGTGCTGGACGGGATGTCAAAATTGATAAAAGAAAAAAAAATATGACAATCATCCGCGAAGTACCTGCCCGCTTATCAATGAAAATTGAATTAAACGATAAAAACAACTCTGTCTCCCTTTAGAAAATAAATATAATAAAATCCTCAACGTGATTAATCTAGCGTACAAATAAAGGAATTATAATAAATGGCACATAACCCTGTCTCAGATTGACTTTCGTTCGTAAAAGGAACAAACGAAAATGGAGTTTTTCATAGGAAGGAGCGCAGCTCCGTTTTATAACGCATTGCCGTAGCACGTGAGTAAATGCAATCTCGTGTTCTTAAATTTTATCAAAGCAATACATTGACAAATGACTAAGGATTGTACTAAAGAAATAATGCATACTGATAACGAGTATGGCGTCGCAACGTGCCATATTACGCGGCTGAACGTAATATACAGAGACTCGTATGTATATCCCTTGCAAATACGGGAGGCGCATAAAGTGAATAGTAACGAGTAAAGTGCGAAAAGTAAAAGGAGCGACGATAATTGAAAACGTGCACGCACGTTAAAAAACGTTTGTACGGACACGAGCAGCCCCGGCAGTCACTTACGAGCGAGCAATTATTCGCTTTCGTGTCTTTGGCATGCATTGCGAGTGAAAGCACTGAAGGCTGAATTGTGGCGCAATAGATAGATATAGCGGCCCTCGTATTTCGCGACGCCATATCTCTCGATAAATGCGATGGCCGCCGGAAGAGTCCACCCTCGGCAAACGCTATCAATCCCCACACTCCTGAATGAACGTCCCCTCCGTTTCGAGAGTCCCCTGTACTTATCCCGATCCAGGGTGCATCTTCGCCGAGCAAGAGAGAACGTTCGACTTCAGTACGCTCTCAATAGATTTACCATACCACCGTTCGATTTTCGCGAACCAATTTCGATTGTCCTTCGGAGCGATCGTTAATTCGGCTGTCTATTTTATATTTATACATTTGGCTGAAGATTAGAAGAACGGACGATGCAACAGCGAAGACGATGGGTTTAGAGACAATGACCAAGAGATAGAGAGAGAGAGAGATATATAAGAATAATTTTTTTTTTATTTTTCCTTTGTCTATGTCTCTCTTTCTCTTTCTCTTCCTTTACACGATCCTTCGCATCGGAGACAATGATCGGTATATCTCACATCGATATACGAGTAGGGAAGCAGTAATGTAGGTAAGAAGATGGATGGACTGGTGATTTACTGGTGGAGTTGGTAGATTGGTAGGTTAGGTAATAGGTAAAAATGGGTATACCCTGCATGACCCGGGTTTGACGAAATGCATCTATAATATTATAAGATAAGTAATAACAGTAAGATAGCTAAGTAAAATAGGTTTCGAACGGATTTGAAGAGGGGTTTCGAGGAAAAAGGATTGTACGCTCTTATGCTCTTACGTTCATTCGCAGATTTCTAGGTTTGTTGGTTCGTTCTGTTCGCTCACTCACTGGTATCAGAGGTGTGCACTGGGGTGGTCGCCGGCGTACTGGGCTGATGCTGAGGGGGTTCCTGCGGAATCCCTAGGGAAGCAAGGAGCGGGCGGGGCACCATTCCAGAGGCGGGCGGAGGTGGTGGCGGGCTCTCCTGGCCGACGAGCAAGCTCGCGGCCGGGAACCCGAAGAGCTGGGATCACTGGAGCCTGGGCCAGTAGTTAGCTGTCAGGTCTGGAGTCTGCGACGGAATTTGCACCGGCACTGATACGCCTGCCGATATCACACCTGGAACGAAATAACGCCAGACATCTTTTTACGTGGATTTTGATATTCTGTTCCGCATTCCTGTCGAGACGTCTTGAGAAATTAAAACAAAAAAATATTAACCTAACACGTGCTTATTACTCGAATGGGTTATGGTAATGATAACACTTTTCTACGTCAAAAACAAACTCTGTACTTTTATTCGAAGGAACATTTTTCACCACCTTATTCTTATGTTGTTCGATCGATTATTCAACCTCGTTACCGTTATAAACTTCCGCTATAATCACGTATCTGTAATTGACGTGTGCTGCATATTCAGGCATCAGCAATATTATATTCGTAAAAATTCCTAAGGTAAGCATCAGATTCAGCGTGGGCCAAGCGCACGATCTGATTCTAGTATAGTAAATGTAATATAAGAAGTTCAAAAATTCCTGAGCATAATTTCGTAACTAATATAACGAAGAATGTATGCAGCGCTCCATACGGCGAACGACGTAACACGAAACTTTGAGAAAAGCCACTATTAGCTTCGAAATTCGATCGGATCGGTATCATTTGCAAAGTTATACGTAGATGCAAACGATCTCGCTATCCCATATGGTAAAAAAGAAAAACTGTCGAATCATCTCTGGTTATGAAAATCAGCTGTTATGGCTCCGTATCGAATACCAGAAGGTCATTACTCGAGCATCGGACGCCGAGCTGTTTTCTCGTGGAATTCACGGATGAAAAGTTATGTCGTGCAGAAACGTAAGGCGATTATGATGGATAACGCGAACCATTCGCACATAAGAAGACCATTCGAATGTTCCATCGTTCCAGCGCTCCACTCGACTCTCGTAGGATATATATGCTATCTACACCCCTATTTCCTCCCCTTTGGGTTCGCACGTTATTGAGCGCTCGCCCAGCCGAGGCGAGACCCAACCCATCCACATCCTCCGTTCACTGCGCTAGCAAGAGGGCCAGAAAGGAGGAGGCATTGGTAGTAGTAGTAGTAGTAGTAGTAGTAGTAGTAGTAGT
>JARPRG010000619.1:43197-53378 GCA_031001745.1 Hartigia nigra | reverse complement strand
TTCGACAAAATTCTCATGACTTATGACGACGCAAAACTTGAAGTATTTTTGATATTTTTATTAACTAATTTTTTATGTTAAAATTTTGGATTTTTTGTTTTTCTTGATTCTTTATACTATCAATACTCATTACCATTATGATTACGACCATAGAACCCGCTTTGAGAAAGGAGATATTTTTCATACGTTTCAGTGATTGATATAATTTTAAATATCATGAATTAGAATTAGCAAACGTTTAAAATAAAATTCTCATATGTCGCACCTGTACGGTTGGCATAACACTCGTAAAGGAAAAACTATAACGAGCAGAGCGTCGTTTCCCTTTGCAAGGAGATTTCGCGAAAGTGTGCTAAATGCATCTTGCAATTAACAAATTTAATTAATCCGCAGTTTTGCCAGCAACGCAACAAGACACAGTCGGAATGCAATTTAAACGTACTTTATGTGCGCGAACGAGTTGCGAATTGTGAGATGGGAAACCGCAAAGGCGAAATGTGAAACGTGACGTACTTCCGTATTTCGCAAAGCATCCTGGTTCTTATTTTCTCTAATATTCTTTCGTCCCACTCGTTTGTGTTCTCGCGCTATGTCAATTAGTCATTTTTTTCGCCCTTCAAAGACCAAACTGCATTCAGCACAATTAATGTCAATTATTCGCATTTTTCGTTCAAACGATCTACGTTTGTTTCAGTATGTCGTACATTTTTTAGTGATCCGTCTTGACTGTTGTTCGCAAGACAGTCGATGCGTAAATTTTTAAAAACGTTCCGAAAGACCACCGTGGGACCAAAGATCAAAATCTTCAGAGTCTACAAGCAAGAAACGTTATCCCTAAAACCATCGGAGCGATGATTAAAATGAATATTCCTTTTTTTTTTGTCGTGAACCCTCAGCACGATTGGGTAGGTCAGTTTTGTATAAACCTCAGTTTCCTCACTTTTTTCAGTACTTCGTATTAACTACAGAAAAGCTACTTCCAGCCATATCTAATTTCTCTCTATTGTACTACTTATTGCAGAACAAAGAAATACGAATACTGTAGCAGTCGGTACTCTAAAAAGTAAACTAAATTACAAAAAACGCCCCTTCTACATGTTCATGGAATAAAATAAGTGCCAAAGCATCCTTCAACGAAGAATTGTTCGACAAAGCTAACGTTAGTATACAAACGCGTACATTACGGTTCTTTATAAACGAACCAATAGCATTGTCGCTTTAGTTATCGTTATATTCTTTAATTATAATTTTACGTTAATCTACGGGACGACTAGCAAAAGCAAGTCATGCCGCAAAGTGATGCAAAAAGGTTCCACTTGGCTGAGCGTGAAACGGGACACAGATTAAATCCCATCCTAACGGTGCACGACGTCGCGGCGCCCTTCGTCTGTGCCATCCTCACTCCTCACACCCTATACCATACATCCCTCGACTCCCTACGCCGCTCGATCCGATCTTCTCCTCTCTCTCCAACTTCTCGACCCTACCGATATTCTACGCATCGTGCATCTTGCTCTCTCTCTCTCTCTTACTCCCCTTTATACCTACCTTCTCATTTTCTCTCCTCCCGTGTCACTCCCAGCATCCCTCTCTGGCTCTGAGCCCTTACTCAACTCTCCTGAACTCACCAACCCCGACGCTGCTACAGGAAAGGAGGAGATAGAACGAAGGTTAGGAGGATCGGAAGAGGATGGAAATAAAAAAAAAAAAGAGCGATGGCGACATCGAGGTATGACAAGACTGTAGAGAACTTGGTCACTTTGTCTTTCTTGCATGCTAAAAATACTTGGAGGCATTATTGCCAAACTATCAAGTGGCGGCACTGGCAAGGATCTGCAATCGACGTCGAAAAGTTCGATTTCTGTTGAAAATTGGCAATGGATTTTATGCTGGGCTTTCGAGGAATGAAAAATTGTTAAAAGCACGTAAAATCGAGCAAGACTCAAAGACTACGTGGATGTTATAATAATTGGTAACGTAGTCGTGCATTTCATCGCGATGGGTATTATCCTTTAGAAACAACCGATTAATCGTTTCTCGATAATGGAAACAAAACACGTTGTGAAATGGACGATGAGCACTCTGATACGCACGACGCAGACAGAATGTTTATATTGAAGTGTTTGTCAGCATGAACGGTAATGACATCTCGATAATTAGTTTGGACGCTCTGCTGCGTGATGTAGAGATAATGGATAAATAATTAGAATTGCATTCGACTAGTTCAGTGTGTTTGAAGAACGTGAAACAACAAGGTATTCTTGTACCTTGTTGACATATATTTTCTCTTATGCAATTCGTCCTATCGAAGCATTCTCTTGATGGTTGACTGATTGCCTTTATTTTTTTACACTCTAGTCTCGTTATAGTTCCGATCAAAGTCGCTTTACGTGGGCAGCTTGATAATTCTGTTGGATGCATTTTTTTCAGAAAAATTTGGAATCTTAGAAAAGTATAGGACGATTCACGCTAAGCGACTTGATTCTTAGCACAGCGAGACTTCGAATAGGGGAAAATCAATACAAAGACTCAACTAATACTTAATTGACATGAAAAGTACTGTGATCGTGGATCAAAGAGATTACGCGAGATCTCTCCAAGATATCTCTGATACTTAAACATTTTTACTAGAGATTTTACATGAAAATTCTATGTCAGATCGAAAAACAAAAGATCCTGTATACATTTTAAGAGAAGACATTACGTACAAGAGAATAAGTTGAAGTTTCAAGCTGTTTCTTGAATGTAATAAAAAATATAAGAATGTACTGGTAATACAATATGATACGAGAATAATAAAACGTTTCTTAATGTTTACATAAAAGAATGAAATTTAATTAAATCTACTCATTTCAGACAATATTTGAAAATTCTTATATAATAATTGAATAAACGATTTCCTGCCACTACCAGTACTGTTTATCATGAATTTATCGTTTAATGGATAAATTTTCTTGTTGATCAAGGTAAACCGAATGTTTGCATAACAAGATTAAAACGTATTTAAGTCTCACATCCGTGCAAAAACGCGTCACTCGCTAAACGTTATTACCACGTTCGCGAAAGTACGGAGAGAACGAGAAAGTAATTCCGGGAACGTTATTTCCAAGCAAACTCAGAGCAGGAACGAGAGCTTCATTTACAAGTTACATCAAAGATCACGAGGTACATTCTCTAATGAGTTGAAACACGGTGGATGGTGCTCGTGCTCGAGTGTTCAGTTCAGTACCGCTCGACAGTGTGTTCCGCGAATTCAAGAATCCGCGAATCTCTCGAATGGCGTTAAAATCAAATGCTGTATCTACTGCATCTAGATAGAATTTGTCACAGTAAATATTACGTGTTAAGTATACCGAAGATAACCGATATTGTAAAAGTACTTTGACAGAATAACAAGTACTGACAGATAGTACGTATTTCACAAGAGAAAACACTAACTTAAAACACTTCACTACTGAATTATGAGAGCAAGAAATAAAGAAAGAAAAGAAAAAAAGAAAAACATAATCGGCATAAAATCGGCTGACACAAAACAATCACGACCTACGTATTAAACGTGAAGAGTATTGACGAACGAACATAACCCCTAACGCGTATATTAATCCAGTTCGCTCGGCGCTTATTACACCCCCTAGGTACTCCAGCAGGTAATCTACCACCATTGCCGAGGGCGACTAGCACAGGGAGTTAAAACCATTAACAAATCTTGTAGCGAACACAAAATAAAGTGCTCTCGTGAAGCAAGCGTTTGATTCGAATAGCTATGGCACAGGAGTATTACAATAGTTATGGAGGTATAAATGCGGCGGGACAAAGTATAAAGAGAGCGAGAAGATTGGCCAAGAACGGAGGCACGGAACATCGGCGTACGAAGTACTTATAGAATGCTCGAGGGTGCGCGCACGCGCCCGTGCCGCAACGCCGTAGAAGCCATTGTCTGCCTTGCCGACGGCTCCGACAAGGTACACTTTGAAATCGAGGGGCCCTTATTCTTATTTCAGTAACCCCATATTATATGGTTCTTATACCGTGACAGCCCGTAGCTACCTGGTAAAATCCTATACAAATCTGCGGCAAAGTTATTATTGGACTAAATTACCGAGAGGAAGGTGCTCGTGTTATAAAAGGTTAGTATCTATTCTTACAGAGTTTTCCTACCTAACCTAACCTAAGCCAACCAACCAGCTATATCTGTCTGTCAACCCTGTGTCTTGTCTATCTGACTGAATATCTGTCTATCTATATACCTAACCGCGCATCCATCTATCTCCATAGTCGCATCGATGGCGTGTAAGGGTGCGACGTAGGGATGGATAATGCTGAAGATACCGTAGGTGCGATGAGGAAGGTGCCACCCTTAGGTTACGGGACTGTAAGCGGCTGTTGCCCGACAGAAGCCAACCAACGGCGTATAGGGTTACAGGCTAACCTGGGGTAACCGCAGGCCTGCACTCTGACGGATTTAAATCCGTGGGCGCACGTACGATCTCTCTTACCTACGTGTTACGTGTTACGCGTGTAACTCCAGTCGCTTGTGGCCTATACTATGGGCTTTCTCGTGAACATCACTCAGGACTTTGTTGGTATTATCGTGCTGACAAAGCCGTTCGACGAATTTTAGTAAGTATTGACTGGACGTTAATCGATTTTCGGGATCAGCGTTCTTTTATGAAATAGTATGAGCTTACGTGACATTGTACTGTTGAGTATGATAAACTGGTTTTTTTTTTTTATATTCTTACTCGTCCTTGTATCATTATACTTGTTGACTGACTATACGTATGGGAAAAGTACCGGCAACAAGTTTCGGAATGTATGCTTGATTACGGTATGAATTAAAAAAATTGAACAACGTGGAACTTCATTGATCTCAACTCAGACGTCAACTTTCTTGAAATGTAAAGAAAAATTTTGTTTTACCATAAAACATACTTAATTACGCATTAAAAGGATTAATGCCATGAAAACTCAAAGTTTGCAATGGCATATTTTTTGAAGAGCCATAAAAAAATGTATTTTGAAAAAAGGTGCAATACAATCCCATATATCAATTTCAGTGAAATTTAACACAATTTTCTAGACTGATAACATCGGCAAATTTTAATCCCTTGTAGTTTAAAGAAAATGTAATTATATTAGGCATACAAATGTAATTATATTAGCAAATCAGTAACACGTATACGCACGCACACACGGTTCACCCATACAAAAATGACAAATAACGTAATACACACTAAATTAAATACTTAAATGTAATCACCACGTGTATCGACGCACAATCGAATACCGGTAACATTGCTTTGAGTTACGTTTTCAATTCCGTAGTCATCTTTTGTTCCAAACAAAAGTTTTACCGGGATTAAAACTCGACGCATTAATCATCACCAAGTTTAACACATACAACAGTCAAGAATCCTATTGTACGCATATACGAACAGTAATGGTCGATTTCATGCAGACTTTAAGCAACGAAGAAAAAAGAAAAAGAAAAAATTTAATTTTGACAATACGTTAATGATTTTACTCGCGCGAAACCATCGACCAACGACATTGATATGACGCAATGCTTTTTTTTTTCGTCAAACAATTTTTGTATCCATTATATATACAGTTGTCAACTTGTATTGTTTTGCAAGCGTATGGATACGCAGATACGGGTTACGACAGATATAAGAATTTGAAACTTCTATTTCGTACGTTAAGAACTATCGCGAAAACAAGCCCATTCTGAGTTGAATTCTACCACGGGTTAGGGTTGCCGAGGGTTGCTCTTTGCTTAGGGGTAGAATTTCTTCGCTAAAGGAATTCGAGTACTTTGCTTTTAGGGAATCGCCACGCGCCAACGACCCAGAAGCAATAGGTAATTGCTCACCGTGAGAAACAATTACTGGAGATTTGCATGTCATTTGATGATCTAACAAAAATACTTCCTAACGAAAATTTCAATTTCATATTATGTACTTGAATTGCATGACGTGGTATCTATTTGGCGAATAAAAAATTATGGACGATACATAAATAATATAAAGTGTATGCAAAAGCTTTAATCATTTTGGGTTCTTTGCGTTTTTAGAGAGCTGGCATCAAAGTCTGAATATTTTGGCAAATATTTGGATGATTCAAATTTATTTCATCTATTACGAAAATAAGGCGAAAACATGTGAAAGGGAGATTACAACTTTTGCAATACACCTAATATTATTGAAGCGTTTTAACAAACTGTAGTATTACTGCTGAAAATATTGTTTCTTCTAACGTTTTATAATTGGTACGCCTGTAAGTGCATCGGGTGCAATATTTCATACGCTGATGACCTACTAGTGATTTTCAGTATTTTTAAGGTAATTTTACCCGAGCAGAATGCTCAAACTATTTACGTATAACACCTGTCGGAACCAACTGCTAATAAACATCTGGTTGGAATTTGCCTGAATTCCGCTACAAATGCACGTAATACTTTATATACTTAACGGGACCGTAGAAAAGTGAAAATCAAAAGTAGCAAAAAAAAACTAGTGAAAAATTTGTAGAAGGAAAATTTTCGTAAAAGAACAAATCGTAATATTTCTGTATCATTGATAATTTAAATATTGTTCATTGTTATCGTATGGTCCTTGTCTAAAGTTTTTCAACACAGATTCATTTTCAATCTATATCGCAAATAACGATGATTCCTGTCCCTCGCACTTTGAAATTCGATAACCATAATAATGACGTCCTAAGGAAATTATCGATCATTCAAAAAGCAAAGTAGAAATTCGTCGGCCGACCTCTTGTATCTCTAGGAAGATAAGGAGCCAACAAGAATACATCACTAAACCTGCTTCAAGCTAAACCTGCATCAAGAATTCCAACAAAGCTACGGCGCAAAGCACAGGCAGTATAAAACATATGGATCGAAAAGCAACGTTGCCGATACGATATATAATAGATTTTTGTCCTCAAGGATAATCGCTATAACGGCAATTGCCATAAAGTTGAGTAATCGATTCGAAGATTGTGACAAAACTTGTAATATCAGAGGAATTTATCGCGTCGTGATAACAGCCGATCTGTACACGGCTGTACAGTGCCTGTTCGTGCTTGTAAATACTGCACGTAATCGTGTTTTCACCAAACGTACGTTTTGTACCGTTCATTTTTATTGGACATTGTATAGGACTGTATATCCAGCTTGTTAGCAATTATACTACCCATGGCTTACACGAATAATAGTCTAGGAATCAGTTGTTACTGTGGCTTGTACGATTATCAATCTGTATACACACTGCGGTGCATAATCATCTATTTTTTGTTATTATGCATCCAATCTGCCATTATTTTTTAGCTGTATTTAAAACATTGTTCAAAGTTCGACTATGGTATCGTTGTGATATACCGAATAAGTCAAAAGTAACACTGCATATTCATTATAGAAAGTAAGAATTCTTCACATATAAAATTGCCTCTGAGATTTCATTGTTTTGATTGCATAAATATTTTGCATTAAACGTAACCCTCTTGATATTTTAATTATTCGCGTTTAATTGTTTTCCGCACATTCTGGAATGTTCATTGTAATAATAATCAAAGGGAACCATACGGTCTTTTACGTCTTCATGAAATTTGACGTAAGCATTTTTCACAAGTTTTTAGAATTGCGTAAAGCACTAGTGTCACACCGGTCATAATCTGTGTCGGAGTCAAGTCATCTACATAGACATAGGTAAAGCAGTCGGTAGTAGCAAAGTTTAAACTTTCCACTGACCTTTATGGGGCATTTTCCAGAAGGGCGGCTCGGGGGTGGGAGAGCAAGGGTTAGCCACCCCCGCGCCCAACAACGTTCTTGCTGCGTGCAGCGCCGCCGCCGCCGCTTCCCTGCTCCTTGCAGCCGCAGCGCTTGGCAGGTATTCGGACGGTCCTCCGTCACTTCCGCTTCCGGCGCCGCCACCGCCTGTGACGCCTCCGACGCCGCTGCCGGAGCTGCACGGACGCAAGTGCAGACTTAACCGGCCGTTACCACTGCTACCTCCGCTTCCGCCGCCGCCACCTCCGGCCACGCTAACACAGTGCTGAAACCAGATTAACGTTCAGAATAATAAATAAGCGTTCATTCGAAAGATCAAGAGAAACGCGAAGATATATATCCAAGACAATGATCAAAATTAATATAGTCAAATTTGTAAAAGAATATAGAAAGTTTATGGATAGGAGAGTAAAAGAATGGAGGATGGGGAAAAAAAAAGGTGACGGCTGAACAAAGGCAAACCTTTTGAGCCTGGAAGAGCTAATTGAGTTTAATTTAATCAACGAAAACAAAATAAGCGGACTGGCTTGATTCACTTCGCTTACGGACATGTCAAAGAACTATTTGCTAAGCATCGGATCGTCCCAATTTCGGACAACCTTACTCATAGAGTTTAATATGATAGAAATATAGACTCTTGAATAAGTGAAAAATAAAATACTGTCTAGGTAAATTATGACATGTGCAATATCATCCAATACGGAATTGACTCCAGACCAAATGCAATGATACAGGGAATACTTTTATTACGGGGAGGAATAATTTTGGCAACGACTTAAAAATATCGTCAAATTTGTGTATATTAAAGATACACGAGGAAGAACATCTTTTTAACGTGGATTATAAAAAAATATGCCTTATTTGATCGCGTGAATATATGGGAGGGAAGTTTGATATCTTTTGACGAGCTTAAAATAATTTATCATCACTGTCACCTTATACAAATAGCAAATCACTGTGAGAAACGACGTACGAAAAGAGTATATTCTTTAAATTACCAACTTTTACGAATATTTCGTCAAATTAATGTTTTTAAATTAGAGGCAGACGCTTCTACTACATGACTACAGAAACATTTACGAGACTCACTAATATAAATCAGTGAATAGATTAAAGAATAGTCTAAACAGTGCATTTCATCGGTATTATTATTTCGTCAGAAAAAAATACACTTGAGAATTCAGATAGTTTCAATTTTCAAAACCTTCAAATAACATCATCGAAAGCAGTAATATAATTTGCAACGCGATAAAACGACAAGTAATAGAATACAAAGGCTGAGCAACGTCAACTGACGCGAATATAATAACGATTAAAGAGTCCGCGTAGCGGCGATACGAAACAGTCGAAAAATACGTCTTTCTTTTTTATCTAGGAAGCGATTAAAATTACACGGCAGGTTCGTAAAGAGTGATTTGCGACTGTCATCAAACGGACAGGAAGACGCGGCTTTGACTCGAATGTAATAGCTTCCGACCGAAGAGCCAGAGATCGCAATGAAATTACTATTCTGCACGCTAGCAAGATATACAAAGGATTCGTGGAGAAGCAGACTGCGAGTGTGTAACGACGCCACTCACGTGACATTCATGACACAAGAGCACCGGGTTCGCGTAGTCGACTTCGTTACGTCGGTACACGAAGATTTCAACGCAGCCGACGTATAACCTACAAGCCTACTCACAGCCCAACGTACACTTCCCAATTTCCACATGGATACTGCTCTTCATTGCTCGTGAAATTAGCAAATATTTCGCAGCAGGAAGTCGTATTTCGTTAGTGCCTTTTTTTCTTTTCAGGATAAAAAGTCCAGATAAAAACGGGAGCTTTTTACGAAATTTTCTAGGCATTTTCACTGTATCACAGAGCAGGTAGTCAGATTCCTTGTTACAAAAGTTTTTTTTTTGTTTTCGACATGTCACTTTTCTCCCTATACAAAACACTTTTGCAATGTAAATTGACTAACTTTTTACTGCAAAGTAACAGTACTGTACATCGTGTTAAATTTGTATTATTCGTTTATCTTGCTTTGTATATGTTCATTTTTGAGAAAGTTGCACGAGCTGTAATGTCCCTGGAAGTATTTTATGTCAATCAAACAGGATCAATCTGATTTCTAATGTCAATACAATATCAATGGCTGTATGTAACGTTTGTTTGTTTGCGCAATTTCTTATAAGATTGTACAAACAGTCTCATCAAATCTAACGTAAAAAATGGCAATATAAAGACATGAGAAATATTTTGTTTGTTGCTGCAGCGTGTCAAAATATCACTAGAATTAGCAAATATGTTGTATCATCAAAACTGAATATATCCCAAGTCTTTACATAATATTTTCCAACAGAGTATAACATGTTACAACATTTTTTCTTGCAAAGAATACGATACTAAA
>JARPRG010000619.1:23666-43097 GCA_031001745.1 Hartigia nigra | reverse complement strand
TCGACATTAATGTATGTACTTTCATTGAGAAACATTTTCGCTAATGTTATTAACTTTTGAAATGGATATTTTAATTTGATAATGATTTTCATATTATTCGTGTCGATGGATGTCACTTTATCCGTGTATGTGTTGTAACGTGTTTATAGTTATACAACATTTTAACTCATTTAAATAGATCTCACATAGTGCTTAGAACAGCAGTGAAACTGGACTGAAAAGCTTTATACGAATTTGTAGAATCTTTTATATTGAAAGAATGAACATATTTCCAATTTGTTAAAAACATTTTAACCCATATAAAATTAAGAGCATAGTAAGACTACTTTATTTAATCCCCTGTATTCTTTACACTGATTTAAACAATGTCGACAATATAAAATAGTATTATTTGTGTAAATGCCTCAATAACTTTTCTTTGGAATAAGATTCATGAGATCTAAAAAATAAATATGGGAAAATCCTATAGCAAAAAAAAACTTTTCAACATCTTTGTTTAAATCTGAAGCAGACAATGTATGATACACTCCTACACCATACCCAAGTAATGATACGTAATGAGACGTAAAGAATAACATACCGTGTCGAGAATGGCCGTGGTCAGGCCGGATCTTGTCACCAGCTGAAAGCACTGTCCGCAAGCCCGAGTTCACGAAACGTCGCACAAACCTCACCGCACGCGGTTCGTTGAAAATCTCGCGATCACTGATCACTAAACTAAACACGGGAGCGTCTGTGGTACAGATGATTAGAAGAGTATGCTGATTAAGATCGGAGGTCGAGGGTGAACCTCGAGTTTCACTGAAGCGTACACTCTGCACTGTCGCCGCGACGTGTCCGAATCGAAGGGTGGCAACTTTCACGGCTGGCGGGTGCTGTTTATCGCGCCTGGTTGCCCGATGAGCGACGGTGCGATGGAGCACGTGCAACTAACGGGGTGCAGTGACGCGTCGCTGCTGTGGTGCGCGGCGCCCGATTGACCACCAGAGTCTGCCTTCCTCCATGCGGACGATCCCTAGCACACGATTTCGGTGGCAGCCCCCACCCCAGTCGTGGAGGCCACCGTAGCTGCCACTGCCGCCACCGCCAACGCCACCACCGTCGTTTCATCCATCCTTTCGCGTTCGTCCTGTCCGTTGCCTTGCCTTCAGCTGGGCAACGTTGCCTCCTCCTCGGCCTGACGTTATCCTCACACGGCGCTGTCAATCCCCTCTCCTTGTACCGTCCCACTGACGCCAACGACGTCGAAATACCCGAGCCACGCCCCATCTTGCCCCACTCAACTTCAGGGTTTCGTGACATCTCACGACTTGACTCCACTTCTCTGGAGCAACGAGCTCTTCCGTGGTTGGATCATCGCGACATTGCCAGCCTAAGTCGACGGAGGGATGAAAAAGGGCGTGGCCGGTGGGCGTGGCTTAATCAGGGTCATTAAAGAGGGGCAGAATCGCTGAGTTAACCGCGTTCGATGGGCGGAGCTTACTGATAATAGCTCGACCCTTCGTTGGCGCTTTGGCGACGCCATTGTTTTCGTATACGCGGCGTCGCAGCGCAACACGCGACGCCCGGCACCGCGACGCCACTCGGACCCGCGATCTTGCAGACACCGCCTCGTTCAATTTGCCGGCTGTTCTACGCCCTCGTGCTATCCGTCGCATCCGCAATCTTGCAAATGCCAAAAGGTAAGTCACAGCGATTTCCTTAGCTCGCATGATTCCTACCTAAATAAACTGGATGTTGGTATGACTGCTTGATTTTAAGCTTACCTGACTATATGCCTATAATACCTACCTATCTACCTGCCTTCCTCACTGCCTACCTACCTACGCGGACCTATACCTATCTGGCCTACCTGCTTTCACTACTCCCTGATTGACTCTCTCTCAGCCTGCATCCTAAACCTCTGTATTCCTTTCTCACTCGCCTTGTATAATAACCATCACTTCCATCCATTTGTATCGTCAACCCCTTCCTTTTGGTTTGGTCCTCGAGTCCTCGACACTACGTGTCCCACTGTGGATACGTGAAAATCACGTTTACATGGTCCGCCCATCGGTCCATTGTTCCCTTACACCAGCCGTGAACACCCTTCTCTTCACATGTAGGGTTCATCACTTATTCTCCCTTCCATCTCTGCACAGTCCTTGCCGTCGCTGAATCTAATTCGAACAGACGCCGTTTATGTAAAACCGCAATGTTATTTTTCATACTACGAATCTTTGCATGAAATATAACGTACTATATATCAAGCTTAACATTTGAAGCTTTCAATGCACCAATTAATATTATAACATCTCATTTCTATATTATATAACACCTTTTATTCAGTGTGTAAGACAGCAATTTTTTTAAGTTATCACGAGTAACCTGTCCATTGCAAATAAAATTATTTCTTCAGTTTTCGCAAATTATTCATCAACATGGCTTATGGCTCCTTTCGTACTATGATTAAGTGACTAGTAACAACGGGTTATTAACAGCCCTTTCTTTGCAAAGGTCAATTATAGTTTAAATGCCCATATTAAAAAGTTAATGTGTTGCTGGTGCATTCTTACAAAAAAAAAAGGAATAAAAGAAATGTAATGCTTACATATTTATGAAAAGTTTTTTTACATTCAGTTCTTGCAGTAGCGTCCTTCGTTTATGTAAATGTAATTGGTATCCATTCTTTGCACTTTGTTTATCTCAACCGATTTTTAATAAATCCCTTAACCTTTAATTACCTACGAACAGTCAGATTGTGGAGCAAAGTAAGGAAATTATGTTATTAAATAGCTCATGAAATATTTGATAACGTTAAGGCTATCTAAATTTTTAAAGGTTAATCTTCATATCCAAAACATATTTTCTTGATATTTTCTTTAATAGGCGAAGACTTGCAGAGTAATTTTTTATATCCATACAGCCTATCTATAGATGGTCCACGAGTAAAATAGTTTAACGTGACAGATGGAAACACGTGTTTCATGCTAGCGACTGCCCTAGTAAAATTTTTCGAATATCAATGATCTTTTGCCAAAGCTAATGAATGGTTCTACATTAATTTTTCACACATTACCTTTGACAAAAAAAGCATTGGCAATAAGAAATCTTGTTACTGGCATCACGTTCTTGCATCTGTCACTTTAAGCTGATTCGCTCATGGACCGACTATATCTATAAATTAGTTTTTGGTTATTTCATGAATTATCTTTGGTTATCATTTCTTTATGTATATCTCAGTGAATTATAACCGTGCATTTTATAGCCATTTGTCTTGTTAGTAATTTATTCAGCTTTGTTATGAAATAAATTGTTCATTTGCGGCTTTGAGAGGATCAGGGAAGAGCAAATGTATATGTATACGCAGTTGGTATAGCAACAATGGATGCATCACAAGGATAGTGTTTGAAATTGTCATCTTAAATGTTTCAAAACTTCACTTACTTTTAATACAAATGAAGTGCACTTTACGTCAGAATGAAAGGCAAGATTCAAATAAGATTCTAATTACTCAATTGCACGGGTATACGACGTTTCAGAATCTTTGGCTTGTCGCTGCAAGTGGTATTCAATTGCAGTTTGCAGAAACTCATTTAATCACAACTGCGTTAAGTATATTTCACTTGAGGCGCAACCGGCCGTCGATAAAGTACTTGGAAATTGCATTTATTTTAAAAGGTTGAAGTCAATGATCGTTGTTGGAAAAATAAAGTTACTGCTATCAGGAAGCTAAACGTGTTTCAGAAAATTAATCCAATTTTCATCAATTGACAGACATCAAAGTAACCGTAAAATATTTAGCCGTCGGACCGCCATCTTTTTTATACTGAATAATCAATGTCCTGCACAATTCGCCAAAAAATAACTTTCAAATAGCACGTTGCATCTTCCAC
The DNA here is from genome assembly GCA_031001745.1 of Hartigia nigra. NCBI lineage: Eukaryota > Metazoa > Arthropoda > Insecta > Hymenoptera > Cephidae > Hartigia > Hartigia nigra. The sequence continues at coordinate 39,222 of JARPRG010000619.1, read as the reverse complement.
GTGATACATAAGAAAGAATTATTCATATCTCAAAGATAACATAAAATCTGATAAAATTCATTAAGCCCCATTAACCGAGTATAAAACGAACGCAATTTTATGTTATTTAACCAAAGCAAAATAATTCCTTAAAACTGTCATTGTTCATTCGTCACGCAAAAGTGTCAACGCAAGAACTCAACAAAAGTTTGCACACAACCACAAGTGGCATACACAAGGTAAAAATAAAGCAATACGTAGAATACGTTTCGCTTGATAAAAAAAAAAACCAAACCATAACTCGTCATCTCGTAAGCCAGTACAGGAAAAATGAGTTCCAGCATTGATAGAGTTCAATTGGAAAGGCCATTAGGCACTATCGGTGTCCCAGTCGTCTTACGAAAGAATGACGCAAAGTGGTGTCAATCACAGACGACATCACCATTAGCTACTATCTCATTGTCAACGTAAGCAACTAGTAAACCGTAAAAGCCCGCGAATCGTTCCGTTACAATAATCCAATCAACCAGCACCATCTAATGACATCCCAAACATTCCTAACTGACTTCCTACCGTTTCCATTATCAGCGACTTTACCACAATTAATATCGATCACTCCTTGTTTTCCATATTTCAACCGATCCATATACAAATCCCAGAGTGAAATCAAGACTCAATGCTGCAAGACTTGCATCGTCCTTGACCAACTGTTATACACGCGGCGTATACCTATACGTCATTGTGAACCAATAGAATGCAGAATTCGTGCATAGATTCCTGATGAATATGGATAACCATAAAGCCATCAAGTATTATATCGAGGTGTCCAAGCGGATTCCAGATGGGCGCTCGTTCAGTCCGACCCCTTGTACAATCAGAGAGACTATAGCAAGACTATAGCCAGACTGTAGAGACTGAAACGGAGAACCCAAGCAGAGGACTCGATAGGAACGTTCCGGTTTGGTGGACAGGGAGAGGGCGCTCGGCCGATTGCCAGATAACCAGATTAGAGCTGGCTGAGTAGGTGGGTCGCGGATAGATACCCACCTAATTACATCTGGACGTTTGAGTGACACTTCTCATTTATTTCAGTCGTTGATCCTTAGAAGGAGTACTCTTAATATGTATAAGCTTTTGTATACCTATAGCTGTGTGTCTAAGCGTACAGAGGGAAGAACGCTGCAGCGGCCAATGGCGGAATGTATTGGATGGAGAAGGACCACCGAAGTGGTACAGAAGACTTCCGCCTTCGGTTGGTCGCACTTTGCTTCCACTGCATTATTAAAGTGTAATATAATGTAAAGTAACGTAAGTTAACGTAATGTAACGCTGTCCGTTGGCTAATCGAGCGATGCGTCGGTAACGTCGTACGTTGTCAATATCCTCGGCTGGTGTCATCGTCACGCTTCTTTTATCATCGACTTATATTCGCTTCGTCTGTTGACATTTTTTTAGGTCGAATTCAATCCTGATATTATCTGTATTATCTTGAATATCTGTGTTTTATATCTTTCGTTTTTTTTTTCTTTCATAATGACCATGTAGGGATTACACGGTTTCCTCGAATTATTTTAATGGGACTTATTGTACACGTTCAGGCTGGTTATGTCGGACGTAGAACGTAACGTGTCTAAGTATAACGTTAGGGATGATACGTGGGAGTTTCATAGATCATATGTTATCATATATAAGATTTCATATGTAAAATCATTGATATCTCTCGTAGCGCTACTCCTTACAGATGCACCAACTGAAATGGTGCATCTGAAATGGTTGGTTCTACCATAGAAATCAAATGGAAAGACCAACTACAGCATTTGCTCTGTATATGCTTATACACGGTTATTCAGTAGAAACGCACCACCTGAAGTTAGCCCGTCCATTTGATTTCTGCTGAATAACCCTGTATATGAATTCGTGTGTACAGCTTTGATTAAATTTTTGTGTATTTAAATCCATTCAAAATCGAGTTGCAATTCAAGTCAAAGTTGAAGAAAAAGAAATTTAATGAATTTATTACTTATTATCGTTATTATGGAAAACTTGGAAATATTTTGGCTATGATGCTTTTCGTGCATTCAATTCGGGTATTGGATATCCAATAGTCTCTAATGTAACGTCCATTGCGAATGTTTAATACTGACCGTAGTCGAATTGAATACTTGCATATGGCATGGCTATATTTTGCAACGCTTTGCTACTTGACAAGGAGGACAGTATGGACGGCAAGTGCACTGTGGTATCGTTTTATACCCGACATCTTGGTGTAATCAGACACCAAAGTGGAGAGACTTAACGTAATTGAAAACATCCCAGAAGATCCGTGCTCAGGCCTGTGATCCATGCCGCTCCCATCCTCGGATGCTGCGACTCTTACTCAATTAAAAAGCGTTTATTCATCCACGTGCTTATCTATCTACCTATGATCAAACTATGTACCGAGCGTATGTTTAATTTCTTGCATAACAGTAGACTTTTAATTAGCTTTATATTTTGTACTTTTATTTTATCATTGGCGTATTAGATTTTTCTTTTCTAGATCTGCTATGAAGTGAAGAAATATTTTGGTGCTATTTTATACTGTATTATTACGTTGAGTGATATTCCTTATATATTTAATTAGAACTTTTTGATCTTGTCTCAGAAACGTCGCCATACTACGTTGAACCGGCAATCTTGGAACACCTTGTATATAAATAAGATAATTAATAAAGAGAATACAATCGATTACAAAAATTCGAACAGATCAATTACATATGCACTGATAAGAATACCTAAAAAGACTGTATGTATCTTCATAACGATATATCTATACATCTTGTATATAGAGGCATCTATCGTGCTACCAAAAGCCGTACACATAAATACCTATATAAAGGAGCATGTGTACGCAGGTAAAGAGGGTCAGGATAATGCATCTTAAAGTAGGTCTTCGTCATGGATAAGTAGGTGTAAATACCGGTAGGCAAGGTTGAGTGCGCATCCTGCCGAAAGGGAAAGCCGCCAAAGGGCGGTTTTCGTCCTTGTTAATATTTTCAATAGGAAGATTTTCTCACAGCGGGTATGTAGAAGGTAGGTACCTTCTATGAGTAGGTATAGCTTGCTAGTAGGGTACGTGTAGGTATGTACGCTGAAAAAAAAAGGAAAAAAAAGAAAAAGAAAGCACGAGGGCACGCAGTGTACCACCTCTGATGAATGCCGCAACCAGTGGCTACCATAGCTTCTATCGGTGATCACCTCCGCGCTACTGCACCTCCATCAACATCATCGCCTTCCTTGTTGTCGCCCTAACGGCAGATTACCTTTTTTTCCCCTCTTAGCGCCCAACAATTTTTACCTCCTGAATAAATTTGACTAAAGTCGGTAGTTTCGCAAAGGTGCACGCTTGCATTAGAAAAATATTTTCGCGGCGGTCTGCAAGTGCGCGGATATATCCGCGAAACGCAGCCCGTAGCAGGTATGGTTGCTTGGAAACTGGCTATGGACTAGAGATAACGCTTAAGTAGGTAATTGATGAGCTTGTTGACGATGGTACAAGAGTCGCGAATATATGGTTAATGGATCGAGTAAATTGACTGAAAGTGACAAGGAGACGTTTTTTTTTTTTAAATCCACAATATTTTTTTATTAGATAAATTTTCGATAAATTATTTAGACGAGATAACGAGAAGGTCGCTAGACAGACGAAAGGCTGAAAATAAAAATATAATTCATGTATATAAATATAATAATACTCTTCGTAAAAAATGCCTATAGGTATATTCTACCTAACTGCATGTGAAAATCCAGACCAGAGTAACGTAAAAAAAATATGAAGAAAAAAAAGAGTCTATCTTCTCGCAATTTTGATGAAATCAATCGGTCGGTCCGGTTCTTTCAAGTCCGCCGAAAAAAGGCGGTACACACGACCTTTCAGTAAAAATGTTCAAAGTCTCTTTTGGTTGAGCCGCAATTCGTCTATGCTCAACCTATATACACATATACCGTGGATTCATCGATTGAATTCGACATAAAAAGGTTGATAAATAAACTTCCGAAGACCGCGGTACTTTAATCTCCCTTTAGGGGCAGCAGCCGAAGTAGCGCGATGAATAGAGGGGGGGCCGACTCATTATGGCAACATGCGGTAAGTATCCTCGCGCTTAAGTTGTGCAGCACTGCTATTGGCAGGCTAGGTATAGAGAGGCAGCAATGCCCAACAGAGAGCGAGAGAGAGAGATAGAGAGAACTACATACAGTGCAGCCAACAGAGCGGCGCCCGTTTTCAACCTAGAGCGTCAGAGAGCCCGTAACCAGGAACATATACTTGAGTGAACTAGGTGTGTATATATATATATATATATCTGCATCCCTTATTTCGCGGCAAGTCGTTGCACGGCTCGGCGCATCCGAATGCTCACTCCCCTGATGATGATGGTCCAGGTGGTTGCATACCCGTCCCTACTAGGCCGTCCTGTCTCCCTTTTCCTAGGTTGCCTTACTATCCCCACCTCTGGAAACTAGGTACTTATCCATTCGTCCATGGTTGTAGCTAACCGAGTTGCAAGGGCACAGCTGCTCACGGGCCCACGCTGAGAGATGAGAAAGACGGGACTCCATTTTGGAGGTAGATAGTTTTTTTTTAAGCTCTCTCGCGCGTTCGTGCCTTATGCAAAGTAAGCTGGCACGCGGGATACTTAATGCTGTAGTCGCTTCCGTTTTTTTACGTAACGAAATTATTATGTTAGAGTTTGGTTTTTCTTTACGTTTTAATTATAACGAAATACAATGTTACACTGTATTATGATAATTTGATGATATAGGAGTGTTTACATGAGAACTATATTTATTTTTTGATACAGACTCTTACCTGAGAATTCAACTGAGACGGCGCTTCATTATTATAACAATTTCGAAATGTCAATTACAGTAACGTTGGAAATGATTTTTATAACTTTTATTAGAGAATTTCTGTTGTTACTCAAAAAAATTCGGTGTAATGGACAAAATAAAAATTTTGCTAAGACTCACATGCAAATAATAAATTAAGCATCCGTCAGGTCATCAATATTTCAATATAACAAGAAATATATATATGCCAAAGGAAAAAAAAATTACTACAAAACATTGCAAACAAAGAAACTCTTCGTCTTCGCCGACACATAAAATGATAAAAATGTTTAAAATTCTCGAAAAAATGTCATCCTTAAAATCAACGAAACGATCCTCTGGAAGAATGTCCAGAGAAAAAGAGTACCTAAATCAGTGTATTCCATAGCACTAGATTAGCCGTGGGCCTTGTTATTCGACAAATTGCAGCCATTGTCAAAGTGTAAGCCATCCGTCAGGCGACTTGCCCTAACCTAAAAAGTACGAAACAACGCCAGGTAAAACGGTGATCGAAAGAATAGGCAGACGGTCAGTAATGGTGGTTACGGTGACTATAGTGTTGCTATGGTGGCGATGGTGATGGTAATGGTGATGGCAATGGTCGGTGTGCTTAGAAGTATTTCAACTGTAATCCGAGGAACCGGAGAGCCTAGTATCCATAGGGATGAGAGCGCGCCAGCACTAAGAAGCAACGATACCGCGTCAACGCTGCGAATAACGTACTTATACCTGATCATCCAACCGCGGATTTGAATGGTCCTGGCATTAGTGAAACGATCGCGGTAACAGCAGGATTTTCAGTAAGCATCACTGAAGACGCTCGGGCGCTTGTCGAGCCTGTTGAATAATGCCGCCCGAAATGCCAATACCAACCGGTGTAGATTACTTTTCAGAATGCGCGTCGCCACGTAAATTCGGTCTAGCTTGTGTCGATACAAAGCAATGTTTGCCGACTCTATTCTTGTAGCATTATTGTACGGCTCGGTGTGTATCCCTGGTCTTTAAGAAAATAAAGTCTTGCGCGAGGTACGACACTGTTGTGTTGGATTTGTACAATTTTCGGCATGCTTTTGACGCCGTTTCTTTGGGGGATATTGATACTTTAGGCTTTTTCAAATGAATTCTTTAGATTCGAAGGATTTTTGTACTTTGTAAGTTATAGAGATATGAATCCGATAATATATTTATACAGTTCCCTTTTTAATATTTGCTGGCGATATTATCGTTATTGATATATGGTTCAGTAATCAAATAAAAATGCGCATCTTAGGAAAATATTTTATTCTTAATATTATTTCAGAGACGTTCGTTCCGCTTTGCGTTAATAATAATCTTTATTAATTTATTGATAATGAATGATAGTACCGTATTCTTAATGATTTATACAAAATCCATTTTACTCTTGGTAATATTCAAAAAGCAATTTCAAGCACATTTTTAAGATGCAGTTGCATCTACAGTTTGCCAGGATTATTTTTTGAATAAAAAAAAAATATTTTTAATTATGGCAAACGTAACGAATGAAACCATTAATATTTTTTGTGTCAGATTACCTACCGAAATCATATGCCTAGATTCAATAATGCATATATGCTGAACTATACACAACACGTTCTGGATGTCCATGTAACAAAAGCTACTTCGGTCTATGCAATAACAAAGTATTGAACCTCAAAAAAGTTACCGTACCGTAAAACCCTTATTTTATTTGTCTAATATACTGACAGCCATTAGGCATCGGATGGTGACGAGAATCGAAGAATGGCGGCGCGCAGATCGCAAACAAGGTAATGATAAGATTGTCCGAGCGTTTGAGTAAGACGCAGCAGCGTAATCCATCTGGATTGGTGGTAGTGGTAGCTATATGTATAAGATAGATGCTTAGTGTGAATCAGAGCCGATGAGCTTCTTCCAGTGTCGTGTTGGAGGAGACCGCATTCCTAGACGGCTTACCGGGCGGCTATCACGGTCCACCATCGGCTCGGCTTCTCATATCCAAAGGTGGCGGATTTCTTTCTATTTCTTATCCAACTCCGCAGGGATACTCCGGGCGGCTTCTACTACTCGGCTCTACACTCCCAGCGGTTATGGCTGGACTAGCGACCTACAAAGAGACCTGCCGCAACCATCCTGTCAACTCTGGAGAATTTGACACTACTGGAACTTGGGGATTGCTCTGTTGATCCCATCCCATGGATACTTGTCCAACATCTTGATCCCATGGGTATAGAGACGAATGGTTGATGGACATACTAGTTATATATAGCACGAAAACGAGTCATTGAATCTAGTGTAATTTCGCATTCATCGATTTAATGACAATTTATTAATTAATATTATATTCATTTGATGTGAATAAAAGAATTTAATACAAATTTTATATCTTATTCCCTTACAATAATTTATCGAAACTTAGGCATATATGAAGCTCCTTTGAGCGTATGCTTCGTTGATCGCTAAGCTTGCTTATAATTAAGGTAACTTCTTGACTAAATTTCAATTTGTCTTTTTAAAGAAGGCTGATAAAAAAAAAGGAACTTGATGATTAATAAAAAATAAATTTGCATAAGATCCTGTCGGAACTATCTATCGGATCTTTAAGAGAGACGTCATCAAAGAAAAAGGACGTGGTACAGACTTTTTTATTGTTTCTGTGGGGCGGTTGAGGTACGTAATGGCGTCGCGACACGTGATACACCTCAGGCGACAATCGTGACTGAAATTCTACGGATTGGATAAAACGCAAGATACAGAATGGCTGATGTAGGGTAGGTGGAGGCTGCAGCAATTGGGTGCGCGGTGCAGTAGCACTCGAGGGATAGGCGTGCGATGGACTCTCTCGGCATCGGCAAAGCATTCCATGCGTCAGACTCACCATCACCGCCGAATGATATTCAACGAAAGAACGTAGAGAGATCAGCGGGACGCTGAAACCAAGGGCTACTGGTTTCTCCCGTTGAGACTTTCGTATATCCACTGGGTGCCTTTCTTCGTCACAGTGAAGCGTGCTGCTCACCACCAGCCACCCGCAGCGATTACGGAGAACGGAATCACTCCTACGCAGCAAGAGCGCATCGTCCGCTCGTCAGTACGTCACTTCATTCGTATCCTCATCGGAGTCCGTACCAAGTCCAGATTAGTCCTTGACGTGAAGGTCAGTAACAAAGATTCCAATTTCGTGGACCATGTCCGAAAAAAATAATCAACCGAACCGTACAGTATTAAATTATCATACCCTATGAAAGAACAGAATTAAAAAAAAAACGTTAATTTATGAAAAATGCATTTTTCAATAATCAACATACATATAAAACAATACTTTTTTTTTTAAATCATTTCATTACCATATATTACCACTATATAAAACTAGTCAGTGTTACGGAGTTTTCCCATAGACACGGAAGTTCAAAATAAGGCTCGAAAAGGACGCAGTGCGTCGTTCCTTGATTCACGTGAGAGTTGATAAACCCACTCGACATGGGGAGTTTAAGACATCGGCACGCGGAGCCTACGAAATACAGAGAGAGGCCGCCGCGACGCTCTGCGATCGTCTCGACCGGATAGCCGGCCACGTCCGCAGGACATGACAACGAGATCGCTCACCCGGTGACAGGGGTGCGTGTGCTCTTCTTCGTGTGCGTGCCTCGTGAGGACTCGGCTGCGTGAGATAGAAGTGCGTGTGGATACGTAGGCAGAGAGGGAAGAGAAAGAGGAGACAGACACGTGGAATCGAGAGACAGACGGACCACCCTGGCCACGGGCGATCATGTCCCGATCACGTAAACTGGCCGCCCCCTCATCCATCATGCCTTTGTGCTTCGTGTCATATTGCCGGCGTCTTCTCTTGCGAGACAAGTCCGCGTCGTCGCTGCAAATTGGCGAGACTTTCAGCCTCTTCGTTCTCCCTCTTATTCTCATTTTCTTGTACGTGTCATCCTATATCCTTGACTGATATACTTCTTCGGTATAACTCTTTTTAACGTTGCTCTTACCCACTTCGATTAATGTACACGAATCTTCCTATGCCTTTAGTATATTTATTTTATCCCACTTAAGTTCTAGCATGGATCTTGTATCTTATAGTTTTTCGATTTTCATTTGAAATAACTTCATCTTTTATTTTAATGTACTTGACAATTGAGTATATTGGTATTTTTATATTATACATAGATATTTTAATTTTTGTATATACTCGTATATATGTTTGAATTTCAAAAGTGATATGCCTGGGAATTTTCCTTGATTGTAGTATGTTGTATTAATTAAAAATTTGTATTGTATGAATATATTGTATGAATATATTGTATAAAGAAAGTTTTCTTTTATTATATTTTATTATGTTTGTATTAGTAATTATGAGTATCTGATGAATATTAAATAGTAGCATTAGTCAAAGTGTTAATATTGAGCACAATATATATATATATACCATGTTACAAAATATAATGTCGCTCTCCAACGGACACGTGCAGCCATCTGAAGCCATTACTATATCTGTGATTCATGTCACCTAGTAAAAAGGCATTACTAATACTTTATTACCATATGACCCTTTAAAGTCGAAGTACTGAAGCATAATGCTACAGAGCTTAGGATATTGTCCGAATGGATTAAATATACCCATTAAAAATTTCAAGGTCTCCTTTACCATAATGATTTCACTTCTTTCTAAATTTAAAAAAAAAAGCAAAGCCGTCTATATCTTACCTTACGGTTTTCTAAGTCCACCTATCAACATCCAAAATTCATGACCTGACTTTGCGACATGAAATCGTAATCAACACGCGTACAAAAATAGTCTCGCATTAATAAGCAATTAACGAATGAACATTATATGAATATATATAAATTTTATATTTTCACATATATTTTTAACATATTTTTTTTCATACGGGAAATGCTGACCCCTATTAGGCAGGGTTATAGGGGACGGCAATGGCAAACATTAATAATACGTTTGACAGGTAACAAATAATTCAGCGCCAATGGGACTTATAATTCTATGTAATCTGACAGTCCTTCTGCTTTCATCGCACTGGACACTGGCTCGTTAATTGCGGATTTATCGTGTTTGAATAACGTAATTAACTGCGGGCAAAAGTAATTGCGTAAGAGTAACGAGCGGATTCTGCCTGAGAGTGAAAACTAAAGACGCGAATATATAAGTGGTTCAACCGGATGACCCGTCTATCAATTTAATTAATTTTGACGAATCAGTTGGCTCTCTCTCTTCGATCTCCTTTCAAGTGCTTATTAATATTGGCTTCAGGGAGACACAATTATGATCTGTGACATTACTGAGGTCATTGTTGGATAATATATGGTTAGTGGTACTTTGGTGAGGGTTATAATTATTATTATTTTGCAAAATTACGTAATCCTAAATGCAACGACTGCGATAGCTCGAATCGAACTTGATGGATCGATTGGATAAAAGCCGTGGGGTTGACGTTATCGATCTGCTATAATAAGAATGTCAAGAGGTTTGGTGTCATTTGAGAATGATCATGCATCCTAACAAGGTTGCGCTTAACATTAATTAGATAATTGGAATTAAGTACGACGAAGTAATGATATAATTTTAATTATCTAAGTAAATGCCGGTACGAATTTGTTTTTGACGTTAACTATAAACATTTGTTACTTAACATAATTATTTATACAGGCTTGTCTCGATTCATGCAAAACAATACTTGTGCACTTAACGACTTTCACTCGAACACCTTTCACGTGTCTTGTAAGTCAATTGGACGGAGTGGTAAAATTAATTTTAGAAAAATTTAAGATATTTTTAATATAAATATGAATCAAATTAATGTTCAATCATTATATTTTAAGTCACACATATCAATGAACAATGTAAATGATGTGTACACTATAGTGCGAATTAAATCGAAATAAATATGTCAATTTATGCAACTCCTGTGAGGAAATAGCACGAGGAAGTGCAAAATGCGAATAAAAGACAGGCACAGTGTCGGCACGTGCGTAGCTTGTCAACCGTAACGAAACGGCTTATAATATATTGTGGGCAGGTGGGCAATCCTCTCCATTGGCAGGACTAACGAGGATCTGTAATTACTAGCCACAACTCAACGTCACGCTACTCGTGTCTAAGCTCCGATCTATTATATGGCCCACTCGACCCTCATTTCTCGAAGCCACAAATCTATGAAGACTTACAGCCAACTGTGCGAGACCAATGCGGTTAGGAAAGCTCAGTAACTTTTTTTTCACGTTTACAATTATTCGACTTCAGAATTGTCCCTCGCGATATTCATTTTCGTACATAACAGAACCCTAAATACTTGATTATACAGTATAATAGTCTGTAATCATTAGAACCATTGTGACTATCTATTGTAGTTATATATCGCGTTAAATAGGTATTACTAAACCGATTATCTTTTATTACATTTATAAATTCTACACTTAATAAAAATGTTTTTTTTTTTTGTAGAATTACAAATGCGTTGATCGGTATTTTAGAAATGCTCCGTTTGAGATTCGATAATTGAAATTTGAAAACATTTTCTTTAGACAGATTTTTTTCGTTCAAGATTTTATGCAAAAACGGCAAACCTGCCCACGTAGTCAAGATACCATGGGAACCCTCGAACAACTGAAAAACAGGAAGACGCCTTCGTGCTTACTGTTAGTTCGAAAAACCGCATTCGGATAATCGCTTGTTCCTTACTGAGGAAAGATCCATCGTCCAGGAAGATAAACGTTGAAATGCTCACCAAATTAAAGTAATCCTTCTTAAATAATAAACCATTGTCGCGTGTAATGAATCTGTAAAGAAAATGAGATGGTCGTCCATTGTCAGCTTTAAAGAAAATCCTGAAGAGTCCGCTAGACTTTGTGGCTGAAAAATACTCGAGACCCATGGTCCCTGTACCGCTTATCCTCATTAGGTCTGGACTTGGATATTTGGATACCCATAATCCCCTTTCTTCAACTCTTCTGGCTCAACCTACCTGACCAAGGGCGACAAATAATATCAAGTTGCTGCCCCTAGATTAAGAGAACCTGCTATCTGATTTTAAAAGCTGAACCTCGGAATTCGATCCGTGCACAAAAGGCGAGATGGGTCGGCTAGGTGCTGGAACGATTTAAACGTATTTAAGAGATCGATCATCTCACAAAAGGGAACGAATACGATTTCGGTGCTGCACCAAAGCCAAAAAGGATTAAGTGCGCCTGTACTTGTTTCCGAAAATGAGACATCACTGCGCTGGGTTTGTCTTGACAATTACCTTTAAATATATTACTATAAGCTGACACCGAAAGGGGATAGGAATAATGGCATTGTTTTATTATCATTAATTTAAGCATATAAACCATATACGTAATTTTTAATTCTCAACTGTGCGCTTTCTTTAAAATCAGGAACAGAAAAGAAGCTATGTTTTTCGTTCTGTAATTTTCGCGATTCTGCAAAAAAAACTGCAATATCATATTGAAAAGGACATTTTTACTTATACAGTACCCTAACAATAATTTATAGAAATTTTTTAAATTAAAAATAGTGGCTCAAACAACTGTTGATTAGAATTACCTGACTACAGTTCTCAAATAGAATAAAAGTATCATTAAAAAAAACATGAATTCTCAATAAAACAAAATATTTTTAATATCTAAGATCTAAAATAAATCTAACCCACATTCCTATTCTCCATAACGCGTCTCCATTTTCCACGCTTACCAGCAAGTAAGCGTAAAGTAGACGCGCCGTAGTGAATTAAAATTGCTGCTGTACTAAATAAAGATATCATCACGCGAAGAGAAGACTCTTTAGTCAGTAAGACTGATATATATGCGTGCCTATAGAAAAACCATATAAACGTCACAATTCATCCACGTGGAGCAACGAGGGCATAAACGAGCGAAGTACACAGGAAGTTACAGGACTTGAGAGTAGTGGAAGAAAGTAAGCGGGTCGCAAAAAATAAAAAGGAAGAAGACCAAGAGAGCCGGCGGCGCGTCACTTTGCATCGCTTTGCTTCGCCACGGATTCCTTTGCTCTTATAACTCGTCTCCGCTCGTTACTAAATGAATGCCTACGTGAGTACATAACCTATACGCGCCCTTACACGTAGTGCTGCGAGTCAGAGGGCGAACGAACGAGTGCTTGAAACTTCACGCTAAGGAATATACATATCGTATGTATAGTGTAGGATGACGATAGTCATGGGGTCTATGTGGTGGTGGCGGCGGCAGTAGCGGCGGTCTGATAGATATCAGCTCTTTGATGTTTACCGCCATCATCTTGCGCGTTACTATGTGTACGGGTAAACGAACGTGCCGGAGGTTGCATTACTAACGTAGTCGAGCACCACGTTCGAGGGTGAAATCGCGCTTTGGCACCCCTCTATATACTGTGTAGTATATGTGTTAGCCACCCTCGCCCTAATCCTACTCTCGCGTTCTCTACAGCCATTTACCTCCTGCCCGTCGATACAGTTTGTAAACAGCGTAAAAAAAGCCACTCGATAATTCGTTCAAATTCAATACACGCTGAGCAGACTTTTTGGTTATACAGGTTGGCTCTATGACTTTACGTGAACATTATGAATGCACGAGTCGATGTGCCTATAGTAATTCTGGTGTAATTCGCAAATATATATTTTTGGTGAATTTTTTAATTATTTCGATGTGGTTTGTCGCGTAAGAAATTAAATGAACATGTAAATGACTGGGGATGATTTTTAATATGGTAGACTATTCATGGAAGGCAACTGAAGTGATTATTGTGAATGACTGGTTTATCGATTGTAAGATGCGATTGTTTATCGGGAGATTAAATCCGACAGTTAATTGTGAAATTAATTTAACGCGTGTTTCGTAATGAAGGTGAATAATTTTATGGAGCTGATTTTTATACGCTGTATCTTTTTCATATCGTCTCGACCTGCGAGTAAAAAATATGTGTGACCAAGTACCGAAAGTAATGGCTAGAAAAATGAAACATAGTCGGAGCGTCGCGACGCGATGACCGCCCCGGAATCAGTCGGCGGGGCATCGATACTCGTTAAAGTTTGTCGCATCTGCGATCGGATCGAAGCGAACAAAGATTCCAGTGACTGGTGAGCGGCCATAACGGATGACTGCTACGTGAGCGTGCAGGTCCGCGCAAAGGAGCGCAAACGCCGACTACTCGACTAACAAATAACAATGATCTGGCTATCACAATCTATACTCAGTGTGTGACCATGCTGTTTGTTATGCTGCAGGAATACGTAGTACTGACTTACCGAGGATGTAGATGATGCAATGTTTAGAACAGCCTTGATTGGAACAATCATCAACCGAGTAAAGCTTCTGTTTCTAAAATAGTGAAAATAATCGAAAAAATTATTCAGAAATAAGAAAACTAGATTATCATTACTTCAAAATCATTACTATAACGTAAAGATATTGTTGGTACTGTTAATTATTGTGTATATATTAAAAATTCGTGTTAAAATAATTTACGAAAAATACATACTGATACTAACTCCAGGAAATTATTTTTTTTCAGTTATAGAAAAATGTTCGTTTGAGAAGTCCGTTCAAGGAAATGACTCTTGTTAAAGGATTCTTGTAAATGATTTCTTGGGGTCAGGTGTGCACGATTATTGATGGTCAGTAGTTATACATGGGATAGAGAAAGAGCATTGTTCAGATGGCGTCTATTGAAGAGCGATGAGTTCGTTGAGGAAAACCGAATGGCGTAGTACCTACTTTACTCGAGTGCACTTCATTCGGAATTTTAACATTGGTTTACGGCTGGGCTTTCTTCAATGGTGACAACGGCTGATGACTCCATGAAAACTGCGCACCTGTGATTCCCCAGAGATTCCGCGCGTTACGAATTACCTTGGCTGAACGAGGGTAACGTTCCATTGAGGCTGCTTCTGTCAAACAGAACTGATGGTTACTACCACCATGAACTGAATTTCGAAAGGAATATCCGACCTAGGCGGTATCCTTTTAAAATGCCGAGATCATGACGCTAGGCTATTCGATCAAGCTCAAGATGCTTGTATGTAATTAAAATTATTTTAATTAGGGATTTATATAAGACTAGAACTAAAAAGAACGAATACGCAAAGCGGAAGTTTAGTTTTTAAGGTAACGCTAAATGCGAATTTCAATTTGGTAGATTTATAAACAATAATAGTTAGAATATCGTTAAGTATAATTTTATGAACAATCGATTACTTTTCACGGGAGCATTTACTAATTATTATGATAAAAATACTAAAGCGCGTGACAATCAAAATTTTAAGTTACGACAAATATTTTTAATTATCTATCAGATTTCTAATTACGTTATACTACGAATCAAACGTGATTAGAAAATAAATGTTATTGTAATGTGCAGTTTTTCATTAACCCCATATATCTTATCATTGATTTAAATGATCCTCACTTACGCAATATCATCATTGTACAGCTACGGCAATTCAAGACGCCTGAGCGAATTGAAATTAATTATTCAGATTCTTCACGAAATTAATTGTACCCGATGACACTGGAATTTCTATTAAATTCTCGATGCAAACAATGAGACGTTGATTATCAGTAACTATACCGCGTTAGAGTCATCAACAGTCATTCATTCGAAAATAAAGAAGTATATCGAATAAAAAGTTTTACTACGAAAGCACAGTAGTCAGAATCATTTGCAATTGTTTCTCCTTATCAGTGTAAAACACCATAT